>OX451220.1:3743480-4067268 GCA_949628195.1 Phasia obesa
TTAAAGTTTAAAAATTAAAGGGTGTCCCCATACAACATACATGTTTTTTACGTGTATTATGAAATTTGTAGGTCACCCATTTAAAATTAGAAAAAAGTGCGTATCACTATAGCTCCCAATAACAAAAAGTAATTAAAAAATAAAATTAAAAATTAAAGGGTGACCCCATAGGTGACGTAATTTCACCTTTATGGTCCTATGTTTTGAACCGTTATAGACAAACACTTGAAAGTTGCACAGAATGTTCGTTACTATGTCTGTTATAATAGGTATAAATATTTAAAATTAAAAATTAAAGGGTGTCCCATTAGTTGGTTTATTTTGATATATATATGGCCAAACTTTTGAACCGTTATAGACAGACAGTTGAAATTTACAAAGAACTTGTATTGCTAAGTCCGCTAAAATAACAAGTGTAAAATATGAATTTGGAAATTAAAGGGTGTCCCAATAGTTAATGTAAAAGTGATATATATGGCCAAACTTTTCAACTGTTATAGATAGACAGTTGAAATGTACAAAGAACCTATATTGCTTAGTCCGCTATTACAACAAGTATAAAATTTGGATAAATTAAAGGGTGTCCCAATTATTGATGTAATTTGACCATTATGTCCTCATCTTTGCAACCGTTATAGACAAACACTTGAAAAATAGACAGAGTGTTCACTACTATGTCTGGTATAACAACAAGTATAAATATTTAAAATTGGAAATTAAAGGGTGTCCCAATAGTTGATGTAATTTGATGTATATGGACACAAAGTTAAATTTTACAAAGAATCTGTATGACAAAGATCTCTTTAACAAGTATTTATATTAAAATTTGAATTTAAAGGGTGTCCCAATAGGTGAAGTCATTTGATATATATGACCCTATCTTTCAAATAGTTATTGACAAACACTTAACAATTTGACAGAATGTCCATTACTATGTGTGTTAAAATAAGTATAAATATTTAAAATTATAAATTACAGGGTGTCGCAATAGTTTATGTAATTTGATGTATATGACCAAACTTTTAAGCCGTTACAGACAGACGGTTGAAATTTACAATGAACCTGTATTGCTACGACCGCTATAACAAGTATAAAATTTGAACTCGGAAATTACAGGGTGTCGCAATAGTTAGTGTAATTTTATGTATATAGCAAAACTTTTTATCCGCTGTATACAGACAGTCGTTTGGCATTGGTTTGACCTGAAAAAGCACAGAACCCTGGGGTCTTGTGCCCCTATATACTCCGGAAGTACTGCTCCCCAGGTAGATAATCGACTGATATTTGTTTTAGATTATTGAATTCAAAAATTAGTTTTTTTATCTGAATTGACAGTTTGTGCAATGACATTTAAAAAATCCTGCTACAATCTTCCTCGAATATAATATAATCATTGTATAATTACCGTCTTAAAGAAACATGATTTTAAGTTTGTCTGTTTTGAAGTCGGTTTTTTTTGCAAGAATTATTGTTCATTGACCTTAATTTTCCATTTCTTCAACCACTTTTCTAAAATTAATATGTGGTCTTGTAAATATCGTGATGCTACTTCGGGACTTTCGTGAATGCTTCAAAAAGCTGTGTCGTCAGCAAATATCGATGTGTGGACTCGGTCACTAGTTGGCATATCTGACATATACAACAAGTATAAAATCGGCCCAAATTCAGTTTTAACTTATAATTTAGGCCATCGTGCCATACCTTATCGAATGCTTGGGAAACGTCGATAAAAAGCGCAGAGCAGTATTTTTTTTCTTCAAAGGTCTTCTTAATTACGTTAACTAACCTGTGAGTTTGTTCGATTGTACTATGTTTTTTTCTGAAGCCAAATTGATGGTTCGGAATACATGCTTTGTCGCTTAAAATGAAACAGCTTTGAAATATTTTATAAAAGACTTATAGGTCTGTATGATTCAACTTTTGTGTGGTCTTTTCCTGGTTTAGGAATCATAGTTATTAACGAAACCTTCCAACCTGAAGGAAAGTACTCAAGGCGTAAAATGGCGTTAAAAATAAAAAAATAATTTTGCGAACTATATTTTTTTTCCGCAATTTTTATTTATTGTATCTTCAATATAATTGAACTATCAATAATTACTCATATCTTAAGTCTAAAAATATACTTGTTAAGTCCAACCAGTGCTGGACAAAAAAATTGTGTTTCACGGTTACTGTAATTTGTGGGTTATCCCTCTGATGTACGGATGAGAGAAGCAGTGTCCCTCCTTCTTAGTCGAATGTAACCAGGTTCAGTTAGTATGTTACGGGCCAGTGGATTCGGATGAGTTTCAAGCTTCTTTAAATACCTTATGGCAAGTTTCGCTATTTCTGCTTTAACTGATGGCACGTTTAGATCTTTATGGATGTTCGAATTTTTTATATACCAGGGAGCAGATGTAATAATACGTAGAATCTTATTTTGGCGCCTTTGAATTTTTTCTACGTTGGTAGCTGAAGCAGTGCCCCATAATTGAATGCCATAACACCATATTGGTTTTAGAATTGACTTGTATAATAAAAGTTTGCAATCTAAAGCTAGAGTAGAATTTCTGCCAATTAGCCAGTTTAGTTGGATTGCTTTCAACTTCATTTGTGTTAACTTTGTTTCTATGTGCCGTTTCCATGTAAGGCGCCGGTCAAGATGTATGCCGAGATATTTGACATCTGAAAGCTGAGGTATCGTTTGGTTATTTATCCGAATAGGGGGGCAAGATTTTCTGCGCAGTGTAAAAGTTATGTGAGTACATTTTTGTTCATTCACTTTTATTCTCCATTTCTGCAACCATTTTTCTAAATTAAATATGTGGTCTTGTAAATATCGTGATGCTACTTCGGGTCTTTCGTGAATGCTCAAAAAAGCTGTGTCGTCAGCAAATGTCGATGTGTGAACTCGGTTACTAGTTGGCATGTCTGAAGTATACAATAAGTATAAAAAGGGCCCCAATATACTACCTTGGGGAACTCCGGCTTCGATTGGCTGGGGTGAGCTCAAAAAATCTCCTTCTTTGACAATAAATTTTAGTTCGGTTAAATAACTATCTAGCAGCTTATATAGGTTTACGGGCAAATTCAGTTTTAGCTTATATATTAGGCCTTCATGCCATACCTTATCGAATGCTTGAGAAACATCGATAAAAAGCGCAGAGCGATAAAAAGCGCGAACTATATGGGGCAACTCAAATAATATTTTATTACTGGTTTTATTTAAGCCAGGGGCTTTCTTGGTGTTTAAATCTGTTATTACCCTTTCAATGTCACTAAAATGAAATCTTAAGGGTACTGCAGCACTAGCTTCGACAGTTGGAAAATCAAATGCATCAGTCAATAAATTTGGAGTAAAGACCTTTTTCAAATGTTCAACAAATAATTTGCCTTTTTCGGTATCATTCCTTGCCTAGCCTCCAGACGAAGTTCGCAAGGGAGGCCTATGTACTACTGGCCTTTTAAGGTTTCTACACGCACGGCATTTTTTTTTCATAATTTATTTATTGTATCTTCAATATTTTTGAACTAACAATAATTACTCGTATCTTAAGTCTAAAATAAAATATTCTTTTTAAGTCCAGCCAGTGCTAGACAAAAATAATGTTTGTTTCACGGATTTTGAAATCATTTGCGGGTCATCCCTCTAATGTACGGCCAAGAAAAGCAGTATCTCTTCTTTTTAGTCGAATGTAACCAGATTCATTCAGTATGTTACGCGCCAAAGGGTTTGGATGAGATTCAAGCCTCTTTAGATATGTGACTGCATGTTTCGCAATTTCTGCTTTAACTGATGGCATGTTTAGGTCTTTGTGGATGTTCGAATTTTTTATATACCAGGGAGCAGATGTAATAATACGTAAAATCTTATTTTGGCGCCTTTGAATTTCTTCTACATTGCTAGCTGAGGCAGTGCCCCATAACTGAATCCCATAACACCAAATTGGTGTTGTACTGCTTTTAGTTTCATTTGTGTTAACTTGAAGTCAATGTGGCTTTTCCAAGTAAGGCGACGGTCAAGATGTATACCCAAGTATTTAACGTCTGAAAGCTGTGGTATCATTTGGTTATTTATGCGAATAGGAGGGCATGAGTCCCTACGCAGTGTGAGAGTTATGTGAGTGCATTTTTGTTCATTCGCTTTTATTCTCCATTTTTCTAGCCATTTTTCCAAATTGAGTATGTGGTCTTGTAAAAATTGTGATGCTTCTTGGGTACTTTCATGAATACTTAAAACAGCTGTGTTATCTGATGTGTGGACTAGGGTGCTAATTGGCATATCCGATGTGTACAGTAAATATAAAATTGGTCCCAAAATACTGCCTTGGGGAACTCCGGCTTCAATGAGCTGTGGCGAGCTTAAAAAGTCACCTTCTTTTAGTAAAAACTTGCGATTCGTTAAATAATCTTTTAAGAGCTTATAAAAGTTTTCGGGCAAGTTCAGCTTTAGCTTAAATATTAGGCCTTCGTGCCAAACCTTATCGAATGCTTGAGAAACGTCGATAAGAGCGCAGAAAAGTATTTTTTTTTTCTTCAAAGGTCGTTTTAATTACATTTACTAATCTGTGTGTTTGTTGGATCGTACTATGTTGTTTTCTGAAGCCGAATTGATGGTTCGGAATGCATCCTTTCGCGCTAAGTTATTAATATTCTCTCAAATAACTTTGACACGTTTGATAAAAGGCTTATAGGTCTGTATGATTCTACTTTTGTGTGGTCTTTTTCTGGTTTAGGAATCATAGTTATCAAAGAGACCTTCCACTCTGTGGGAAAGTAATCAAGACGTAAGATGGCATTAAAAACAAACAGAAATATTTTGAGACCTATACGGGGCAACTCAACCAACATATTGTTACTTGTTTTATCAACGCCAGGGGTTTTTTTGGTGTTTAAATCCGCTATTGCCCTTTCAATATCGCTAAATTCAAATCTTAGGGGTACTACGGCACTAGTCTCAACTGATGACAACTCAGCTATATCAGTACATACATTTGGGGTGAAAACCTTCTTCAAATGTCCAACAAACAAATTGCCTTTTTCGGTATCATTCCTTGCCCAGTCTCCACAAGAAGTTCGCAAGGGAGGCTTACGTACGACCGGTCTTTTAAGGTTCCTATATGCACGCCATAATGAATAATCTGATTGTGCAGTTGCGTCGAGGTCTACCAAGTAATTTTTCAGAGATGCTACTCTTCGAGATTCTAGCAGCTGTCTTAGCCGTTTCGTGCAATCTTTAAGTCTAGACTTGAGTTGAGGAGATCTGTGTGCTTGCCACTCTATTCTAATTTTTCTTTTTACGGCCAAGAGCCGCTCGACATCTACAAAATAAATTTGATTGTATCTAGCTGGTTGTCTGGTTTCTGTCGCATGTTGGGCAGCTGATTTAAGGTTTTGATCAAAATAAATTAGACTCTGGTCCACATCTTCTGGTGTTCTTAGCGGTATGTGTTCCGAACAATGAGTACTGAGATACTTTCTATATTTCAACCAATTAATGCTTGTGCAAGTTGTTGGCGACACGATATTTTGCTGATTCCATATATAGACAATAGTGGGTGAATGATCTGAGGATAATTCGAGTGACGCCTCATCCTTAATCATTTCTCTCGAAATACCTTTAGTCACGCCAAAATCAATAACATCAGGTATTTTTTGTCGATCAGTAGGCCAATAGGTGGGTTGTCCACTTGATATCACATTCAGACGCATTTTTGAAATTGTATCAAACAAAACACGACCTTTTGGAGTTATTAATCGTGATCCCCAAAACGTATGTTTAGCGTTGTAGTCGCCTGATGCTATGAAACAGGGGCCTAGTGATTTGTAAAAGTCGATATATTGACTCTCTGATATTTGAAATCTAGGACGTGAATAAATCGAAGAAATAACAAAGTTTTGATGATATTCTTCAATAGAGATGTTTGTTGCTTGAAGGTAGTCCTCACAAAAATCACACAGTAAATGATTTTTAATTCGAGCCCTTATTAGTATTGCTGTGTCATATAATATATAGCCATTAATTTAAAAAAAGCTATTTGTTGTTAAATGAGTCTCTGAAACCATAATGACATCAATTTGTTGGTTCTTCAAGAAGTACTCGAGTTCATTTTAGTGTTGGCGTAAGCCGTTTGCGTTCCAGAAACATATTTTTAGACAGTTCATGGTTTGTTAAGTACCGCCTGCAACATCATAGATTGCATGCGAACCATTTCTTGCATCATGCTGCTCATAGAGCTCATAGAACTGTTTAACGAATGCACTAATGTCTCGATACTTGCTTCGAGACGATTGTAATTACCAGATGGTGTTTGTTCTTTATCTTCTGGATGCACATTTGGGGTAGAATTGGTTGTAGGTGTCGCTTTGTGTGCTAAAACATGATTGGATTTTAACATATCCGCGTATATGTAGCAATTGCTAGATTTTTTAACCTTCGAGTCATCTATACACGCACGCCATAATGAATAATCTGATTGAGGAGTTGGGTCAAGGTCTTTTAAATAGTTTTTCAGAGATGTTGCTCTTCGGGATTCTAGTAAATCTCTTAGCCGCTTCGTGCATTCCTTAAGTCTGCTTTTAAGTTGAGGAGATCTGTGCGATAGCCACTCTCTGCGAATTTTTCTTTTCTCAGCCAAGAGCCTCCCGGTGTCAACAGAATAGATTTGATTGTGTCTTATTAGTTGTCGGGTTACTGTTGCGTGTTGGGCAGCTAATTTAATTTTAATCAATATCAGTAAGACTTTGCTCTACGTCTTCTGGAGTTCTTAGCGGGATATTTTCCGAACAATGAGTACTGAGATATTTTTTATATTTCAACCAATTTATGCTTGTGCAAGTTCTTGGTTACACGATATTTTGCTGGTTCCATATATTTTTTGCTGATCAGTAGGCCAATAGGTGGGTTGTCCACTCGATATCACGTTTAGACTCATTTTGGAAATTGAGTCAAACAAAACACGACCTTTTGGAGTTATTAGGCGTTATCCCCAAAATGTATGTTTAGCGTTGTAGTCGCCTGATGCTATGAAACAGGTACCTATTGATTTGAAGAAATCGCTGTATTGACTATCTGATATTTGAAACCTAGGAGGTGAATAAATCGAAGAAATAACTAAGCTTTGATGAAATTCTTCAATGCAGATGTTTTTTGCTTGAAGGTAATCTTCACAACAATCACTCAGTAAATAATGTTTGATTCCAGCCTTTATTAGAATTGCTGAACAACCACATGCTCTGCCACGGGGCTCTTTGGTGTCATATAAAATATAGCCATTTTCATTTTTGTGTTGGCGCAAGCCGTTTGCGTTCCAGAAACATATTTTTAAACAGTTCATGGTTTTTTAAGTAACGCCTGCAACATAGTAGATTGCATGTTTACCATTTTTTGCATCATGCTGCTCATAGAGCTCATAAAACTGTTTAACGAATTCACTAATGTCTCGATGCTTGATTCGAGACGATTAAAATTACCAGATGGTGGTTGTTCTTTAGGGTGCGATTGCAAACTTGGAGTAGAATTAGTTGTCGGTGTCGCTTTGTGTACTGAAAGATGGTTGGATTTTAACATATCCGCGTATGACACATGTTGGGTTGTTGGTTGATGTAACTGGGGGTAATGCGCATTTGCTCGCAGGAGTATTTAATTTTTGGGTTGACTTTCTTACAATAGAAAAAACTGGACAGCCTCTGTAATTGGCAGTGTGGTTTCCACAGCAATTGCTAAATTTTTTAAAATTAGTGTCATTCTTAGGCTTATCGCATTGAGCGGAACAATGTAGCTCACCACACACTACGCAAACCGGTGGCAACTTACAGTATGCCCTAGTATGGCCATACTCTTGGCAATTCAGGCACTGAACGGATCCTGATCGCTTATGTGGCTCCTCCACTGTAATTTTTCGATGCAGTAGGTATTTCAGATTGTAAATAGGATGCGTTTCGTTTTTCTTCAATCGCATATCTCCAGGTTCAAGTTCAACTCGAAAAAGTGGTTGGGGCACACCTTCTCTATTTCTGAGATTATCTACATGTTTTACCTTAAATCCCGCTTTTTGAAGGCCAGCTGTTATCTCCTTTGGATCCGCATATGAATCTATACCTTTAATAATTACCTGTAGACCTTTGCTGCTCTTTAGTTGATAGGTATAAAAGTTTTTCTTACATTTTTCAAATTCATCTACTGTTTTACGATAGCTGGTTTCGTCATTGACTTGAATTTTCGTCTCGTTGATGTTACCACGTTTAATAGTAACCACATCAAATGAATTTTCCCCAATAACTGAAATTAATTTCTTTATTAATTCGTTCGAGTTTTTCTCCCTTAAGAAAATTGGAGGAGGTTTCGACGACTTGGGTGCCGTTTTTGATTCACTGGTTTCACTATCTAAAATAGCAAAACGATTGTGGGAATTTATTTCGTTCGAATCCTTTTCTTTGTGCGCTATAGACATTGGTGCTAATTGTGAAGATTTAGGGCTTCGTCCCCCTTTTAACACAGTCAGGTATCTGTCCATTCCCACTTGCATTTTGGGCTTTGGGCACTTTCCACTATTGTTATGGTCGAGCTGTTTTTAGAAGGCGACGATGATTTATTCACTTTTATTTTATTGTCATCACTTAGTAATAAGGGTGAACAAGAACGCGTGCGGTATATTGGAGCAGTATTTGCAAACACATCAGTTTTTTTGTTTTTATTTATTTCGCTGTTTTCATCAGCATTTATCGCACTTTTCTCAAAAATATTTAAATTTGAGTGACTCATAAAGGGGGGCTATACTGTTCTTTTTGTATTTCTTTTTATTCAACTAAAAATGCCGTTGTAAAAAAAAAAAAAAAATGCAACAACTTTGTTGTTCCGTATAAAACAAGTTTTTATTGTTTTTGTTTGTTTGCTTGTTTATTTAAAATAATGCACCCACAATTTCTTTTTTTTTTTTTTTTTGTAATACGTTTTTTTGCGAGTTTAAAAGCAACACGTCCGCTGTGTTCGACGAAAAAACTACTAACACCAACTCATTTATTATTTTATTTCAAAGCCTATCGTCGAACAAGGAAGTGCAACATTGCGGTATGTATTGTTTTATGTGTTGTGATATGTTTTAATATATTCTGTTATAGAAATAAACAATCAACGTTAATATACGTGTTTTAAGCAAACCACCGGCTTCAACTTAAAATTTACAGCCGTAACATTTTTCAATTTCGCAAATTTGCTTGTGACTATTTAATATTCTGGTGCGAAGTAACATATGTTGACTTTTTTTGTGTCAAAGAAGAAATGTCGCCACCAGTGGTTAGAAGCCCACAATTTTTAAGAAGTCTAAACAGTGCTGAAACTGTCACATCAGATCTGCCCGATCAGGATATAATCGTAGCTGATAAACGCAGTGCAAATATAGTCAATACACTAGCAGCCAATAATCAGCAAACTATGCAGCCAGCAACAAGTGTCAATGTGACAGACAGTGCCGTCAGTGTAGAAGAATGTGCTAAGACTACTACTGACAAAAAGGCAACCTTGACTCAACAAAGTAGTGCAACAGCCAATTCACCAGGAATCAATGGAGCCACGCCAGGAAAAAATGCAGTCATCAGCCGCAATAATAGAGATGCAAAAACAGATGCAACGCCAGCTATCTGAAACACAATCACATCATGCAGAAAGCAGACGTAAGTGTCATTAAATGGATTAATGCTCGCAGGATCTAATACAAACGGCAATTGACCATAACCTCAATATTTTAAACATACTCAATAGTGTCGCCATTGGTTTAATAAATAATTACAACAACAGTGGGGTCCCGTAATTTACTAGCACCGCATATATCTACATATTCAACGGCAAATTTACAGCAACCAGTCACAGCATCCAGAACCGCGCTGCCACTGCTGTCGCCGCAGTCTCTGCTAACTTCATTTAATTCGTACGCACCATTTACATCAAATAATTATATACCGCCATTTTCGTAAAATTTTCTCGTCAACCAACAAGCGCCTGTGACTAGTAATTTAATTGTAATGCAAAATGTACCACGAATTCACGTTACCAAGAAAAATTCAAGATTTGCCAAAGTTTATTGGTGAGCCAGAAGACTGGCCATTATTTTTTACCGCCTACAGCCAGTCAACCACTACATACGGATATTCTAATATCAAAACAATCAAAGACTCCAGAAATTTTTGAAAGGTGAAGCTAAAGAGATGATAAAAGCTTTACTCATCCACCCTGATAAAGTGCGTGATGCTATTGAACAACTAAAATTTTGTTTTGAAAGGCCAGAACTACTCATTAACAGCCAACTGAGAAAAGTAAAAGAATTGCCATACATTACCGGAAACAACTTGGGAAAATTTGTGCCATTTTCAACACAAGTAAAAAACTTGTCAGTGTTCCTCAAGTCAGTGAATGGTCAACAACACATATCTAATCCCACACTTTTGGAAGAATTGGTTTTAAAACTCCCCATGAGTAAACGATTAGAGTGGACCAGAATAGCAACAAATATAAATCCTTACCCCACAATAAAACATTTTAGTGAGTGGTTAAGTGAAGTGGCAAATTTTATATGCATAGTTCAAAATGTTAATTATGAGCCAAAGCGTCGAGTGCTACATGCAAACGAAAAATATCAACATTGCCCTGTCTGTAAAGAACGTCATAAAGTTTATGATTGTCGCAAATTTTTAAATCTTAATGTAGGCGAACGTTGGGCCATGGTTAAGAAGATCCATGCTTACTTTTCGTGCCTATTGGACATTCAACAAGAGACTGCCGTAAAAAGAAAATGTGTAAAATGAAAGGATGCCATCTTAAACACATTAAATTATTACACGATGACAGTCATAGTGTTAAAAACCCATCGGAGTCAAATTCCAGTGGGCAAAGGAAATTAATCAAAATGTTTTAAGCTGTTGTAATGATAATAAGAAAGTGTTGTTTCGTATACATCCTGTTACGCTATATGGGGGAAAACAAAGCATGGATGTATATGCGTTATTCGATGAAGGTTCTTCCATAACCATGTTGGATAAAGAGTTGTAGATCGTATTGATGTACGTGGAAAAAGTGTTAATTTAAGAATCCAATGGTTTGGTGATCGCTCAGCAAAAGAAAATTCAATGACCTTCAACTTGAAAGTAAGTGTCGTCGGCAAGAAAAAACGCCACTTATTAAAAAATATTTATGCCGTATCAAAACTAACTTACCGATGCAAAGTTTAAGCGAAAACGAAATTGAAGAAGTTTTTAAAAATTTTTCATCGAAATTAATGAGACCTTACACAAATATTAGACCAAAATTATTAATTTGTTTGGATCATGCTAGTCTAGGGTTGCCATTCAACAGGAAAACTGACAGCTCGATGAGACCATTTGCTTGTAACACAGAGTTGGGATGGGTCGTCTTTGGACCATGTACATCATTACCATCGAGGGCTCATTCATGTCTTCTCGAAAACCTTGAGGAAGAACAAGAAATTCAGAAAATGGTTGAAAACTTTTATTGAAAGTATCGGTGTAAGAGCAGCTTCCCCAGTAGAAATGAAAAAGCTATAAGGTGCATTTACCAGATAGTTACACTATGGCTCTGATCCGTCTTGAGGGAGTAGAAAGGAAACTACGACTTGATGTGAATTTGTTTGTTGCCTATAGTGACGTAATACACAACTACATTCTAAAAGGTTACGCACGCAAAGTACAAGAAGCAGATATCCACTTGATAGCAAGTAAAAAGTGGTATTTGCCACACTTTGGGGTTATAAATCATAACAAAGAAAATGAAAAATTTAGATTGGTTTTTGATGCCGCTGCTAAAGCAAAAGGAACTTCATTAAATGACAATTTGCTCAAAGTTCCTCAATCAATTTTATCGCTGCCAACTATGCTTTACAGTTTTCGGAGTGGAAAAATTGCCGTCACCGCAGGTATTTGTGAAATGTTTCATCAAATTGTGTAAGGAACCTCCGGCTTTCCGGGTTTGAAGCTGGGGTTACCTCAACTGTCCTCTTACATAAATTTAAAGACTTGTTTTATTTCTTCTTCACTTCACTTTATTATATGTAATTGGTTTAATTTTATTCAAATGTATTAATTTTTAAATGTATTATTTAAAAATACAAATCGGCTATTCTTGCCTAGAACAAGTTCTACCGATGGCACTGGTTGTAGTCCTACCACTCCTAGCTCTATTCTCCTACGGCTTTATTCACTGGATGATAATCCAGTCTATATCTTCTTTATATAAATCGAGCCCTATGATTTCCGGGTATAAGCCTCTTAGAAATCCCTACTGAATAACCAGATATAAATCCAGTAAAGCCAAGTCAAATATAAGACCTCCTTGCTCTGCCTAAAACTCTTCACTGGGATCGGTATAAACCTAACCCCACTTTCTTTCACTACTTCTAGTTCACTTTGTTTACATACATACGTTCTGGTGATGATGTTTTCGTTTTGTTCTTTGCCTGTTTTGCCTGTTGATGCTTGAACCTGTAATAAGATTACCTGACGGATGTGAATCCGTCCCCAGGTAAATGGATATAAATCCATTTGCCAACTGCTTTGGTGTGGGCCAAAATTGCTCAAATTTTGGTACCTCACACTTCCCCCTTCCTTTCGGAAAACTACTAAGTCTTTTTTTTTACGCATACATATTCTTTTTTTTTTTATTTATTATTTTTTTTTACTTATTTTATTGTTTATTGTTTTTCTTTTTCACTTCTAAATATCTTTTCTGCCACGTCTCCATTTCCGCGTGGGAGGCTGCGGACAGATAGCATCCCCGTGGCACAGATTTTTATCCTATAAGACATTTCTCCTATGTCGCGGCGGAAACTGATCTTTTTTCTTTTATTTACGGCTGACTCAATTTCCTGCTGCAACGCCACTGGAAGCTGTGCGAATGGGTCTTTCGGTTCATCCCGCAACATCGACTCCTCTCCCTCTGCTACCGTTGCCTCTGGGTGAAATGCCTTACGCACGAGCTCGTCGAGGCTTCCAGCACTTATGCGTCCGAGCGACAAGACATCTTCGTCAATCCCGCTTAGCCGTAGCTCATCCTCCTCGGCGCCTGATAACGGGTCTTTAACTTCTTCTTCCTCTGGAGGTGGGCTCGCCCTGCCATCCATGATCGCCATCCTTCTTGGAGATACGGGAAATTCCACGAGAGGATCGCCCTCCTCTGCCTCACTGTCACTCACCTCAACCGTCCATGTTATCCCAATTTGGGCTATGTATTGGCGGTAATTCCTTAGCCGTCGGACGTAGCGGTCTAACTGAGCGTGCACCCAGACTGGTCAGACTGGTCTTCCTTCTTCCTCTTGCGACGTCGTTGTTGTCTGTGAGCTTAGCACCTGCTCATAAGGGTCGTACCAGCCCCCCTCTACTTCGGTCAACAAACTACCTGCTGTCAGTATGGACTCCTGTGAAGCCGGCATCTCTTCCTCCTGCTCCAAGTACGGGTAGTTGTCGACACTTTCCATATCTTCATCATCTGACAGCACGTTCACTTCTCCATCTAGCAGGGGGTATTCCTCATTCCGTTCCTGCTCCATATTACTTATTTATTTAT
This sequence comes from Phasia obesa, assembly GCA_949628195.1. NCBI lineage: Eukaryota > Metazoa > Arthropoda > Insecta > Diptera > Tachinidae > Phasia > Phasia obesa. The sequence goes on from OX451220.1 coordinate 3,757,030, forward strand.
TTTTGCAAGCTACTGATATACTTTCACTTTTTAAAATCAACTGATTAAAGCTTACGCTTGTTTACTTTCCCCAAGTTACTTATTAAATTTTATGTTCTACTTGTTCCTTTGATTTTTTTTTTGGTTGTTGTTGTTTTCACTTCTGCATTTAATTCTTTGTTACTACATGTAAGGCTACTGCTTGTTGTTGTTGCGTTTGTTTTTTTTTGTTTACTTCGATGTAACTTGTTTACGAACTAATTGCTTTAGTAAATCCTTTTTGTTGCTGCATTTTTGTTTACTTCGATGTAACTTGTTTACGAAATAATTACATTAGTTAATCTTTTTGTTGCTGCATTTTTGTTTACTTCAATGTAACTTGTTTACGAACTAGTTACATTAGTTAATCCTTTTTTGTTGTTGCTTATTTCTCTGTGATAAATTAAGTATGATCAAACATCAAACAAAGTTTACATTGTAGCGATTTTTCTTGTATATATTTTTTTTGACGATTATCCTGTTGATATTATTATTGATTGTTTCATTGTTTTTATTATTACTATTATTATTATTATTATTATTATTATTATTATTATTATTATTATTATTATTATTATTATTATTATTATTATTATTACCAATATTCAGGTTGGCCGTTAAACGTTTTTAGTTCGCTTACATGTGCGGTACGAGGGTTTTTCCCGTCTCTTTTTGTCAGTTCTGCAATTACTGGAGATATTAGCTTTTGGATGCGATATGGGCCTTCGAACTTTGGTGCTAGCTTCGCAGCAAATTTATCGGCCGCATTGGATAGAGGGTGTGTCCTTACCCACACTAATTCTCCCACTCTGGGCTTCCATATTCGGCGTCGCAAGTTATAATATCGGGCTTGGTCCTTCGCTGCCCTCACTAGATTCTTCTTCACCAAGCTGAAAATTTGTTTTAACATGTCGGATGTTTCTTGTGATCTTCGGTTCTCAGTGCCCGTTCCTGGCGTTACCTCGTCGTATAGGATAGCCGGAAGCCGTGGCTCTCTTCCTTGCACGAGGAAAGCTGCGCTATACTGCGTTGTGTCCGACCTGGCCGTATTGAGTGCCAGCTGAATCTCCGGTATACACTCGTCCCACGTGTTCTGTTGCGCTCCAGCATATGGTGCTATCATCGTTTTCATGGTGCGGTTGACTCGTTCTGTGGGGTTCTCTTGAGGGGTATAAGGTGCAGTTAGCTGGTGGTGTACACCAATTTGTTTCAAATAATCGCAAAATGTTTTGCTGGTAAACTGAGCTCCGTTGTCTGTGATGATTTTTGGTACCCCGAAATTTGCAAGGATCCTTTCCCGAAAAGCTTTCCGCAACGTTTCTCCAGTGGCTCTACGCAATGGGATTAATTCTACCCACTTTGAAAATTTATTTACCAATACCATTGTGTTGCCGTGCTTCGATCTTGGTAATGGGCCAACAAAATCTGCACACGCGATGGCCCAGGGTTCCTCCGCAATACGCGACAACATCTGTCCTGCAGGGAGTTGTTGGCTTGTCTTATACTGCTGGCATGTCTGACAACTCCGGACGTAGGTTCGAATGCTTCTGAACATTCCTGGCCAATAGTATTTATTGGTAATACGTGCAATGGTCTTTCTGATGCCCAGATGGCCGGCTGTTGGATGATCGAGGTTCTCCTCCACCACACGTTTCCTTTGAAATGACGGTACACACAGTTTCCACAAGGTACATTCTTCGTCTGTCTCGGCTGTAGGTTAATGACGGTATAGCTGCCCTCCGATTATCGTGTAAGCCGGATTCTTCTCAGGCTCCTTTTCCACTGCTTCACATTGTTTTTTCCACCAGCTGCATTCTTGCGGTTGGCTTTGAATAACTTGACATATATCAACTGGGTCACGGTATAGGGCATCTGCCACAACATTCAGTTTACCCCGGCGATACTGGATATCAAAGTTATATTGTTGTAACTCCAACGCCCACCTCGCTATTCTACCCGAGGGGCTCTCGATCGAGTTAAGCCATTTGAGTGCTAGATGGTCTGTTACAATGGTAAAGTGGTACCCTTCCAGGTAAGGCCTATGTTTTCTAACCGCCCACACTATTGCCAAACATTCCTTCTCAGTGGCGGAGTAATTCATTTCGGCCGGATTTAGCCGACGACTTGCATATGACATAACCCTGTCTTGTCCATCAAATTCCTGAGTTAGCACCGCTCCTAGCCCGTACTCACACGCGTCTGTGTGGAGAGTAAACTTTCTGGAAAAATCCGGGCAAGCGAGCACTGGTGCTTCGGTTAGCTGTTTCTTGAGGAGTTTAAAAGCTCCCTGTTGCTCTGCGCCCCACCGGAAGTGTTTTCCTTTTTTCAGAAGTTCTTGTATGGCTGCTATTTTCTCCGGGTCGGTGTTAATTCCACTCTCATTTACCACGTGACCTAGATACTTCACTTCCTTTTGAAAAAATTGCACTTTTCATGATTTATGACCAGGCGCGCCTCTCGTAGCCTTCTGAACACTTCTCTCAAATTGACCATGTGCTCCTCAAGTGACCCTCCTAGAACTATTATGTCGTATATGTAGGCAAAAGCGTGTGGTTCCATTTCGGCACCGATTACCCGGTCCAACGTCCTCTGAAATGTTGCTGGCGTCGACGTAAGTCCGAACGGCATTACCTTCCACTGGAACAACCCTCTTCCGGGTACTGTAAAAGCTGTGTACTCTTTGCTGTCTTCCGCCATTGGTATTTGCCAATAACCGTTTTTTAGGTCAATACTACTGATGTACTTTGCATTCTAAAATGGCATTAATTCGAGGCAGCGGATAAGCGTCGGCTATCGTTTTGGCATTTAGCTGTCTATAATCGATGCACAATCTAAGGATACCGTTTTTCTTTGGTGCCATCACAATTGGAGAGCTGTAAGGACTCTTCGACGGCTCAATACACCCGTTTTTTAACAATACATCTATCTCCTCGTTGATCTTCCTTTGCATTTCAGGGCTACGCTGTCCATATCTATGTCGGACCGGCCTTGAATCCCTTAAAAAGATTTTGTGTTCAACTAGCGTTGTCGGTCCCCTGATATAAGTAAATTTCCTCAGTTCTTCTTCTAAAAAGGCTTCAATCGCTTCCGTTTCATTAGCTGTGCCTTTCTCTGTTCTTGGCTGCACTTTTCTCTGTCCCTCCTCTTCTACGGCCGCCATTACCTGCTGAGTAAAAGGGGTTAGTTTTACCGTCTGATCACCACACTGAAATTCGCATCCTGTAGCCCTCAGAAAATCCAGGCCCAATAACACCTCGTCCAGCATACTTGGCATGACTCCCACCTCCAATTTACAGCTTTTCCCGCCTAAGCGTTTCTCCACCCTGATCGTCTCTCTCACCACGACCTTTGTCCCGTTGGCTAAACTGATGCTACTCTCTTTAGGACTTACTTCACAGTATTCTCGTAACTCATCCGCCACACCCTCGCTCACATAACTTTTAGATGCACCTGTATCTATGGTGGCCTCCCTGTGCCGACTCCCGACGAACATTGGCCAGCAGTCTTGTCGTGGACTGGTGAAAAGCGTTTATCAGTGCAAGGCTTGACTTCTCTCGGCCGCGGCCTCCCCTTGCTGTTGGTGCGGACCTCGGGCGTTTCCCGACTGTCTCCGGCAGCAGTCTCGCGTTCGCACACCTCGCCTTCCACACTGCCAACAGAACAACACACTTTTGTTCTGGCAAAAACGATATCCGTGACCTTCCTTGCCACATCTTCTGCAGGCGGTAACTGGATTGATTGGGCCTTCATCTTCCGTACAAACTATTTGCCGAGCTCTGTCTTCGTTACGTTGCGGTTGTCGGTTATCGCGGTGAACATGGTTTATTTCAAGATGGTTCGCTCGTATTACCTCGAAATCCTCGGCCATATGGATGAGTTCCTCTAGCTACTCAAAGTCTTTCCTCCTTATGTACATTTGGTACTCTACACGGCTGTTCCTGAATATGCGATCCGTTTGTTGCTCATGGCTGTATCTGGCATGCCGCATCATGTTCTGTAGAACTATTACAAAGTCCTTAAAGTTCTCTCGAGGCTTTTTTTGTCTTTTGCGTATCTCGTCGTCAAGATCTTCAAAGTACCTAGGAGGTAAGAAAAAATTAAGGAAGTCCTCACGGAAACTCCTCCACGTTTGCCACTGGCGGTTATTGTTACGAAACCACAATAACGCTGACTCTTTTAGCAGTTCTGGCATCGTCCGTGGTAACATATCTTCGTTTAACCCATAGACCTCTGCCAGCTCCTCCACTCGCTCGATGAATGAAATTGGGTCCTTTCCACCATCATAGCGGAATGACCACTTCCTCACGATGTCTATCATGGCCGAGTAAGCTACAGTTGTTGCCAACTGGCGATGTACGGCTTGTTGGTTTGGAAGAAATAAGTGACCGGTGCCTGCCTCTTGTCCCGCTGTTGCTGACATATTAGGTACTTCCAGGTGCGCGGTCATGCTTGGTGCTGGAGGTGTTGGACAGCGTCCATGCTTGCCATCTAGCTTCTTCCAGTATAGTGAGCACTTTACCTTCGTGTTCGAGCGATGAGAAGGTTGCCAACCGTTTCCGCATTTCTTCTACGGTGCTACTATTCTCCAGCTTAAATTCAGCTAAGTACTGGATAAGCTCGTCCTTTCGCAGCGTATAGACCCACGATGTACGAACCATGGCAAGACTTATTTATCGCTCTAGGAGTGTATTTAACGTTTTTTTTAAGTCCCTGCTCGGGCGCCAATGTAAGGAACCTCCGGCTTTCCGGGTTTGAAGCTGGGGTTAGCTCAGCTGTCCAGGGTCCTCTTACATAAATTTAAAGACTTGTTTTATTTCTTCTTCACTTTATTATATGTAATTGGTTTAATTTTATTCAAATGTATTAATTTTTAAATGTATTATTAAATATACAAATCGGCTATTCTTGCCTAGAACAAGTTCTACCGATGGCACTGGTTGTAGTCCTACCACTCCTAGCTCTATTCTCCTACGGCTTTATTCACTGGATGATAATCCAGTCTATATCATCTTGATATAAATCAAGCCTTATGATTTGCGGATATAAGCCTCTTAGAAATCCCTACTGAATAACCAGATATAAATCCAGTAAAGCCAAGTCAAATATAAATCCTCCTTGCTCTGCCTAAAACTCTTCACTGGGATCGGTATAAACCTAACCCCACTTTCTTTCACTACTTAACACTTGTCAGCCGGTAGAAATTGTTCTTCACCCTTCACTATTCACTGTCACTTGCACTTTTGTTTAAATTCTCCTCTTTATGACCCACTGTCACTTCACTACGTCTGCTCCTGTTGGCATCTCAAGGAAAAGAGATCTCATCCGTTTACTTCCTCGCCTTTTATATGGTTGCTCAACTACACTATTGCATCTTTGTAGTTGAGTTGTATCGAACCTCTCAGCCACATTTCTCTTCTGCAGCTTTGTTGCTGCTGCCGTACTGCAATCTGCCTGGGTGTGTATGTGTTTATGCATCTGTTTGTAGTTCACTTTGTTTACATATGTACATACGTTCTGGTGATGATGTTTTCGTTTTGTTCTTTGTTCATTTTGTTCCGCTCTCTCTCTGCCTGTTGATGCTTGAACCTGTAATAAGATTACCTGACGGATGGGAATCCGTCCCCAGGTAAATAGATATAAATCCATTTGCCAACTGCTTTGGTGTGGGCCAAAATTGCTCAAATTTTGGTACCTCACAATTGTTATACAGCCGAGTGATAGAATATCTCAACGTTTTCTATGGAGAAATTGTAAACAATACACTGAGCCTGATGAGTATGAAATGGTTGTAATGATCTTTGGAGCTACCTGTTCGCCATGTTATGCACTGCATGTCATGAAGCAAAATGCAAAGTAGCACACAGACTACCATCCAAGAGTAGTAGAAACAATTTGTGAACATCATATGGATGATTTTATAGATAGTTATGATACTGTTGAAGAAGCCATAGAAGTTTCACAGCAAGTAAAAAAGATTCACAAAAATGGAGGATTTGATTTAAGAGGATTCACTTCAAAATCAACCGATGTCATAACGGCTCTAGATGGCACGTCAGTTTCAAAAGTGATTTCAGCACATGATAGTATCGAAAAGGTGCTAGGGCTATTTTGGGATTCAACTTCAGATACATTTATGTTTAATTTTAAATTTATAATGATTGATCAAGACGTAATATCTGGCAATAAAAAACCTAAAAAACGGAAAGTACTAAGCATTATCATGTCAACTTTTGACCCTTAGGATTTTTGAGTAATTTAATTGTAGGAGGCAAAATAATTTTACGAAATATATGGAAGCAGGCAGTTCGGTGGGATTATACGATACCAGAGATCAATACATTGTGGGACAAATGGCGCAAACAATTGAAAATTAGAAAAGGTTCGGGATTCCTCAGTTAAGGAATGTTCTTAAAAGTGTTGTATAGAAGTGTTTTTTGTGTAGGAAAAATAACGCTAAACCTGTTATATCTCTGATGGGACCGTTGCCTGTGAACCCTATACCTTTCCTTTTAAATATACCGGACTCGACTATTTTGTGCCGTTAAACGTTAGTATTGGGCACAGAACTGAAAAAAAGGGTAGCATTGTTCACATGTCTGACCATTCTTGCGATTCACCTTGAATTGGTCCATGATCTATCAACGGATTCCTGCATCATCGCTTTAAAAAATTGTATGAACCGCCGAGGTGTTCCGGTAAGAATTCGGTCCGACAGTGGAAAAAACTTTGTTGGTGCTAATGCAGAAGCAAAAAGATTTGGAGAAGTTTTTGAAGCTGATCGTATTCAGCAGGTCTTATGTTCCAAAGGCATCGAGTGGGTATTTAACTGCCCAGAAAATCCGTCCGAGGGCGGAGTATGGGAGAGAATGGTTCTGTGCGTTAAACGAGTCCTGCGGCAAACATTTCATTGGCAAATGAAGCATCAAAACCATGAAGCAACGACCTGTGAAATTAGAAAAGGTTCTGGATTCCTAAGTTAAGGAATTTTTTTAAAAGTGTTGTATCGAAATGTTCTTTGTGTATGAAAAATAACGCTAAACCTGTTATACCTCTGATGGGACCATTGCCTGTGGATCGCCTTGAACCCTATACCGTTCCTTTTAAATATACCGGACTCGACTATTTTGGGCCGTTAAACGTTAGTATTGGGCGCAGAACTGAAAAAAATGGGTAGCATTGTTCACATGTCTGACCATTCGTGCGATTCACCTTGAATTGGTCCATGATCTATCAACGGATTCCTGCATCATCGCTTTAAAATAATTTTATGAACCGCCGAGGTGTTCCGGTAAGAATTCGGTCCGACAGTGGAAAAAACTTTGTTGGTGCTAATGAAGAAGCAAAAAGCTTTGGAGAAGTTTTTGATGCTGATCGTATTCAGCAGGTCTTATCTTCCAAGGGCATCGAGTGGGTATTTAACTGCCCGGCAAATCCGTCCGAGGGCGGAGTATGGAAGAGAATGGTTCTGTGGGTTAAACGAGTCCTGTGCCGAACATTGAAAGATATATCCCCGAAAGAACATGTATTGCAGTCACTTCTCATGGAGGCTGAACATATAGTAAATTCACGGCCTTTGACCCATCTACCGATTTCTCCACAAGAAAAAGTGCCACTCACTCCAAATCATTTTTTATTTTAAATGTTAGTCTGACGCCAGAGGTGAGTGTTGGTGACAACAATATATTAGTGACAAAAAAGCAGTGCAGTGTTGAATGCTTTAAGAAATAGATTCTGGAAGCGTTGAGTGTTCGAATATTTACCAACTTTAACGAGAAGAGTTAAATGGTGCGCGCCTACTAGGCCAAAAATTCTACGAAACCAATGGTGGCGAGGTTTGGTTACACGTTCGTACACTGGAGCTGATGGCATCGTTAGGAAAGCGGTTATCAAAACTGCAAGTGGTGAGCTACAACGAGCTGTTTCAAAATTGGCTGTTCTGGCTCTGGATAATAGTGAAGCTAATCGCACCACGGGGGTGGGAGTGTTACAGAACACCCTATGTTCTACTTGCATATTGTCCACAGTGAATGTTTTAATTTTGACATTTGTTTTGTAAACCGCATTATTGCATTTTCCCTTGTTCCGTTTTTTCTTATATACATAATTTGTAAATCATTTTGGTGGGATAATTTAAACCGCCATCGCATGTATTTCAAAGCCTATCGTTGAACAAGGAAGTGCAAAACTGCGGTATGTATTGTTTTATGTGTTGTGATATGTTTTAATATATTCTGTTACAGAAATAAACAATCAACGTTAATATATGTGTTTTAAGCAAAGCAATATATGTACATATAAATGGCTCTATCAGGCATGTCACAAATGATTCCGTAGTTACCATTCCGACGGAATGGTTTTAGCTGCTATAGAATCCATTCGGTTTCATTAAACCGAAAAAAATGAAAAACATGTGGCAACATAAGAATGAATCTAGCAAAACAATCACCCATGTTCCAGAGCTATATTTCGTTCAGAAGTGGAATTGATTTCGAATTTTGCTTCTACAAAAAGTGTAAAACGAAAATATTTTTCGGAATAAAACCACTTTCAATTTGCTATGTGGAATTGATATTTTAAGCAATTTATAGCCATTTAAAGTATTCAAACCATCTATTTATTAGTAATGGATATTATTCTGGACCATACCTTAAAACTCTACGACGCACAGTGGTCAAAAATCCATAACTTTGGATTGGATTCAAATTTTTATAAGTGGTATCTTCTGTTTGGTAGGTGAGACTTTGGTCTTTAATTTTTGCTATAAAATGTAAAAATCGACCGATAAGAAAGAAAGTTATGAAGGGTTTAAAATACATTTTAATAGTAAAAGTGATAATCCGTGCTAAAAAAGGTTTTTTATGTCTGTTTTTGGCGTTGATAAGTGCGGACGCGATTTTTTTTAAGCTCGCATTAACAAAAAAAAAAAAAAAATATATTGTGTGAATAATTTTAAACAAAAACACAACAACAAACCTGTTTTAATATAACAACAAAGTTGTTTGTAAAATATTTTTTTTTCTTTTTCCTTTTATTTATTTTTTACAACGGCATATTGAATTGCTACTTTAAAAATAAAACAAAAAAATAAAGGCTAATGAGCCTCTTTAATTTAAACAACCTAAATGTTGACAACGTTGAATTAAATAAAAACAAAAAAACTGAAAATAATTTGTGTGTAAATGCTACGCCAGTTATACGTGCCCAATCTTGTTCTTCGCTTTTGCTAAGCGATGACAATAAAATAACTACAAACAAATCGCCTTCTGAACACAGTGTTGCCAAAGATAATATGGATAGTGAGAAAAACCCAAGACGCAAGTGGGAATGGACAGATACATAACTGTATTGAAAAGAGGTCGAAGCCCTAAATCTTCGCAGATTGCACCAATGGCTAAAGTACAAAAAGACAAGGACTCTAAGGGAATAAATTCCCATAATCGTTTTGCTATTTTAGATAGCGAAACAGGCGAAACAAGCGAAACAAAAACGGCACCCAAGTCGTTTAAACCACCACCAATTTTTTTAAGGGAAAAAATTCAAATGAATTAATAAATAAATTAATTTCAGTTATCGGGAAAAACTCATTCTATGTAATTCCTATCAAACGTGGTAACATTGATGAAACTAAAATTCAATTTATAGATGAAAGTAGTTATCGTAAAGCAGTAAAGGAGTTTGAAAGCTGCAAAAATAACTTTTATACATATCAGCTGAAGAGTAGCAAAGGCCTACAGGTTGTTATCAAAGCTGTAGACTCATACTCCAGTGGATATAAAAGCTGGCCTCCAAAAAGCAGGATTTAAGGTTAAAAGCGTTGACAATCTCAGAAGTCGAGAGCGTGTCCCTCAACCTCTGTTTCGCGTTGAACTGGAACCTGGGGATGTTAGATTAAAGAAGAACGAAACGCACCCCATTTATAATCTAAAATACCTGTTACACCGCAGGATAAGTGTAGGCTTACTGCAAGTTGCCTCCGGCTTGCGTTGTCTGTGGAGACTCGAAGGTTAAAAAATGTAGCAATTGCGGTGGAAATCACACTGCTAACTACAGAGGCTGTCCAGTTTCTTCTATGGTAAGGAAGTCAACTCAGAAATTAAATACTCCTCCTAGGCAGCCACAATACCAAGCAAATGCTCATTACCCTCAGTTAGCTCAACCCACAACCAAACATGTTTCATACGCGGATATGTTAAAATCCAATCATATTTCAACACACAAAGCGAAACCTACAAACAATTCAACCCCAAATTTGCACCCAGAAGCTAAAGAACAAACACCATCTGGTAACTACAATCGTCTCGAAGCAAGCATCGATACATTAGTGCAGTCGTTAAACAGTTTTATGAGCTTAAGGAGAAGCATGATGCAAGAAATGGTTCGCATGCAATATGATGTTGCAGGCGGTACTTAACAAACCATGAACTGTTTAAAAATATGTTTCTGGAACGCAAACGGCCTACGCCAACATAAAAATGAACTCAAGTACTTTCTTAATAATCACCAAATTGATGTCATGCTGATTTCAGAGACTCACTTAACAACAAATAGCTTTTTTAAAATTAATGACTATATATTATATGATACAAGGACCCTCGCGGACGAGGTGGATCGGCAATACTTATAAAGGCCAGAATCAAACATTATTTACTGTGTAATTTTTGTGAGGATTACCTTCAAGCAACAAATATCTGCCTTGAAGAATTTCATCAAAACGTTGTTATTTCTTCAATTTATTCACCTCCTAGATTTCAAGTATCAGATAGCCAGTATAGCGACTTCTTCAAATCACTAGGTCCCTGTTTCATAGCATCAGGCGACTACAACGCTAAACATACATTTTGGGGATCACGCCTAATAACTCCAAAAGGTCGTTTTTTCTTTGATACAATTTCAAAAATGCGTCTGAATGTGATATCGAGTGGACAACGCACCTATTGGCCTACTGATCGGCAAAAATACCGGATGTTATTGATTTTGCCGTGATTAAGGGTATTCCGAGAGAAATGCTTAAAGTTGAAGCGTCATTTGAATTATCCTCAGATCATTCACCCACTATTTTCTATATATGGAACCAGCAAAATATTGTGTCACCAACAACTAGCACAAGCATTAATTGGTTGAAATATAGAAAGTATCTCAGTAATCACTGTTCGGAAAATATACCGCTAAGAACACGACAAGACGTGGATCAAAGTCTCATTAATTTTGATTAAATCCTTAAATCAGCTGCCCAACAAGCAACAGTAACCCGACAATCAGTTAGATACAATCAAATTTACTTTGTAAATGTCGAGCGGCTCTTGGCTGAAAAAGGGAAAATTCGAAGAGAGTGGCAATCACACAGATCTCCTGAACTCAAATCTAGACTTAAAGATTGCACGAAACTGCTAAGACATCTTCTAGAATATCGAAGAGTAGCATGTCTGAAAAATTACTTGGAAGACCCCGACGCAACTGCACAATCAGATTATTCATTATGGCGTGCATGTAGAAACCTTAAAAGGCCAGTCGTACGTAAGCCTCCCTTGCGAACTTTTTGTGGATACTGGGCAAGAAATGATACCGAAAAAGGTAATTTATTTGTAGAAAACTTGAAAAAGGTTTTCACTCCAAATATGTGTACTGATATAGTTGAGTTGCCAACAGTAGATACTAGTGCCGTAGTACCCCTAAGATTTGAATTTAGCGATATTGAAAGGGCAATAACAGATTTAAACACCAAAAAAGCCCCTGGCGTTGACAAAACAAGTAACAAGATGTTAGTTGAGTTGCCCCGTATAGTTCGCAGAATTATTCTGTTTGTTTTTAATGCCATCTTACGTCTTGAGTACTTTCCCACAGAGTGGAAGGTCTCTTTGATAACTATGATTCCTAAACCAGGAAAAGACCACACAAAAGTAGAATCATACAGACCTATAAGCCTTTTATCAAACGTGTCAAAGTTATTTGAGAGAATATTAATAACTAAGCTGAATCCAATTCTTAGCGCGAAAGGATGCATTCCGAACCATCAATTCGGCTTCAGAACACAACATAGTACGATCCAACAAACACACAGATTAGTAAATGTAATTAAAACGACCTTTGAAGTAAAAAAATACTGTTCTGCGCTTTTTATCGACGTTTCTCAAGCATTTGATAAGGTTTGGCACGAAGGCCTAATATTTAAACTAAAGCTGAACTTGTCCGAGAACTTTTATAAGCTCTTAAAATATTATTTAACGAATCGCAAGTTTTTACTAAAAGAAGGTGACATTTTAAGCTCGCCACAGCTCATTGAAGCCGGAGTTCCCCAAGGTAGTAAGATACTACGTATGATTACATCTGCTCCCTGGTATATAAAAAATTCGAACATCCACAAAGACCTAAACATGCCATCAGTTAAAGCAGAAATAGCGAAACATGCAGTCACATATCTAAAAAGGCTTGAATCTCATCCAAACCCTTTGGCGGGTAACATGCTGAATGAACCTGGTTACATTCGACTAAAAAGAAGAGATACTGCTTTTCTTGGCCGTACATTAGAGGGATGACCCGCAAATGAATGAAAAATCCGTGAAACAAACATTATTTTTGTCTAACACTGGCTGGACTTAAAAAGTATATTTTATTTTAGACTTAAGATACGAGTAATTATTGTTAGTTCAAAAATATTGAAGATACAATAAATAAATTATAAAGAAAAAAAAAAAATGTCTTAAATATTCAGTTCCACTTATAACTACTACTTAGTAATAAGTTTTTATTTTTTTCAGAAAATGCCAACTTTAACCACCGAGCTGTGGTACATATTTTGAGAAAGGGGGTCAAAAATTATTTTTTTATGGTTATCGATATCAAAGTTATACTACTTATTAAAAGTAAATACCAGTGTACCTCGGGAACCAAATTATTACTGGTCTATTTCATTATCACAGTGAACAGGGTGGTCCAAAATGGTCTTTCTCTGTGTCTTGTTAAAATGTCCATATAGTTATGTCGGCATATCCGGTAAAAATTAGCACTAAATTATTTTTCGATAGGATTTTTATATATATTACTCTAATATTGAGTTACATTTTGTTTTTATTGGCCCAAAAAGACGATTTGATGAAAAGTTTTTGTCTTTAGATTTGTATTAAGAAGGCCAAAATTCTTCAAAAAGCAACGTTGCAAAGTTGTGCAGAAAAATTGTGTATTCGTAATATGTCCGAAAATATCGGGTCAGAAAAATTGATCTGGTGCCCACGGTATAATGGAGTATAGGAGGGGGGAGGGTTCGGACTAAAAATTTTTGAATTTTTATTATCTTTCAAAGCAATTATTTTTTGTTTTGTCATATTCGATCTTATGTTTCAATATGTAATACATAAAAAGTGGTTTTGTATTTTTTCGATTTACTAAAACCGAACGGAAATCTAAATGTCTGAAATGCTTAAATAAATTAATTTTTAGAAAGGCAAAAAAATATTTGTGTTAAGTCAGAAAAAATATAACAATAATGCCAGAAATATCTCTAATTAGAGCAGTAAATTGATTAAATATGTCGCAGAATTCTGATAAAACGATGTCCTGAATAGTTTAAATGGCTAAAAAAGTCGAAAAATATCAATTCCACATAGCAAATTGCAAGTGGTTTCATTTGTTTCACGTTTTCTAGAGAAGCAAAGTACGGAATTAATTCCACTTCCGAGCGGAATTTAGCTTTGTGACATGGATATGAGCCGCAGAACAAAAGGTGCTTTTTCGCATTTCTCGAAAAATTCGTTTTTTGGTATTTTTATAATATTTAGGTTGAAATCTTGTAGAAACAATCAACTTAGCATTATTATTATTTTTTCTTTTACAAAGTAAATGAGTTGATCCTTGATCCCTAACAAAAGGTGTTTTTTTGTTTATTTTTCAACAAAGGGTTCTTTTCCCATAATCTTTGGCATTTCTTCTTGTAGTTTCACATTTTACTTTATTGAAGATGGCATCCCTGTATCAACCAAACTACAGTTCAAGGCGAATTCATACCAGGTGTAAGCAGTAGAGCAACAATTACAACAAATAACAACTTTGACATTTGGTTAGAAGATATGAAACAATGTATTTTTGACAAGACATTAGCAAAAAAACAAGTGCATAAAACAGTCAGCTGGGCTATCAATTCCACCTGGTATGAATTCGCCTTGCTACAGTTAAAGTTAAATTAATTATTTAATATTATGCTAATTACCCATAACGCTTTATAATAAAAATGCAATTTATTTGTTGGGGGAAAAGAGCTAGTCCCTATACGTGTTTCACTGGTTGCTCAGGCCAGATCATCAGGAAACATTTTTCCTAATTTTAGAGAAGACATAAATAATCTATAAGTAATAAAATTCTACACAACACAATGAGACTTATGCATGTTAATAGAATAATATTACAGAATATTAAAGCTTCAATTATTTGGTTGAAATATAGAAAGTATCTCAGTAATCACTGTTCGGAAAATATACCGCTAAGAACACGACAAGACGTGGATCAAAGTCTCATTAATTTTGATTAAATCCTTAAATCAGCTGCCCAACAAGCAACAGTAACCCGACAATCAGTTAGATACAATCAAATTTACTTTGTAAATGTCGAGCGGCTCTTGGCTGAAAAAGGGAAAATTCGAAGAGAGTGGCAATCACACAGATCTCCTGAACTCAAATCTAGACTTAAAGATTGCACGAAACTGCTAAGACATCTTCTAGAGTAGCATGTCTGAAAAATTACTTGGAAGACCCCGACGCAACTGCACAATCAGATTATTCATTATGGCGTGCATGTAGAAACCTTAAAAGGCCAGTCGTACGTAAGCCTCCCTTGCGAACTTTTTGTGGATACTGGGCAAGAAATGATACCGAAAAAGGTAATTTATTTGTAGAAAACTTGAAAAAGGTTTTCACTCCAAATATGTGTACTGATATAGTTGAGTTGCCAACAGTAGATACTAGTGCCGTAGTACCCCTAAGATTTGAATTTAGCGATATTGAAAGGGCAATAACAGATTTAAACACCAAAAAAGCCCCTGGCGTTGACAAAACAAGTAACAAGATGTTAGTTGAGTTGCCCCGTATAGTTCGCAGAATTATTCTGTTTGTTTTTAATGCCATCTTACGTCTTGAGTACTTTCCCACAGAGTGGAAGGTCTCTTTGATAACTATGATTCCTAAACCAGGAAAATACCACACAAAAGTAGAATCATACAGACCTATAAGCCTTTTATCAAACGTGTCAAAGTTATTTGAGAGAATATTAATAACTAAGCTGAATCCAATTCTTAGCGCGAAAGGATGCATTCCGAACCATCAATTCGGCTTCAGAACACAACATAGTACGATCCAACAAACACACAGATTAGTAAATGTAATTAAAACGACCTTTGAAGTAAAAAAATACTGTTCTGCACTTTTTATCGACGTTTCTCAAGCATTTGATAAGGTTTGGCACGAAGGCCTAATATTTAAACTAAAGCTGAACTTGTCCGAGAACTTTTATAAGCTCTTAAAATATTATTTAACGAATCGCAAGTTTTTACTAAAAGAAGGTGACATTTTAAGCTCGCCACAGCTCATTGAAGCCGGAGTTCCCCAAGGTAGTAAGATACTACGTATGATTACATCTGCTCCCTGGTATATAAAAAATTCGAACATCCACAAAGACCTAAACATGCCATCAGTTAAAGCAGAAATAGCGAAACATGCAGTCACATATCTAAAAAGGCTTGAATCTCATCCAAACCCTTTGGCGGGTAACATGCTGAATGAACCTGGTTACATTCGACTAAAAAGAAGAGATACTGCTTTTCTTGGCCGTACATTAGAGGGATGACCCGCAAATGAATGAAAAATCCGTGAAACAAACATTATTTTTGTCTAACACTGGCTGGACTTAAAAAGTATATTTTATTTTAGACTTAAGATACGAGTAATTATTGTTAGTTCAAAAATATTGAAGATACAATAAATAAATTATAAAGAAAAAAAAAAAAAATGTCTTAAATATTCAGTTCCACTTATAACTACTACTTAGTAATAAGTTTTTATTTTTTTCAGAAAATGCCAACTTTAACCACCGAGCTGTGGTACATATTTTGAGAAAGGGGGTCAAAAATTATTTTTTTATGGTTATCGATATCAAAGTTATACTACTTATTAAAAGTAAATACCAGTGTACCTCGGGAACCAAATTATTACTGGTCTATTTCATTATCACAGTGAACAGGGTGGTCCAAAATGGACTTTCTCTGTGTCTTGTTAAAATGTCCATATAGTTATGTCGGCATATCCGGTAAAAATTAGCACTAAATTATTTTTCGATAGGATTTTTATATATATTACTCTAATATTGAGTTACATTTTGTTTTTATTGGCCCAAAAAGACGATTTGATGAAAAGTTTTTGTCTTTAGATTTGTATTAAGAAGGCCAAAATTCTTCAAAAAGCAACGTTGCAAAGTTGTGCAGAAAAATTGTGTATTCGTAATATGTCCGAAAATATCGGGTCAGAAAAATTGATCTGGTGCCCACGGTATAATAGAGTATAGGAGGGGGGAGGGTTCGGACTAAAAATTTTTGAATTTTTATTATCTTTCAAAGCAATTATTTTTTGTTTTGTCATATTCGATCTTATGTTTCAATATGTAATACATAAAAAGTGGTTTTGTATTTTTTCGATTTACTAAAACCGAACGGAAATCTAAATGTCTGAAATGCTTGAATAAATTAATTTTTAGAAAGGCAAAAAAATATTTGTGTTAAGTCAGAAAAAATATAACAATAATGCCAGAAATATCTCTAATTAGAGCAGTAAATTGATTAAATATGTCGCAGAATTCTGATAAAACGATGTCCTGAATAGTTTAAATGGCTAAAAAAGTCGAAAAACATCAATTCCACATAGCAAATTGCAAGTGGTTTCATTTGTTTCACGTTTTCTAGAGAAGCAAAGTACGGAATTAATTCCACTTCCGAGCGGAATTTAGCTTTGTGACATGGATATGAGCCGCAGAACAAAAGGAGCTTTTTCGCATTTCTCGAAAAATTCGTTTTTTGGTATTTTTATAATATTTAGGTTGAAATCTTGTAGAAACAATCAACTTAGCATTATTATTATTTTTTCTTTTACAAAGTAAATGAGTTGATCCTTGATCCCTAACAAAAGGTGTTTTTTGTTTATTTTTCAACAAAGGGTTCTTTTCCCATAATCTTTGGCATTTCTTCTTGTAGTTTCACATTTTACTTTATTGAAGATGGCATCCCTGTATCAACCAAACTACAGTTCAAGGCGAATTCATACCAGGTGTAAGCAGTAGAGCAACAATTACAACAAATAACAACTTTGACATTTGGTTAGAAGATATGAAACAATGTATTTTTGACAAGACATTAGCAAAAAAACAAGTGCATAAAACAGTCAGCTGGGCTATCAATTCCACCTGGTATGAATTCGCCTTGCTACAGTTAAAGTTAAATTAATTATTTAATATTATGCTAATTACCCATAACGCTTTATAATAAAAATGCAATTTATTTGTTGGGGGAAAAGAGCTAGTCCCTATACGTGTTTCACTGGTTGCTCAGGCCAGATCATCAGGAAACATTTTTCCTAATTTTAGAGAAGACATAAATAATCTATAAGTAATAAAATTCTACACAACACAATGAGACTTATGCATGTTAATAGAATAATATTACAGAATATTAAAGCTTCAATTATTTGGTTGAAATATAGAAAGTATCTCAGTAATCACTGTTCGGAAAATATACCGCTAAGAACACGACAAGACGTGGAGCAAAGTCTCATTAATTTTGATTAAATCCTTAAATCAGCTGCCCAACAAGCAACAGTAACCCGACAATCAGTTAGATACAATCAAATTTACTTTGTAAATGTCGAGCGGCTCTTGGCTGAAAAAGGGAAAATTCGAAGAGAGTGGCAATCACACAGATCTCCTGAACTCAAATCTAGACTTAAAGATTGCACGAAACTGCTAAGACATCTTCTAGAGTAGCATGTCTGAAAAATTACTTGGAAGACCCCGACGCAACTGCACAATCAGATTATTCATTATGGCGTGCATGTAGAAACCTTAAAAGGCCAGTCGTACGTAAGCCTCCCTTGCGAACTTTTTGTGGATACTGGGCAAGAAATGATACCGAAAAAGGTAATTTATTTGTAGAAAACTTGAAAAAGGTTTTCACTCCAAATATGTGTACTGATATAGTTGAGTTGCCAACAGTAGATACTAGTGCCGTAGTACCCCTAAGATTTGAATTTAGCGATATTGAAAGGGCAATAACAGATTTAAACACCAAAAAAGCCCCTGGCGTTGACAAAACAAGTAACAAGATGTTAGTTGAGTTGCCCCGTATAGTTCGCAGAATTATTCTCTTTGTTTTTAAAGCCATCTTACGTCTTGAGTACTTTCCCACAGAGTGGAAGGTCTCTTTGATAACTATGATTCCTAAACCAGGAAAATACCACACAAAAGTAGAATCATACAGACCTATAAGCCTTTTATCAAACGTGTCAAAGTTATTTGAGAGAATATTAATAACTAAGCTGAATCCAATTCTTAGCGCGAAAGGATGCATTCCGAACCATCAATTCGGCTTCAGAACACAACATAGTACGATCCAACAAACACACAGATTAGTAAATGTAATTAAAACGACCTTTGAAGTAAAAAAATACTGTTCTGCGCTTTTTATCGACGTTTCTCAAGCATTTGATAAGGTTTGGCACGAAGGCCTAATATTTAAACTAAAGCTGAACTTGTCCGAGAACTTTTATAAGCTCTTAAAATATTATTTAACGAATCGCAAGTTTTTACTAAAAGAAGGTGACATTTTAAGCTCGCCACAGCTAATTGAAGCCGGAGTTCCCCAAGGTAGTAAGATACTACGTATGATTACATCTGCTCCCTGGTATATAAAAAATTCGAACATCCACAAAGACCTAAACATGCCATCAGTTAAAGCAGAAATAGCGAAACATGCAGTCACATATCTAAAAAGGCTTGAATCTCATCCAAACCCTTTGGCGGGTAACATGCTGAATGAACCTGGTTACATTCGACTAAAAAGAAGAGATACTGCTTTTCTTGGCCGTACATTAGAGGGATGACCCGCAAATGAATGAAAAATCCGTGAAACAAACATTATTTTTGCCTAACACTGGCTGGACTTAAAAAGTATATTTTATTTTAGACTTAAGATACGAGTAATTATTGTTAGTTCAAAAATATTGAAGATACAATAAATAAATTATAAAGAAAAAAAAAAAAAAAATGTCTTAAATATTCAGTTCCACTTATAACTACTACTTAGTAATAAGTTTTTATTTTTTTCAGAAAATGCCAACTTTAACCACCGAGCTGTGGTACATATTTTGAGAAAGGGGGTCAAAAATTATTTTTTTATGGTTATCGATATCAAAGTTATACTACTTATTAAAAGTAAATACCAGTGTACCTCGGGAACCAAATTATTACTGGTCTATTTCATTATCACAGTGAACAGGGTGGTCCAAAATGGACTTTCTCTGTGTCTTGTTAAAATGTCCATATAGTTATGTCGGCATATCCGGTAAAAATTAGCACTAAATTATTTTTCGATAGGATTTTTATATATATTACTCTAATATTGAGTTACATTTTGTTTTTATTGGCCCAAAAAGATGATTTGATGAAAAGTTTTTGTCTTTAGATTTGTATTAAGAAGGCCAAAATTCTTCAAAAAGCAACGTTGCAAAGTTGTGCAGAAAAATTGTGTATTCGTAATATGTCCGAAAATATCGGGTCAGAAAAATTGATCTGGTGCCCACGGTATAATGGAGTATAGGAGGGGGGAGGGTTCGGACTAAAAATTTTTGAATTTTTATTATCTTTCAAAGCAATTATTTTTTGTTTTGTCATATTCGATCTTATGTTTCAATATGTAATACATAAAAAGTGGTTTTGTATTTTTTCGATTTACTAAAACCGAACGGAAATCTAAATGTCTGAAATGCTTGAATAAATTAATTTTTAGAAAGGCAAAAAAATATTTGTGTTAAGTCAGAAAAAATATAACAATAATGCCAGAAATATCTCTAATTAGAGCAGTAAATTGATTAAATATGTCGCAGAATTCTGATAAAACGATGTCCTGAATAGTTTAAATGGCTAAAAAAGTCGAAAAATATCAATTCCACATAGCAAATTGCAAGTGGTTTCATTTGTTTCACGTTTTCTAGAGAAGCAAAGTACGGAATTAATTCCACTTCCGAGCGGAATTTAGCTTTGTGACATGGATATGAGCCGCAGAACAAAAGGTGCTTTTTCGCATTTCTCGAAAAATTCGTTTTTTGGTATTTTTATAATATTTAGGTTGAAATCTTGTAGAAACAATCAACTTAGCATTATTATTATTTTTTCTTTTACAAAGTAAATGAGTTGATCCTTGATCCCTAACAAAAGGTGTTTTTTGTTTATTTTTCAACAAAGGGTTCTTTTCCCATAATCTTTGGCATTTCTTCTTGTAGTTTCACATTTTACTTTATTGAAGATGGCATCCCTGTATCAACCAAACTACAGTTCAAGGCGAATTCATACCAGGTGTAAGCAGTAGAGCAACAATTACAACAAATAACAACTTTGACATTTGGTTAGAAGATATGAAACAATGTATTTTTGACAAGACATTAGCAAAAAAACAAGTGCATAAAACAGTCAGCTGGGCTATCAATTCCACCTGGTATGAATTCGCCTTGCTACAGTTAAAGTTAAATTAATTATTTAATATTATGCTAATTACCCATAACGCTTTATAATAAAAATGCAATTTATTTGTTGGGGGAAAAGAGCTAGTCCCTATACGTGTTTCACTGGTTGCTCAGGCCAGATCATCAGGAAACATTTTTCCTAATTTTAGAGAAGACATAAATAATCTATAAGTAATAAAATTCTACACAACACAATGAGACTTATGCATGTTAATAGAATAATATTACAGAATATTAAAGCTTCAATTATTTGGTTGAAATATAGAAAGTATCTCAGTAATCACTGTTCGGAAAATATACCGCTAAGAACACGACAAGACGTGGATCAAAGTCTCATTAATTTTGATTAAATCCTTAAATCAGCTGCCCAATAAGCAACAGTAACCCGACAATCAGTTAGATACAATCAAATTTACTTTGTAAATGTCGAGCGGCTCTTGGCTGAAAAAGGGAAAATTCGAAGAGAGTGGCAATCACACAGATCTCCTGAACTCAAATCTAGACTTAAAGATTGCACGAAACTGCTAAGACATCTTCTAGAGTAGCATGTCTGAAAAATTACTTGGAATACCCCGACGCAACTGCACAATCAGATTATTCATTATGGCGTGCATGTAGAAACCTTAAAAGGCCAGTCGTACGTAAGCCTCCCTTGCGAACTTTTTGTGGATACTGGGCAAGAAATGATACCGAAAAAGGTAATTTATTTGTAGAAAACTTGAAAAAGGTTTTCACTCCAAATATGTGTACTGATATAGTTGAGTTGCCAACAGTAGATACTAGTGCCGTAGTACCCCTAAGATTTGAATTTAGCGATATTGAAAGGGCAATAACAGATTTAAACACCAAAAAAGCCCCTGGCGTTGACAAAACAAGTAACAAGATGTTAGTTGAGTTGCCCCGTATAGTTCGCAGAATTATTCTGTTTGTTTTTAATGCCATCTTACGTCTTGAGTACTTTCCCACAGAGTGGAAGGTCTCTTTGATAACTATGATTCCTAAACCAGGAAAATACCACACAAAAGTAGAATCATACAGACCTATAAGCCTTTTATCAAACGTGTCAAAGTTATTTGAGAGAATATTAATAACTAAGCTGAATCCAATTCTTAGCGCGAAAGGATGCATTCCGAACCATCAATTCGGCTTCAGAACACAACATAGTACGATCCAACAAACACACAGATTAGTAAATGTAATTAAAACGACCTTTGAAGTAAAAAAATACTGTTCTGCGCTTTTTATCGACGTTTCTCAAGCATTTGATAAGGTTTGGCACGAAGGCCTAATATTTAAACTAAAGCTGAACTTGTCCGAGAACTTTTATAAGCTCTTAAAATATTATTTAACGAATCGCAAGTTTTTACTAAAAGAAGGTGACATTTTAAGCTCGCCACAGCTCATTGAAGCCGGAGTTCCCCAAGGTAGTAAGATACTACGTATGATTACATCTGCTCCCTGGTATATAAAAAATTCGAACATCCACAAAGACCTAAACATGCCATCAGTTAAAGCAGAAATAGCGAAACATGCAGTCACATATCTAAAAAGGCTTGAATCTCATCCAAACCCTTTGGCGGGTAACATGCTGAATGAACCTGGTTACATTCGACTAAAAAGAAGAGATACTGCTTTTCTTGGCCGTACATTAGAGGGATGACCCGCAAATGAATGAAAAATCCGTGAAACAAACATTACTTTTGTCTAACACTGGCTGGACTTAAAAAGTATATTTTATTTTAGACTTAAGATACGAGTAATTATTGTTAGTGCAAAAATATTGAAGATACAATAAATAAATTATAAAGAAAAAAAAATGTCTTAAATATTCAGTTCCACTTATAACTACTACTTAGTAATAAGTTTTTATTTTTTTCAGAAAATGCCAACTTTAACCACCGAGCTGTGGTACATATTTTGAGAAAGGGGGTCAAAAATTATTTTTTTATGGTTATCGATATCAAAGTTATACTACTTATTAAAAGTAAATACCAGTGTACCTCGGGAACCAAATTATTACTGGTCTATTTCATTATCACAGTGAACAGGGTGGTCCAAAATGGACTTTCTCTGTCTTGTTAAAATGTCCATATAGTTATGTCGGCATATCCGGTAAAAATTAGCACTAAATTATTTTTCGATAGGATTTTTATATATATTACTCTAATATTGAGTTACATTTTGTTTTTATTGGCCCAAAAAGACGATTTGATGAAAAGTTTTTGTCTTTAGATTTGTATTAAGAAGGCCAAAATTCTTCAAAAAGCAACGTTGCAAAGTTGTGCAGAAAAATTGTGTATTCGTAATATGTCCGAAAATATCGGGTCAGAAAAATTGATCTGGTGCCCACGGTATAATGGAGTATAGGAGGGGGGAGGGTTCGGACTAAAAATTTTTGAATTTTTATTATCTTTCAAAGCAATTATTTTTTGTTTTGTCATATTCGATCTTATGTTTCAATATGTAATACATAAAAAGTGGTTTTGTATTTTTTCGATTTACTAAAACCGAACGGAAATCTAAATGTCTGAAATGCTTGAATAAATTAATTTTTAGAAAGGCAAAAAAATATTTGTGTTAAGTCAGAAAAAATATAACAATAATGCCAGAAATATCTCTAATTAGAGCAGTAAATTGATTAAATATGTCGCAGAATTCTGATAAAACGATGTCCTGAATAGTTTAAATGGCTAAAAAAGGCGAAAAATATCAATTCCACATAGCAAATTGCAAGTGGTTTCATTTGTTTCACGTTTTCTAGAGAAGCAAAGTACGGAATTAATTCCACTTCCGAGCGGAATTTAGCTTTGTGACATGGATATGAGCCGCAGAACAAAAGGTGCTTTTTCGCATTTCTCGAAAAATTCGTTTTTTGGTATTTTTATAATATTTAGGTTGAAATCTTGTAGAAACAATCAACTTAGCATTATTATTATTTTTTCTTTTACAAAGTAAATGAGTTGATCCTTGATCCCTAAGAAAAGGTGTTTTTTTGTTTATTTTTCAACAAAGGGTTCTTTTCCCATAATCTTTGGCATTTCTTCTTGTAGTTTCACATTTTACTTTATTGAAGATGGCATCCCTGTATCAACCAAACTACAGTTCAAGGCGAATTCATACCAGGTGTAAGCAGTAGAGCAACAATTACAACAAATAACAACTTTGACATTTGGTTAGAAGATATGAAACAATGTATTTTTGACAAGACATTAGCAAAAAAACAAGTGCATAAAACAGTCAGCTGGGCTATCAATTCCACCTGGTATGAATTCGCCTTGCTACAGTTAAAGTTAAATTAATTATTTAATATTATGCTAATTACCCATAACGTTTTATAATAAAAATGCAATTTATTTGTTGGGGGAAAAGAGCTAGTCCCTATACGTATTGCAGTGGTTGCTCAGACCAGATCATCAGGAAACCTTTTTCCTAATTTTAGAGAAGCCAAAAATACTCTATAAGTAATAAAATTCTACACAACACAATGAGAATTATGCATGTTAATAGAATAATATTACAGAATATCAAAGCTTCAACAAAACACCAACAAACAAACCACGTTTTTATTTTTCCTTACTGTCCTTCTACAATTGGATGGCTTTTTGCCATCAATGAATGCAGACGTAAGGTGTGATGAAAAGCATCTACAAGTTAATTTTGTTCTCGCAAGAGAATCGAAAAAAAAACAAGTGTTGCCAAGGTTTGCACAAGCAGTTGCATATTTAGTTATTAATAAAATTTTTGGGAATTTAAATATTAATTATTTAATATTATGCTAATTACCCATAACGTTTTATAATAAAAATGCAATTTATTTGTTGGGGGAAAAGAGCTAGTCCCTATACTTTAATTAATCAGATGTTAAACTGAAACTCACCTTTATCTGAATGAAACTAAAACCGGCCGTTATATTAGCGCTGACAAAAAAGTTTGGTAAAAACTGGATTTAAAACCAGTCATTATTTTGGTACAAGGACGTTTTGTATAACCAGGATAAAGATATGGACGATTCAATAGACGAAAATGTTGGATGTTCTTGCCTAGAAGAACAAGACTTTAACTATTTAACAAATTTCATATGTATTTAATTTTAAAACTAAGAAAGAAATGTTTAAGTTGCAATTTTATTTAATAAAACGGCAAAAATATTATACTTAGGCCCATTATTAGAACTTGCCTTTAGCTAAAGTTAGGATTTTGTTGGAGCGATAAGCAGTTTTTCGCTATAATAATGAGGATAATGCTCATTGCTATAACTTGTCCTTATAGTACGTGATAGTTAAAAGTGGTTTTTAGCTTACTTTTAATAACGAACAACTATTGATCGCTCCAAAAAAATCCTAACTTTAGCTAAAGGCAAAGTTCCTTCTACAAACAGTAATTAAAACTTAGTTCGCTATATAAACAAGTATAAAAAAATAAACCTAAAAATTAAAGGGTGTTCCGATGTGGTATGATTTTCATTAATAAGGCCTAAGTTTTGACCCATAATAGGTAGACGCTTGTAATTTTCACATAAGTTGTTTAACTGTGGCCGCTAAAGTAGCAAATACTAAAACTTACAGGGTGTTTCGATAGAGAGGTGTTATTCACAAATATGTGCTTTTTTCTTGAACTGTAGGAGGAATACACTAAAAATTTACAAACAGTAATTAAAACTTAGTTCGCTTTATAAACAAGTATACAAAAGTGAACCTAAATATTAAAGGGTGTGCCGGTAGTGACGTGATTTGCATGTATATGGCCTAAGTTTTGAGCGATAATAGGTAGAATCATGAAATTTTTAGAGGAGGTGTATTACTGTGACCACTATATCAAATAGTAAAAATTAAAGGTTGTTCCGACAGTGACGTGATTTGCATGAATACGGCCTAATTTTTAAACCATAATAGGTAGACTCTTGAAAATTTCACAGGGGACTACTATGACCCCTATAAAAAATAATAAAAATTAAATGGTTTTCCGGCAGTGACGTCATTTTCATGTATAACGTCTTATTTCTTGAACCGTAATAGGTAGAATCTTAAAATTTTGTACAGAAGATGTGTATGTGATGGCCGAGGTGACAATTACTAAAAATTAAAGGGTGTTCCGACAGTGACATATTTTTCACGTATAGTGACTTATTTCCTAATCGTAATATATAGACTTTTGATATATTTATAGAAAGGGAATTACAATGGTCGCTATAACAAAGAATAAAATTAAAGGGTGTTCCGACAGTAACATGATTTTCATGTAAATAGCCTTATTTTGTTTAAATAGCCTAATAATATTTACAGTAGATGTGTTACTTCGGCCAATATAAAAATTATTAAAAATTAAAGGGTGAAGTAACACTCAGGCAATTTATGCCTATATTATGTATAGTGTATATGTGTTGCTTCCTTCGGAAAGGGATAGGATTAGATGAGACAGATGGTTAGTGTGATAGTAAAGCTTCGCATCTGGAAACACTGCAATTGCACATTATTATTTTTAGAACAGTATTGCAGCGCCTCTGGTGTTATTTAGGCGAATTAGTTTGAAGCTAGCATAGCCAATTTATAATTATTTTACTTCGCCGACGATTCAGTGCTATGTGGTAATACCGGCGAAGGAGGGCGCTGTGATATGCATTATTATAAACAAAAATTAATACATATCAGAAAAACTGATGTTGCCTCGGCTGAGTATTGAACTCATGACCATTGCTTAGTAGTCAACGTGCTAACCACTTAAGCTACTCTTAAGGATTTGAGATGAAGTTGTTTGCCAACTTGAATATTTCATATTGTCAAGAGTTATTGTTTCATTAAAGAAGTTGATGATGAAGGTATCATTTAGGATTTGTGAGGTGTTTCCGTATGTAAACTTTCCGATATAATTCGTTAAAAATGTTGTGCCATCCTATACAAGTTAAATTATTGGCTGTTTGGTTATTTGGTATTCGCAAGTTGCATTTCCCCCATTAAGTATATTTACAATATAATAATTCGAATCTTAAATTTCTACCTGGGGCCTAATCACTACATTCTATATCGAGTAAACTATCGTATCGAATAACAAATTTATATCAAATTATAATAGATTAATAATAAGTCAAAAAGTGAACAAGAAAACACGAATTAAAAACGAACCTTAGCTTGGTTATAAATTTCATTGTATGTAAAACATTTCCTTTCGTATGAAATTACGATACTTTTTATTCTATATCGAGTTTCAAAATACCAAAATAAAAAAATACAAGAGATTTTACTCGATATCGAATGCGATTAGACGATTAGACCCCTGATCTTTCTTACATATAGTTACTCCTTCGACTATTCCATATTTTTCTGTGTGAGATACGAGTAGGTTAGTAAAACTGAGATATATTATTTGCTATCCCTAATTCCATTATTCAATATTTGCGAATGTACAATACCTTTTTTCGCCAACTAACCAGCCATTAAAATTTGGGATATTTCGTCATTTATTAAGCCTAGTTTATTAAAAAGGGTTTATGCGTGCCTGATGGTGTCATCTGTGTCTGCTTCTGTGATTATTCTATTGTAGTCATCTACTAAATTTTTTGTTGTTTTTATGAAATATTCGTTGATGGTGTATTGCTTATTGTTATTATTTAAGTTGACTTAAGAAATTCTCGATTTTGGCAAGTTTATGATTTATCGGCTGCATGCAAAAAGACCCTATGAAAAATCGCCCAAAAACAAAAATTAAAAATTGCCGAATGAATAGTTATCCTAAAAAATTAAAAATTGCCCAAAAAAGAAATATGGAAATATGGTC
Organism: Phasia obesa; assembly: GCA_949628195.1. Taxonomy (NCBI): domain Eukaryota; kingdom Metazoa; phylum Arthropoda; class Insecta; order Diptera; family Tachinidae; genus Phasia; species Phasia obesa. The sequence goes on from OX451220.1 coordinate 3,784,581, forward strand.
CAAAAATTGTGAAAAAATACCCAAATATAAATGAGTTATCGCCCAAATTTATTTATACTTTTCTTTTTATATAAATAAATATAAAAATATGTTTAGTTAGGGCTTTGAGCTTGCAACTTCTGTGTGTAATCTTTGATCAAATTCCGAGAAAGCAGCTAAATTAATTAAACGGTTGATTTAATTCATCGAGCAAGATTTGAGTAAAAGTTGTATGTAATCTGTGATCACAGTCTGTTAGGAAGCTTTTTGCTACCAAGTTAAATATATTGGCCCATAATCATAGTCAACAATAAAGTACACTTTAAGAAATAAAAAGTTTACTTTTGTTAAAACTAAAAATTTTGTTAACTATGGACAAGTAAAAGTATACTTTTAACTCAAAAGCATGTTTTAAATTTAAAACAAGCTAAAGTTCTTTTTAACGAATTTAACATCACTCTAAATCACACATCTGATTGCCGCATAAAACAAAAACTAAAAAAATTAATATTTGGAAAAATTATCATTGCCCCTGTGCTCTATTACATCAATATTCATATTTATACATTGCCGCAAATATTCTTTTTCAGCTGAGCTCCAGTTTGCCTCTCTTTCTCGTGGCTGCTTTTGCTCCTGCTAAAAACTCGTAATGTAATTAATTGTAACATAAAATATCAAATAATTGACTTACCTTTTCCTGTATTTCCATTTCCTTAATTTTAGTTATTGTTTTATTTAATTTTACAATATATGTAAATAATAAAAAACAAAAAGTAAACAAATTTTTGCGGCCTTTTTTTTCTTTTTTGTTTAGAGATGCCATCTGCTTGTATTTTATTGAAGATTGTATGAAAACATTTCTTGCTTTTTATGTGGCACCCACTGAAAGTTGGTTTAAGTTAAAATATCAAGGCGAATTCATACCAGGTGGAGTCGATAGCCCAGCTGATTGTTTTTTGCTTTCGTTTTTTTGCTAATGTGTTGTCAAAAAATACATTGTTGTTGTCCTACTGCTTACACCTGGTATGAATTCGCCTTGTAAAATATGCTTTAATTTTGACTATAGTTGCCAACGCATTTAAAGCAGTTCTTTAATTTAAAGTTGTTTTTAAAAATAACCGAATTTAGTGTTTGACTATGATTATGGGCCATTGTTGCCAATGTACCTTAATAAAGTATTGTATGCGTTCATTAAAATAAATGTGAAATATGTATGTGAATAAAAAAAAGGTACAAATAGTTTTCTAATATGAGTTGAAATTAATTATTTAAATTAATAAATTAATTATTGTTTATTGTAATATTTTAGATTTAGGCGCCGCAGGCAAATCGCGTGATTTTTTATATTTTATAAAAAAATTTTTCCCTGCGGCGCCTAATTATAAAATTTTACATTAAACACATTTATAACAATAATTATACATACATATGTATACTTCAACCCATATTATTAGCTTATTTATAACATTATAACTAGAAATATTTACTAGTATAAAAGAAACAAAACAGATTCTACTTTTTCGCCCAAACAATTTACGTAAATAACACTGTGCTCGAATTTGACACTTTTTTTTAACAAGCTGGGCACCCAGTAGGGTGCGTAGAGTCAATATTCGCGATTTAAAATTTGTAAGCTAAAAAAATGGTATTTTTATACTTTTGGGTTAATTTTTAAATTTAAATCAGTTCAACTCTGTTGAATAAACACAAGATTACATGACATTCTTATTTTTTTCTCTAAATCTCGATTTTTTCGCGCAAAGTAATTAATTTGCGAAATTTTGTTTTTTTTTTGCTATTAACTTATCAAATGTGCTTTTTTTCGCGCAAAGTAATTAATTTGCGAAATTTTGTTTTTTTTTTTGCTATTAACTTATCAAATGTGCTTTGTTGTCACATCGTTAATCATTTCTTAATGATTCTTCTGTTTCAAGCAATTATTCTTGTAAGTTCCAGCAAATTTCACCTAACAGCGAATCCAATTTTTTACCACTGTACCAGTGTTCAAGTCTGGCCGTAACTTGATGGAATCCCTCGCCATGCTCGTCAGATTCAGCTGTTATATGTTCAGCAAACTTGTTGGTATGAAAATGCAAAAAATGAATCTTTAAAGACATTTTAACATTAATACGATGAAAAGCGGTAAGCATTTTTTCTATATGAATGCGCCAGTTGTCAGACCGATTAATTCCTAAAACGTTGTCAATATCCGCTTTTACAGAGTTCCATGCCTCAAGCTTATCCATACTGAGGGCGTCTTCAAATAATTTATCCTTCATCAAGCGATGCATATCCGACCCATTAAGTATTCCTGTAAAAAACGAATTATGAATTAAAATTTTCAACATATTAGTATAAGAAAAGTAAATATAAACCTTCTTTTATTTTCGTACTAATTAATCTTGGAAAAATACGACATAATTCGTTTAACGAATTTCCATCCGGATTAAGTACTTTAATAAAGTTTATATGTAGCGGCGGTAACAAAACTTTATTAATTGATACAAGTGGATTTTCAACAATGTTATTTTTTCGCAATTTAACTGTTTCACGTTGAGGCCAGTCATGTTTGTTGTACTGATCACCACTACGGTCAAAACAAAAAAATATCGTTTTTATTGTACTTTAGCGTACAAATTTTAAATCGCGAATACGAGCGCTAACTGCGAAAAACGGCTAATGCCATTGAATTCTGCGTACTCGAATTAACGTTACCAGCAAGGTGCCCAGATTGTTAATATTTGCGACTAGGACATTGTAATCAGAAGCTTTTTAAAGACTTTCAGTGGGACAACTTTAAATGTGATGTTAATATATTTCTGTAAATCCAGTATATTTTTGTTTAATAAGCAAAGACAGAAACTAAATTGCTTATTTTTCCAGTTGGTAATGTTAACACTTCTGCTGTTTAAGGTAAACTTTATAACTACTTATTAGTGATATATTTATATTAAAAATATATCGTTTTTAAGACCATTATTTTTACACTCTTATTGAATAATTTCTTCATCATATAAAATCGCTCAAAAATGGGTGATCTTTCATTAAAACATTTGGGCAATTATGAAAAATCGCCCTAAAATATAAAACTGAATTATTCTTCAAAATCGACGGAAAAACACCCAAAATTTTTGGGTTACTTTTCATATGAAATATTACCCAAATTTGTATGAAATTTTTTTAGGCTATTTTTCACATATGCTTTTGGGCCATTTTTATAGGGTCATTTTGCATGCAGCCGATTTATCTGTAGGCTCAATGTTCCCATTTTTTTTTGTTGTTCTACAGTGCATCGTGGATTTGATGTCTTGAACAGCTTGTTCGTATTCTTTTACGTTGATTGTATGCCGTAGACGTCTACAATTGCAATTAGATAATGCGTTGTGAGTTTAGAAATAGATTTTAAATTTTAAGATGGGACTTGCGAGTTCTTTTGTTATCAGTGGTTTTTATCGTAACAACATTATCTTTTTAACGGTATGTTTTACAAATAATGGTTTATCTTTACATTTAATTAGCTTGTTCTTTTTAAAAACTGTATCTCCTATTCTTTTCAAAATTGCTATGTTTTGCTAGTTTATTCTCTCTGTCCGACCGAAATATATATCGGCGGGTTTCTTCTTAGTGACCGATTGTACCGTATTATTATGTATATCTGTTTACTGAAATGCTTGTCAATTCTTTGATAGAGTAATCTGGGTATTCCTCCCTAACACAGTACAACACATGATTTCGGGACTCAATTCTGATAATTGTTTATAAAAGAAGCCCAAAAAGAAGAACTTCTGCAGCACTCGTTTGGTCATGGTACATCAAATAATAATTTAAAAATTAATTTGAAGTTAATAAGTATCGTATAGGGGAATTTGTTACGTTTTAGGCTTCTTTTTTTGTCATAACTCGAGAACCACTAGTCCGAATATGCTCAAACACATTTAAAAATGTTTAAGAATTACAATTCCTTTAATCTGTTCATACAACGTTTCGCTACATAAGCATCAGTTTCGCAGTTATAAGTAAATGTATGAAGAAAAAAACTATTTTTGCCTAAAAAATTTAAATTTTTTATTTTTAATTCATAAAAAATAAATGTATGAAGATGTTTATATGTTATCTATGCATGGAAACAAAATTTAGAACATTTTCAATTATTGTCACTATCCATCCTCGTTGAAGTTGACGCTTGTGGTTCTGATGACCTTATTTTCTTCGTAGCTTGTTCATATTCATGTTCAGAGTCTGCATCATCATACGGGTTAGACATAATATTCAAGGGCATGTTTTGTTCAGTGTGTCCACAAATTTTTGTGTCATCTTCATCTTCGGTGCTTTTATCTGCAAACTGCAAAATTTTATAACTCCACCAACAAACCTCCGCAAGCAATGCATCCAATTTTTTGCCTTTGAATAGCTTTTCCATTGGCATGGTCACCTGGTGGAACCTCTCTCCTTGTTCGTTCGATTTTTAAGGTGATTGTACCAAAATGGTATCAACGTGGAAATGCAGGAAATGTAATTTTAACGGATGCATTGATTTTTTCAAAATAATACAGCAAGTTGACCACTCGTCTGTATGTCATCTCGCTGTACACGGTTCTTTCCGAAAACGCCTTCGATGACTTGTTTTAATGTGTCCCATGCACATAGGTGGTTATAATTTTCATTAATTTTCGTATATCCGGTCCATTGAGAATACCTGTTTGAAATAAAAAAAACATTTACCAAAAAATTATTGGTAATGCGAATATATTCTAGTGAACAAATTTAGATATGACAATATTAAAATACTGACAACAATACGTACCTTTTCTAATTTTAGCTTGACTCAGTTTTGGAAAGATGGATTTCAAATAGTCATAGGCGTCATCAATATCTTTGACTACCACTTCGACGAATTTCCCAGCTATTCCTAATTTCAGGTGGAGCGAGGGAAACAAAATAAAGGGTGTTTTTTATAGAGGTGTAGAACTTTAAGTTGGAATTACTTTTCAAGATGGCGACCGATTTAACAGCTGTCAAGTGATTTATTCTCAGTTTGGTTTGGTAATTCATCATGAATAGACTCACGCCTGAGCAACGCTTGCAAATAGTGCCCAAAACGAGATTACCGTTGTTCCCGATTTTCATAAGCGAATTTTGTTTAGCAATAAAGCGCACTTCTGGTTGAATTGCTACGTCAACAAACAAAACTGCCGCATTTGGAGTGAAGGTAATCCTCAAGTATATGTCGAAACACCGTTACATCCAGAAAAACTGACTGTTTGGTGGGCTGGTGGAGTAATTGGTCCGTACTTTTTCAAAAACGATGGTGGCCAGAACGTTGCAGTCAATAGTGATCGGTATAGAGCCATGATTACTAACTTTTTCATTCCTGAATTGAATAACCATGATGTCCAGGAGATGTGATTTCAACAAGACGGCGCAACATGTCACACAGCTCGTGCCACAATCGATTTATTGAAAGACACGTTTGGTGACCGCCTAATTTCACGTTTTGGACCTGTGAATTGGCCTCCAAGATCTTGTGATTTAACACCGCTAGACTACTTTCTGTGGGGCTATGTAAAGTCATTGGTCTATGCGGATAAGCCACAAACGCTTGACCATTTGGAAGACAACATTCGCCGTGTTATTGCCGATATACGGCCACAAATGTTGGAAAAAGTCATCGAAAATTGGACGTCCAGATTGGACTACATCCGCGCCAGCCATGGCGATCATATGCCAGAAATCATATTTAAAACGTAATGCCAAAAGATTAACTTTCGGATAAATAAAATTCATGTCCATCGAATAATCCATCGTTGTTTTATTGCAACTTAAAGTTCTATACCTCTATAAAAAACACCGACCAATATTTTATACGTTACCTTCGTAGTTGTGCTGAATACCAATGGAATGGACGGGTTTTTGTTCGTTTTGTGCAATAGCACAGCCTTCAAACTTGAAACTGAAGCATCGATAAATAAACGCCAGTCGCCAGCGATATAATCCATTCCCAATTTTTTCACTAAATCTGGGATATCATGGGAGTAGGTGAACGTATTTGCTTCGTCAACGGAAAAAAATTACTGAAAATCAGCTTCGCGTTGTCGGTATGATGTTGCGCTGACATTTTTCTGTGTCAGTTTTCTGTTTTTCAAAAATGATATCAATATTTCGGTGTTTTGTTGTGATAGTCCCATCTTAGCCACAATGGAATCCATTTCGGTGTCAGGTACTTATGACACTTTTTTTTACCGATTTGGATTTTTTATGAATTAAAAATAAAAAATTTAAATTTTAAATATTTTTTATTTTTAAAATATTTTTTTTTCTTCATACATTTACATTTAACTGCGAAACTGTTGCTTATGTAGCAAAACGTTGTATGAACAGATTAAAGGAATTGTAATTCTTAATTTTTTTAAATTTGTTTGAGCTTATTCAGACTAGTGGTTCTCCAGTTATGACAAACAAAAGAGACAAATTCCCCTATATTATACTTACCAACTTCAAATTAATTTTTAAATTATTATTTGATGTACCATGACCAAACGAATGATGCAAAAGTTCTTCTTTTTGGGGCTACTTTCATAAATAATTAGCAGAATTGAGTCCCGAATCAATCACCTCTAAAATGTTGTACTGTGTAAGGCATTTCAGTATTTTGATGATTGAATGAACTCTTTCAATCGCACCATTTACTTCGCTTTTCTGTAGTGGTACAAATTATGTTTCAATTCGCAATCCCTTAATATAATTTAATATTATCGGACTGCTAAAACTACATTAGTTATCCATTTTTAATGTGGAAAAATTTTGCATATTTGGAGAATTTATCGACACATGTAATTAATTTCTCCTCTTGTATATCCATTATGTCGTGGGTATGTTGGAATTGGGGTTAATTGTAATTCTGGGTTCTGAAGATGTCTATCATACTTATTTTTGTTGCACGTTTTGCAAGTTTTTGTAAAATCTTTTATTCATTTTGACATTTTTGGAAAATAGTATTTTTTCAAAATTTGTTTTTTTGTTTTCTTCCGAGTTTTTTTGGTTTCATTTTGTATAATCAGAAATTGTTGATCCTCATTTAAGATGTCCTCTACCAACCTTTGTGTAATTCTTATTCGAAATCTGGAAAAATTACTTCTAAAAACGTCTTGTAGTAACGCCAGGTATTTTTCGGAGATTTTAATTCCAATCAACACTGCAGGATTTAGTTTTTCTTTTAACGTTTGAATCAGACTATCTTTATTGAGTTTCTTAATTTTTACATAGTGTCTTTGAAAATTATAATGAGGGTTTTCAAAATGATTGGAATCTATTTTCTCAGAAAAGATAATTTGATATTTAAAGACGTTTAGTGGGGCCTCACAATGTGGTATGAGAAGGCTACTGTCCTTCTCCGCACAATATTGGGATTTATCACCTGATGATAACGTATTAATTTCAGGTGGTAACCTAGAGAGTGCGTCGGCCACGACATTTGATTTTTCAGGTTTATAAATTAGTTTGTAATTGTATTCTTCTATTCTGGCCTTCCACCTTTTAAGTTTTGCATTATTATTGGCGTTACCTAATGCGAAAGTTAGTGGTTGATGATCAGTTAATATCTTAATTTCCCAAGCTCCATATCAGTAGGTGCGAAGATTGTCCAGGTAAATATGACTGCTAACATCTCTTTTTTATAGTTGAATAGTTTTCTTCAGTTTTGTTAAGAGATCTTGAGGGATAAGTAATTGGTCGGTCTTTACCAAGTTCCCCCTGTGAAAGGAAGGCACCTATTGCGTAATCGGAGGCATCTGTTGTTAGAATAAATGGTTTATCGAAAGATGGGAGAACCAATATTTCTGACGATACTAAAGTTCTTTTAAATTATTGAAATACTTTAGAGCTCCATTGTCAAGTGTAATAGCGATTCGCTTTGATTGATTTGCTTTAATTTGTGCATTTGGACCTCTCGTCAGATTTGTTAAGGGTGTTGCTACCGCAGGTGGTGAAATATGTTTTATTGCAGCGACTTTAGCAGGATCGGGTTGTATGCCATTTTGTGACACAACGTGGCCAAGAAATTCCACGTTTGTCCTGAGAAACTTGGATTTTCCCAAATTTTTTCTTAAGTTGGCTTCATTTAATAGAGAAACTACTTTCCTGAGATTTTCGATATGTTCATTTTTATTCTTGCCGAACACAATGATATCGTCTATGTAGACAAAGAAGGCTTTTCCTAGTAGCGGGTATAACACGTCATTCATCATCCGCGGAAATATGGCTGGTGTATTTTTTAAGTCAAAAGGCAGCCGTAAAAATTCAAACTTGCCGTTCTTTGTCAAGATTTTAAGTTGATTCGATATTATTTACTTGTTTAGATGTTCTATTTTCAAGAGGAATTTTAGTTTTTTAACTGTAGGGTGTTATCTTTTCGGTTAATTATGGCTTCTAGTTCCTTCAGAGTATCATCGCCTATAATACCATCAAATGAGTGGAGTCCAGGGAGGACAAAGAAATCAAGGTAATCGTTTATATTTAGACTTTGAAAAAATTTGCCACGAACTTTACGAGAAATAGGTATTTTGCCGGCAGCTGAATGAATTTTAAATGGTTTATTTACGGGTTTTAAATTACATGATATTTTTTCTGAAATAAAATTTTTGTTCGCGCTAGTATCAACGCGGAATTTTAAGATTTTACTATCCTTTAGGCGTAACTCTACTCTGTATGGTATGCTAGACAGGCCTCTCTCATAAAATTTATTTCATGTTCATTTTCTAAGTTTGCTTCATCATAACCTTCTTCCTCCTCTTGGTAACTTCGCAGTACATCTTGTTCGTCTTCCTTAACAGTCTCTGTATTAAAGAGACGTTGTTGTTTTTGAGTAATTTTAGATGAATTATTACTCGAGGCAACGGAGATTTCTGTGGTCGGTTCATATACATAATTAAGTTGACGCGTTCTTACGGAAGGATCGACTTCCATTGAGTGGACTTGTAGGTGGGTTATTCTGTGCGTATTTTTGATCCTGTTTTATTGGGACTGGGTATTATAAATACTCAGCTGTACTTAGGTTTCTATATTGAGTTCCAAATCTACTTCGATTCATCGGACTATGTACCTGATTACTAGGTGCAACAATGGTATTATATTTATTATTGCGTGGGTGAATAGAGGTATTTCTATAATTCAATTTTTGGAACTCGAGGCAAGAATTATATGCCTCTGGGAGTGTTGCTGGTTTCTGAATAGCCAACATTCTCGATATGTCATCGTTTATTCCTCGGATAAATACGTCCAAAGCTCTATTTTTGTGGGTTGTGATTAAAACTTCCACTGTTTCAGCCGAATAATTATCTGACTTGATTTTAATTATGATCAGAACTGGTATTATTGTGCTGCAACATAACACTTAACTCATATTCTAAGGTTCTCACATCTCGTTTATCCGCATAATGCAAGGACAAACAATTTTGAATTTTCTCACAACTCTCGAATATGTTATAGGATATTAAGACCGTATCGGCGGGACCTCTCACTTTGTATTTTATATTTTGCAGAATTGCCCTATAAATTGGTTTATCTCTTATTATCTTATAGTCCCTCAATATGGATTCCACACTGTGGTTCCACGAAATATACTAGACGGGGTTACCGTTAAAGGCCTCTAAATCCCTTACGCAATCGGGAAGTTTCCGCTTCGGTTCTAGGAACAGGGAGTGTTACATCCCTAGTGGGAGCAGGATTACTTCTACTCTCCAAGGTACCTATTCTAATGATGAGAAGTCTTGCTCTATTTGTGAATTAAGTGCTCTCTTCCTTTGGAGATAACTTCCACGTTCTAAGGGTGAGTTGTATGAGTATGTTGCACAATCGGTCATGGCCTTCCGGAGTTTCCTTTTTTTAGATAATTTTTTCCGATTTTTGTAAAGGTTTCACCTGGCTCTTATCCTTCAAATGTCCTCTTGTTTGTTATTAAATTATTAAGATTGTAAAAATGTTCACTTTTTTTGCTGTTTATTTTGGACTCTTAATTGTTTTAATTTATTAATTTTTTTGAATCTTCTTTATTATTAACTTTTTATTGTTATCTGTGGACTTTTTAGATTTGCTCGGAATCCTTTTTATTGTTATCTGCGGACTTTTTTAGATTTGCTCGGGCGCCAGTTATGAGGTTTTAATAAAAGACGTGCGTGTGATTACTCGTAATAACAACTGAATTCTTTATTTTATTATTTTTCTTTTATAAACTGATCTTGCTTATTTTATAATTAATAAAAAACTTATTTTAATCCAATTTTGATTTTTGCATTTTACAATTTATTTTAATAAGTGCTTTATTAGCAATAATATTTAATTTTAATTATTTGCTTAATAATTGATATTGTAGTTAGTTGAACTCTTGTGTGTTATTGTTGTTGTGAAAGTATAAGTTCTGTGTTAGCAGTTTTTTGAGTAACTGGGCTAAGCGTGTTATTTTTGTTGTGGTGCTCTTGGTGTCATTAGTAGTATTCACAGAATGTGCTAAATTATTAGAAGTATTCATGTGTCAACATTTCTGGTTTTAAAAATTCATAAATGATAAAACAACTGAAATATAAGTTGTTATTTCATATACATATTTGTTTCAGAGTTAAAATTGTTCTTTCTCATTAAGAGTCTGAAAACATAGCGCCATTAATGCCCGTAAGTATTGAATTTTTACGCGTTCTATACTTTTTAAACTTCAAGTTACATACAATGCTTTTTATCAACTGTAGTGTAAATATATTTTATGAAATAAAAAACAAGTTTTGCATAAATAGAAAGTTAAATTGTGATTTTAAACGAATTAATGGAAGTCACTGAGTTTATGCACCAAATATTTTGTGCAAAAAGCAATAATTAGCTTCTCCTCTGCACTTAATTAATAAATTGTTCAAATTAATAAACATGACAGAGATGATAATTATACCCTGTTCCGACATATTTACTTAATTGAGACAATTTAATCGTAATTGAGAAATTTAATTTAGCGTTCACACATGGTCAATTAAGCTTACTCACTTAGTAATTAACAGCTGAAAATACATAGTTTTTATTACAATCGTGAAAATTTTTTGTTTTGAAAAAATGGATAACAATTGGGCTTTAAAGAAAAATTTCTATTTTTTTAGATACAATTAAAAGTACTAAAAGAAAAAAAAACGTACAATTTGCCTTAAAATTTTTTATTTCAATCAGTTCTTTTTGACATCTGAAAGTTAAATTGTTATGTATCAACAAAGTATATGTGGGTTTTGCTGTTGTTATTGTGTCATGCAGTCAACTAAACTTTTCGCAATGAACATACTTTTGAGTAAACATACGCAATTATGTACCAATTGCTCAATTTAGTAATTGCCCAGCGGGAAAAGGTAATCAATAAGAAATTAGTATGTAATACAAAGAATGTATAAAAATTCTGTTTCCAGTATCCATTATTCTTAGCACGGAGCATTACAAAGGAAAGTAATGCATTCTTTCAATGTATCCTGCGAACGAATTGTAGAATTCATTATTTATAAAGCATAAAATAATGTATACATTTATATTATTTATATACATGTTTTTATTTTATTTATTTATTAGCTGTGCCCGCCACTCCGTCAGCGTCCTTCAATATTTTGTTCGATTTTGCTTTGAATGCAATCCACACCAAAGCCCCTTATAGGCTTTTTACACTTGAGTACATTTTGTGGAAACACATGAAAGATGTTGAAAATCTGAAACGCTTATTCACACTTGCAACGTTTTTATTATTATGTCAAAATGGTAAAACTCACATTGTTGTCCACAATTTCACATGGATCTAGAATAATCTCTACAAATTAATAATTAAATTAAATGTTGATTATTATTGCATATGGTATTCCTTTTTACAATAATTTTTTTAAAAAAATTATATATGTATTTTTAACAAACACATGCATACATGTAAACAAATCATTACCCAACAAACCAAATAGCAATCAAACTACAATACAACTTGAGAATAAGCTTATGTATATAATATAATGTATTTTAAGCTTTTCTTAATTTCGCTTATGATAATATTTAAAAAATGTAAATTCGCAAGCATTTCTTAACAATGCTTGATAAACTTTTATTATACACAACTGTTTCTTAACAGTTCGTTGTGTTTCTTGTAAAATTCTGTTGACAGAATTATTCATTGTAGTGTTGTTTCCTAAATTTTGTTGTACCAACTCTTGTCCTGGCTAATATGATACTGCCTACACTAAAAAAGATGTTTATAGTAAGGAGGTGGCAATGTACTGGGATTATGAGATCTTAGAAAGCTGGTTGATATGCTCCATTGCTCTTCATATTGCTTAAGATGTGGAAATTAGCCACAATTATTCTACAATCGCAATGATAAGCTTATAGTAATTATGCACATATATTATTTTTACAAGGGTTCCGTTTTGGTTTTTTTATTTTTCTATTATGTAAACTTTTTATAATAATTTTCTGAAGTCGTTTGGTTTGTTAGGTACATTTTTTTCAAATGTAACTGCCATTTTATTAGTGATGACACTAAAATAATCAAAATATGTAAGATGGAACAAAATGATATAGGAACATTTTGTAAAGATGTTGAACATTTTCGAGCTCTAGGCCCTATACAATTCGTATAGAAAAATGTTAACATCTTTGAGAATTGATGCTAGATGTTAAATATTGATAAGTGTGAAAAGGGTATTACGATTTTTTTTTTTTTAAGAGAAGTAACACTCAGGCAATTAATGGCTACATTAACTGTGGTACTTCCTTTAGAAAAAGATAGTAGTAGATAAGACAGATGGTTAGTGCGATAGTAAAGCTTCACAAGCGCTTCTGGTGTTCTTTAGGACAATTTGTTTGAAGCTAGCATAGCCAATTTATAATTATTTTACTTTGCCGGCGATTTAGTGCTATGTGGTAATACCGGCGTTTTTAGTTCCGCCTTAAGATATGCTACTAGTGCATCTAGTAGTCTTTTTCTAGTAGTTTTTACGTGATGTGAACAAAAGCAGACAGACAGACGAATATATATATATATATACATACATACATACATATATACATACATACATTTGTAGGAATACTTAAAGCAAACATTTTTCTACATGAGCACTTGCGTGAAAAACAAAATATTTTTTCATTTATTCACTTTTGAATAGAAAGGATGTTGCGGGTGAAGAAATAGTTTTAATTTTATGATGGAAATTTCGCACTGTGTATGTTCCTGTTGTTGATTGCATTGTTTTTTGTTTGTTCTTGTTTTGCTGTTTGTTGATTTAATAATTTATGTTTTACAAATCTATATATATATATATAAAAAAGTTGCATTGTGTTAGAAATTGATGTTCTCTGGAATGCGTGAACCGAATTTGTTTCTGCAAAGTTTATATGAAAGGTGACGTCGATACCAAGGTTTTTATGTACAAACGGTTTCTGTATGTGTATTGGTTCATAAGTTATAGCTGGAATAGTTGGCGTGGTACCGCCCATACAAAGTAAAAAATTATTATCGGTTTCCTGGCGAACTGCAATAGATAGCGCCTTAAAACTTTGCAAGAGTAGCCTTTGTGCTAAGGCGAATAGTCTGCTAAAATACAGAATGAATTGGGATAGTGGGTGTGGTACCTCCCATACAAAGTGAAAAATGATTATTGTGTATATAGAGAACTATAAGAGGTATGGTCTTCAAAGTGGGTAAAAGTAAACCCCATACCCATGCGGATACTCTAGAAAAGCACTGTCCCTACAAAGTAAAAAATTATTATCCTGTATCTAGAGAACTGCAATAGGTAGCGCCTTGGAATTTTACATCAGTAACCCCCATATTAAGATACATTGTGTAGGGAAACACATACTGAATTTGAATGGAGGGCGTGGTACCTCCTATACAAAGTGAAAAATTATTATCGCGTAGCTAGAGAATTACATTAGGTATAGTCTTGCAACTTTGCACAAGTAACCCTCATACTAATGTGCATAGTATAGATGGGAACATTTTTGGTCATACTTTTGGTCATACTTTTCTTCCAAGTGTTTATTGTGTTTTTTGTGGATGGGTGTAGCGAAGCGCACCGGGGATAGCTAGTTATATATAAAAACAAAAGCAAAATATTGAATTAAACAATTCAATTGCACCAGAAAATTTCATCAATGACAACGCTTCTGAGACATTAAATGCAAGCAAGAATTCTCGCATTCCAAACTTTATTAATAACAGTGCAAGTACATCAAACCAAACGAAAGCAATCAACACAGGTAATGCAAAAACTACAGCACTCTCTAATAATCGCTTTGCTATTTTTGATAATGAAGATAATGATATATTCTCTGAAAATGTAGAACAGCTTAATGACAATAAAACTAATAATGAATCTAAGCCACCGCCAAAATTTATTCCTTCCGTTGCTGATATAAGTGGAATGATAAAATCTCTTTCTAAAATAATTCCTTCTTCGGAATTTCGCTATAAGTCCTTTAAAGACGGACAAATTAGATTAATGATTAGTAATATCAAATCATATAGATTGATTGTAACACATTTAAATGATATAAAAATTAACTTCCACACTTACCAACTTAAGCAGGAACGCTCTTTTAGAGATCTCGTTAAAAATTTGCATCACTCGACACCCATACACTGATATTAAAAATGACATTGAAAAAAATGGTCATAAAGTTAGATATATTACTAATGTACGTAGCAAAGTTACCAAAAATCCTCTTCCTATGTTTTATGTTGATCTAGAGCCTGATGTAAACAACAAAAGTATTTATAATATTAAATATATAAGAAACGCTACTATTAAGATCGAATCCCATAGGAAATCAAATGAGCTGGTACAATGTCATAATTGTAAAGAGTTTGGACACACTAAAAAATATTGCCGTAAACAAGTTAAATGTGCCAGATGTGGATTAAGTCACTTAACAATAGATTGCACAAAGAACATTGAGACACCACCACGCTGTGTTAACTGCTTACAACCCCATCCAGCAAATTAAAAAGGTTGTATTGTGTATAGACAATTATTAAGAAAACGATTACGTAACTCTAATCTAAACAAAAGGGACAGAAACAATCAATATATTGTTAACAGTGCAGACTTCCCGAATGAATTAAATCAGAACACAGGTTCCAATATTAACAAAAATAATACTTTTTCTTATTCTGAAATCCTACGAAACCCACAACAAAATCAAAACAATTCTTTTAAAAAAATTGAAATGTTAATTTAAAATCAAATATATTAATAATAAAGTTATGCAGCTAAATCTGAGAATTGCAATATGGAATGCAAATGGGCTTTCCTACCATACCCAAAAAATTGAAATATTTCTTAAAACTAATTTTATTGATATCCTACTAGTTTCAGAGACGCATTACACTACCAGAAAATTTTTTAAGATAAAAGATTAACCATCCTGACAATAGAGCTTATGGCGCACAGTGAGACAACGCCGGCATTAAATTCAAGGAGTCATTGTATGGCTCTGAAATTTTGCAGAGGTTATTTTTGAGACAATTCCAGTTAACAAAAAAAATAAGAAAATTCGCCCCCTTTTACGCCCACCTCCATTACAATCGAAATTTGTAAAATGCCGTATTGTCCGTAATACTTTAGATATAACTTCCAATTTTGGTATACTTGAATGTTATATTGTTACAAACATTATCGAAAAAAACTTTTGAACTTTGGCCCACTTTTACCCTCACCACCCATGCAACCTCAACATAAAAGGTGCCATATTTTCTAAAATATTTTAGGTACAACCTTCAAATTTGATATTACTAAATTTTACCGCCATGGCGGTGCGGCAATTTTAATAAAATCTTTAATTAATTACGAATTTGCTGACGACATAAGAAAACAAAGTCTTTAAGCTGCATCTATAAAAATTATCTGTGATTCTACATTCATTTCTTTTTGTGCTATTTACTTTCCACCTCGGTTCTCAGTTCAATGTGATGAATTTCAAAACTTCTTAAGAGGCCTAGGACCAATATTAATAGTTTGTGGTTATTTCAATACCAAACATAGTTGGTGGGGTTCGCGATTAATAACACCTAAAGAAAGACAACTTTATAAATGTATAAACAACAATAATTATTCGGTCTTATCCACTGGCAGTCCAACGTATTGGCCTACGGATCCATCAAAAATACCAGATTTGTTGGATTTTGTGGTATATTCTGGTATACCTACTAACCTTCTTCAAATAACTGATTGTAATGACTTAAGCTCTGACCATACACCATTAATTGTTGATTTCAATACTTTTTTGCATTCTATCTCGAAGAGATATAAAATTATTAACAATAGAACTGATTTAAATTCGCACGTACCAATACAATCAGCATCAGAATTAGATGGTACTGTTGAAACTTTAAACATTTGATTCACGAAGCTGGATTTTTATCAACACCAGGTAATGAAAACCGAAATCAGAAACATGATTAGAAATAAAAGAAGACTAAGAAGAGTTTGGCAAATGAGCAGAAATCCTAACGATAAACGTATATTAAATAAGGCTGTGAAAGATCTTAAACTTTGGTTGTCGGAAATAAAAAATGAACAGATTTCAAATTTCGTTCGAAATCTTAGTGTTTCGAATAACAATGAATATTCATTATGGAAAGCTACAAGGTATTTAAAATGTCCGAAGAAGAGAAATATTCCCATTAAAGATGAAAGTGGTTCATGGTGCAAGACAAATAAAAGCAAAGCTGAAGCATTTGCCTTACATTTACATAAAACCTTCCAACCACATGATATAAGTGACACTCCTTTTACAGAGGAAATCCAAAACTTTTTAATTAGTCCCTGCCCAGTGGATTGGCCAATTAAACATATTTCACCTCAGGAAGATCGATAGGATATATCTAAACTGAACCTCAAAAAGTCTCCCGGATATGACTGTATTGCCCTGCCGAAAAAAGCTGAAATATTTCTTACATTAATATATAACTCAATTCTAAGATTAACCCACATTCCCTCGGTACAAAAACCAAAGAAACCTGAAATTGTTGTAACGTCTTATCGCCCAATTAGCTTGCTAGTCACGTTTTCAAAATATCTGAAAAGAATGTTGCCTTTGCTTGAAAAACTTCGCATCATACCGGAATATCAATTTGGATTCACGGTACTCCCGAGAAATGCCATCGTATAGTAAATTATATACGAGATTCTTTGGAAAACAAAAAATATTGTTCTGGTGTATTTTTGGATGTACAGCAAGCCTTTAATAAAGTCTGGCATGATGGATTATTATATAAACTAAAGACATTACTTCCAACACATTTCTATCTCATTCTAAAATCATATCCTAATGATAGACTCTTCTATGTTAAAGTAAATCGTCAAATTTCATTAATTTATAATATTAAAGCTGGTGTTCCTCAGCGCAGTGTTTTGGCGCCAGTTTTATGTACAATTTTCAGATCGGATATGCCAGTCAAAACTGATATTTTAATTGCAACATACGCTGACGATACTGCAATCCTTGCCTCTAACACTGATCCCAATGATGCTTCAAATCAGCTTCAAGAACAACTCAATGAAATAGAAAATTGCTTACATAAGTCGAAGATAAAGTTTACTCTACGTCGCGGAAATTGTACAAATGTATCTATCAATAATTTTCACATTCCTCAAAGCGATTCGGTGAAATACTTAGGGTTGCACATTGATCGTAGACTAACTTGGAAAAATCATATAAAAGTTAAAAGACAACATTTAAAAACTAAACGTCTTTTTTGGTTACTGGGTCCTAGATCTAAACTCAGCCTTGAATGCAAAGTAATGATATACAAAGCAATTTTAAAACCAGTTTGGACTTACGGTATACAACTGTGGGGAACAGCCAGTAATTCTAATATTGAAATTCTACAGAGATTTCCATCTAAAACTCTGAGATGCATTGTCAATGCGCCATGGTTTATATCAAACTAATGGTTAAGGATGAAATTAGGAATTTTTGCAAAAACTACTTGGAGAGATTAAGTAATACAACAACTTGTTGGCAATAACTTTGCTATACTGGATTTGCCTTTTCGCATTTAATATAATTTACTTATATTATATATACATACTTCAAATTTAAATTTTTGTAAATATGTTTATGAATAAGAAACATATCTTTTTTTTGTTAACGCTAATTTAATTGCTCGCATATAGTTTTCTATATAGTATTTATTTCGTTGTTCTCACAGGAGTTCAGCAAATAATATTTTTCTAAAAATCATCAAATTTACTTATTATCTTTAATTGATAGATTGTGAATAAATAAATGAGAAAAAGAAAAAAAATATTTGTTTGTTTTTAGTTGTTTTGTTTAGCTTTGATCATTTTCACTTAGTGTTGTTTGTAGATTTTATTTGTGTTTTGTTTCTTTTGTTTTCCGACCTGTAAAAGAAATTCTCATTTATATAGTTTTCTGTTTCATTGTCAATTGGTTTCCTTTACTCACCTTGTCAGCAGAGAATGACAAAAGTATCATTTTTAGTACCTATTAAGTATTTGAGGTCAAACATATATAAATGTGTATTACTACAGCTCAAACAACATACCATACACACATACTCATATTAATTTCAACTACAAGTATAGGCAGAGAATAAGTGTTCGCATACTTGTTCATTATTTTTCGCAATACAGCTAAGTATACGTAAAAGTTGGATAAAAAATTGGATATACCCATACTTGTAAGTATAAAGAAGGAATAAGTACAAGTACGTAAATACTCTAAGTATACTTAGAGCATTTTATAAATATATGTAACTATAAGTATTAATTATTTCACAATTTAGAAATTCGTTCATTCATTCCTTCATCCTAATATAAAAATTAATTTGGTTTTCCATACTTAACCAATGTTCGGTTATAAACAAAATATTGCCAAACATCATACAGCTTTTTATGCACACAATTCCCAAAAGTAATTATTTTACTTATAAGTATACTTATACGTCTCCATACTAGTAAGTATTAGGTAGTTATAAGTATGGGTATGATAGATACACATCACATTATCTACCTTCAACCAGTTGTACTTATACCGGCATTACGTATACATTTTTAAGTTCGTTGTGTATAAATAATGTTTGTTATAAGTATTGAGTACACCCATACTTATTTCACTGCAAATGAGTATGGGTAGGTATTTTCTGTGTTATAAGTATAGGTATAACTAATACCCAAAAATAATGGGTGATTTTTTTGAGGTTAGGATTTTCATGCATTAGTATTTGACAGATCACGTGAGATTTCAGACATGGTGCCAAAGAGAAAGATGCTCAGTATGCTTTGACATTTCATCATGAATAGACTTACTAACGAGCAACGCTTGCAAATCATTGAATTTTATTACCAAAATCAGTGTTCGGTTCGAAATGTTCAAATGTGACAAATTTTGTTCAGCGATGAGGCTCATTTCTGGTTGAATAACTACGTAAATAAGCAAAATTGCCGCATTTGGAGTGAAGAGCAACCAGAAGCCGTTCAAGAACTGCCCATGCATCCCGAAAAATGCACTGTTTGGTGTGGTTTGTACGCTGGTGGAATCATTGGACCGTATTTTTTCAAAGATGCTGTTGGACGCAACGTTACGGTGAATGGCGATCGCTATCGTTCGATGCTAACAAACTTTTTGTTGCCAAAAATGGAACAACTGAACTTGGTTGACATGTGGTTTCAACAAGATGGCGCTACATGCCACACAGCTCGCGATTCTATGGCCATTTTGAGGGAAAACTTCGGAGAACAATTCATCTCAAGAAATGGACCGGTAAGTTAACCACCAAGATCATGCGATTTGACGCCTTTAGACTATTTTTTGTGGGGCTACGTCAAGTCTAAAGTCTACAGAAATAAGCCAGCAACTATTCCAGCTTTGGAAGACAACATTTCCGAAGAAATTCGGGCTATTCCGGCCGAAATGCTCGAAAAAGTTGCCCAAAATTGGACTTTCCGAATGGACCACCTAAGACGCAGCCGCGGTCAACATTTAAATGAAATTATCTTCAAAAAGTAAATGTCATGGACCAATCTAACGTTTCAAATAAAGAACCGATGAGATTTTGCAAATTTTATGCGTTTTTTTTAAAAAAAAGTTCTCAAGCTCTTAAAAAATCACTCGTTATGTGTAAATATTTAACTACATTTGTTTTATAAGTAATTTTTGTCAGTCTCTGCTTGGCAGTATGTTTTGTTTAATGTCTACTGAAATATAAAATAATAATTAGTAATTAATTTGTTAAAAAGTTTCTTACCTGTTTGTTTTTTTATTCTTCTTCATGTTATAATGGATCTGTTTGTAAATGTTTTGTGTGTTTTTTTATTCTTCTTCATGTTATAATGGATCTGTTTGTAAATGTATGTTATATTGTACAGTTTCGTATTTTGAACTAAATTTGTAGTAAATAGAACAGGGTTGTATTTCATTCAAAAATAGAATGTTATAATTTAAGTTGATAAAACTGCAAAAAAGGAAAAGTCCGCGAAAATCTTATATACCATATATTTTCATAAAAAGATGGCGAGTTAGTAGGAAAGTATATAGGAACTTGCGAAAAAATAAAACAAAACTATAGGATTGAATATAGGCAAGAAATTAAAATCCGTTCAAATAAAGAAAGGAAGTGTGCGGTTAAAGTGCGGTTTTTGCTATTAATGTAAAAAGAAAAAATGTATAGAAATTAAAGTATTCAGACATTTAAAATTGATCGAAGTTAATAATATTTGAAAAAGAAAAAAAAAACTTAAGTTAGGTTTTTTTAAACTGCGTTATAGTGCGGTAATGTAATATAAGTTTATTTTAATATAGCCTACCCAAACCCATAGAGCAGCAAAAAATAGCCAGGTAAGAGTTTTTAAATTGTTATAAAAGAAAATTAACAAAAAAGAAAAGATAACAAAATTAATACTGCCATAACCAAAAAAAGAAAAAGCCTGCCGCTTTTTATTGGCCCAATCATCTGACATCAGAAAAGGTCAAACTTTTAGACTTAAAAAAGGCAATGCCATAAAAAACATTTTTTTGTACATTTATTTTTATAAATTAAAAACTTATACCTAATTATTGAAAATCTAATGTTAAGTGTAACTGTGATTTTGTGAAATGAAATTTGTAAGAATCTCGTTAAATGTATTAGTGTTTGTGTATGTTTCTTTTTGTTAAGTTAAATATGCCCCTGGCTTGTCGCAAAAAAAATGTATATAGGTATGTATATAAAAATTAATGAATATTAGATTCGCTTTTAGAGCTCAAGTTAGTCGCGATAAGAATTTATGAGAGATAGTGACAGCCACAGGTGAAAAATATAATTTTTGTTTAGAAAGAAAACGCGATTGATTTAAAAAAAGGATAGCTTGAGGACTAAATGAAATTATAAAATTAAAAACATAAGAATAAACAAAAAGTTAAGAATCTTTTATATGTCTCAGGGTCTTTGTGTGGTGTAGTTTGTGTAGTCGCAGTTGATTTTGTTTTATATTCTTTTTTTTATTAGTTCGGATACGCGGCTGGCGAGAAGGGTTGGGACCCCCTGAAGAGAGAAAAAGAAAGACCTAGACGGAAACCTCACCAGACCAACCGGTCCGTAACAAGGAAAAAAAAACAAATCATCTCACTCATAAATGAACAAACACAAAATATTTTCTAGTCTCCCACACATGTGTGAAAAGAAGCAGAAGAAAAACGAAAATGTACATACTTACTCACACATGATTGAGTAGTAAGTGAGCATTTCGATACTCTTTTCAAAACCCTGCAATGTAATTTATCAACTTGTTATTTGTTTTCTTCTACTGCAGCAATTAAAGATATTACGGGCAGTTTTGTTACATTTTTATTTGTTTATTTTGTTGCCATATTTAACACATAAAAAGTGGTTTTTGTGTTTTTTTGGCTTAATGAAACAAAGGCGTATTTAACCAGGTGGCAGCGCTACTGCAGGTGACAATTTTTTGCTGAAATTTTTGTTTTTTTTTTTGTTTTCCCAATTTTAATGTCAAACTGGTTTGTTTTGTTTACGAATATGACAAAAATTTATTTATGTTACATTCAAGTGCCTCGCTTAGTGTTTTTATTGTGCTTGTGAAAAATTAAGTAAAAACAAAAAATAAATTTGGAATTTTTATTTTATTTATAAATAAGATATAAATAAAAATTATGACAAATGATGGGCAAAAAATAAAGATTTTATATTTTTCTTTTGCGGGCATAAAACTTAACATAAATTCAGCAGCCACAGCCTCCTTCAGGATCTTTTGTTTCAAAGGTTTATTTTGTATTATTGATGTATACTACCCACCGCCAATGTTGAATCTCTTATGCAGGAGGGTATCAAAGAACGGAATGTTTCCTGACCGGCTGTAGCCAACAACCGGAGTCATACTGTGCGGTACAGCTTTGTAGCTGGGCTGGGCTGGGCTGTGTAAAAGTGTAAAAGTTCATTCGATATTATTTCACCTGCGTATGCTTTTTTGTATCACACTTCTTTTTTTCTTTTTTGTGGTACTCGTTTTTTTATTTATAAATTGCACTTATTTATAAAATGCACTTATTATTGGCTGTTTCAAAAATTTCATCAAGTTTTATTATCTTCTGCTTCTATTAAATCTGCCGCCGCCACCACCGCTTCCATTAAATCCGCCAACAACACCTTTGTTAAAACCGCCACTACGGCCTCCTCCTGCGGTAGATATATTTCTGTAAATTTTTCATTTTCAGTGCCCAAAAAGTAATAGTAACAATTTAAATAAATAAACACAATGAATTCTACATGCTAAAATACCTGTAATTTGTTGCAATTTCCTTAACAAAGTCTTCCAAAACATTTTTAACATCAACACGATCAGTTTCTTTGGCATAGCTGGAATCCGTCTTGGTCTTTTGTTGAATTACATTTTTAAACATTTGGCGAATATCCATGTATGCATGTATCCATATATAAGCCCTAAAATTTCTCTATTTATAAGGATCCAAAATATATATATACTTTACGGGGTCGGAAATGAATATTGTAGAAAATACACACGAAATGACAAACTTATATATACCCTTTCCACCTGTGGGGAATGGTATAAAAACAAAAGAAACGCCAAAACTGAATTGTCAAGAAAATGTTTTCGTAACTTTTGCTTTTGTTGTTATTTTTGTATTACTATTAATTTTTATTAGCCAATCATAATTTTTTTCCAAAGTCGAGTGACCAATTATATGTTTAATTGAAATTTTTGATTATATTGTCAGGATTGTGACCCGAAACATAAGGCTCTTCTGGTAAAGACTAGATTTTCTAAGTCTGTTGCAAAGTACTGTATACACCTTCTCAGAGTCTTGACTAATTTATCCAGTTGAAAATTTGAGAGCTTATCTGAAAAGAGGCATTCCAAAAGCAAGATGAGTTAAGAGCAGCAACTTTGAAGGAATGGAATAAAAATCTAACGGAATGTGTGCAAAAGTTAGTTTATTCCATCAAAGGGCGTCTGCAAGCAATTGATGCCAAGGGTTGCCATACAAATTACTGATTGTCTTACAATTCCATACCCATCGCTTTGTTTTCAAATTATCTTAGTATGTAAAAACATTTTCTTGATAACAAAATTGTGGAAGTTATTTTGTTCTTAAAATTTTGTTTATAAAAGTCAAAACAAAAACTTTTATCCCTATGTATGTAAAAACATTTCCTTGGCAAACTGTATGTACATCTGGATGAAAAATAATACGTGTTTGTGTATTAAATAATGGTTTGAATGCTATAATATGGAAAATATACTTTGTTTCATTTAATTACTTATTTATTTATTTTATACAAGACCCTTGCCTTAAGACTATAAGTGGTACCTCATTTT
The DNA here is from genome assembly GCA_949628195.1 of Phasia obesa. NCBI lineage: Eukaryota > Metazoa > Arthropoda > Insecta > Diptera > Tachinidae > Phasia > Phasia obesa. Next base: position 3,808,415 of record OX451220.1, read on the forward strand.
TATGTAATTCAATTTAAATTACCTTCTGAATTACGAACAAATCAGTGTCATCTCTAAGTTTTATCAAAAGTTTATCGAAACAGCTGTTCTAAATAAAACAAAAAGAAATAACGTAAAGAACAGAGTTATCGGATAGATTTTTAGACATTTCACCATAATTAATGTAAAAAGTAGTTAAAATATTTTTTGGTTTTAATAATATTTCTAATACTCTAAAAAATTTTTATTAAAAAATAAGAACTTACCAAATAAATTTAAAAAAAATCAATTTGTAAATGTCTTAAAATCAGTTTTCATTACTTTATAATAATGTTTTATAATAATTTTTCTTATTATTTTAATTTTATCCTCTGGTCAACATTCTTAATTACAGTAATTTGAGATAGGTTCAAAAAGGATTTTCAAAATCGATCAAAATTTATCACACATTTTCAAAATCGAACTATTTCTATTTTATACCTGATATTTTGTAATATATTAAGAAAAGCAAGATTTCAAGTTATACTTATGGCGTTTTCTTTTCTGAAAAAAAGAAACAAAAACAAACTAATTTTACATTTAACATGTATGTCTATGTGACGTATAAAATAATATAATTATTCACATAAAAATTAAAATTCAAAATAAAATTCTTGCTTTAATTGCTAAATATATACTATAAACAATGTAAGCATAAGAAAAAATTAGTCAAGTGCGAGTTAAACTCACACACTTAGGGTTTCGTACTATGTTTAGTACAACTTTAAAAATTCAAGTTGTTAATTTTTTTATGTCTTACGAGTCATAATTGCATCACTGTTGGAATACCCTTTAAATTTTAGCAATTTTTGTTATAACGGCCATGGTAATACACTATCTATAGAAATATACATGCACCTACCTATTGCGGTTAAAAAAATAAGGTAATATACGTGAAAAACATGTCACTGATGGAACACCCTTTAGATATTAGTAATTGTTACAGCGGCCGAAGTACAACATCTACTGTAAACATTTAATGAGTCTACATATTACGCTTCAAAAAATAAGGCTATTTACGTACAAATCATGTCTCTGTCGGAACACCCTTTAATTTTGTTATATGCTATGGCGGCCATGGCAATTCTCTTTCTATGAATGTATCAAGAGTCTACCTATTACTATTAAAAAAATAAGTTACTATACGTAAAAAACATGTCACTGTCAGAACACCCTTTAATTTTTAGTAATTGTCATAACGGCCATGGCAACACATCTTCTATACAAACTGGAAGAGTCTACTTATTACGGTTCAAAAAATATGTCGTTATACATGCAAACCACGTCACTGTCGAAAAACCCTTTAAATTTTTATTGTTTTTATAGGGGTCATAGTAATACACCATTTGTGAAAATTTCAAGAGTCTATCTATTATGGTTAAAAATAGTCAATCAATATCCAATGTGCATGCAAATCAAGTCACTGTCGGCACACCCTTTAATTTTTACTATTTGTTATAGTGGCCATAGTAATACTCATCCTGTAAAAACATCAAGAGTCTACCTATTATCATTCAAAACCTATGCCATATACATACAAATCACGTCACTAACGGAACACCCGTTAATTTTTAGGTTTAATATTGTATACTTGCTTATAACGCGAACATAGATTAAATCACTGCAAATTTTAAGTGGTTGCTTCCTAAGCTCAAGAAATAAAGATATAAAGGCAAACAACACGTCACTTTCGGAACACCCTATAAGTTTTAGTATTTGTTGCTATAGTGGCCATAGTTATACGCCTTCTGTGAAAATTTCAAGAGTCTACCTATTATGGTTCAAAACTTAGGCGTTATAAATGCAAATCAAACCACTATCGGAACACCCTTTAATTTTTAGGTTTATTTTTTTTTAGATTTGTTTTAAAGCGAACTAAGTTTTAATTACTGTTTGTAAATTTTTAGTGTATTCCTCCTACAGTTCAAGATATAAACACATATTCGTGAATAACACCTCTATATCGGAACACCCTATAAGTTTTAATTTTTGTTGCTATAGCGGCCACAGCTATACACCTTCTGTGAAAATTTCAAGCATCTACCTATTATGGTTCAAAACTTAGGCCTTATACGTGCAAATCACACCACTATCGGAACACCCTTTAATTTTTAGTTTTATTTTTTATAGCTGTTTATACAGTGAACTAATTAATTACTGTTTGTAAATTTCAAGTGTATCCCACCTACAGTTCCCGAAATATGCACATATTCGTGAATAACACCTCTCTATCGGAACACCCTATAAGTTTTAGTATTTGTTGCTATAGCGACAACATCAAGAGTCTACCTATTACAGTTCCAGAGATAAAAGGCGCTGACAGACGGACAGATATTGTAGCTAAAACAATAGGGTTACATTTTTACACTTTGTGTACGGAACCCTAAAAAGGGCAATATCTCACCCTGAATAAAAGTTGAGTGTAAAAAATGTAGCATATTTACCTGGTTTTTGGTGCGACATATTTAGAAAAGAACATAATAAGAACATAATCACACTCTAAAATTTTTTGTAGAAAAGAAAACGAAAATTTAATAAGTGTCCCTTTTAGTTTTATTTTTAAGAGAAGTAACACTCAGGCAATTAATGCCTACATTAACTGGTGGTAGAACTAGTCTAATGCGATGTTTTAGCACACACAACTTGATTGTTAAATATTTTTTAGACAAAACAAACGCATCAGCTACCATGACGGAAAATATTTATATATGTATATATATATATATATGTATATATATATATATATATATATATATATATATATATATATATATATATATATCTTTTCCGAAATTTTACTTCAGACTAATTTATCATTAAATGTGTGTGTGTGACACTCACTGGCATTATGTTCGCCCTATATATACCTCAAACTTCCATCCACTTTAGAGGCGCTAGCCAGAGATTTGTACTTACATCTATATATACAAAACAGGATGTGTGTATGTATGTAACGTATGGACTGCAAAACGGCTGGGCCAATTTTGATGAAATTTTCAGGGAATCTTCAGAATATTTAGGCGGGTGACACTGTGAAGTCTGATTTTTGATTTTCGGTCTGCGGTCGGAGGGGCGTGGCGAAAACCAATTTTCATATTGCACCACCAATGACATATACATATATATTTATTTTTTGTTGCTTTTTTTATTTTATTTTATTTCTTTAAAGCTGTTTTCACCTTTTTTTAAAAGAGATAACAAACTCCTAAATCGGTTATGTAGTTCGGAAGATATTTACAAAAACCTATGTTAATAATGATCCAATATCAAAATTTTAAAACTTTTGAAATGTTGCATTCAAAAATCCGAGTTTTCGGTTTATTTACAAAATATTTACATCATTCGGTAATACAAGATATTCCGCGCTTACTAAGGTGCAACATAGTACAATAAGTTAAAAATAATATTATATTATCAATCGATGATAAACAACTTTGTGTACTCTTGCATTTAAGATACCTACATTTCGTGGACATTTTTGAGTTTTTTTTTAAACGCTGACAAAAAATAACGGTACATTCAAACAAACTATGCTTCCAACTGCTTACTGACTGCATTTGGTTTGTTTTGCGTTAATTGTTGTTTTGTGTTCATAAGTTAAAAACCTATAAGTGAAATCAATAGAATGTTATAAAAGTAAAAAACAAAAGACATCATTGTTCCTTTTGCACGATTACAGTTTACTAAAATGCCACCAAAAAAAGCATCCATTGCAAGACCCGTCTGCCCAAACATTCTCAAAACAACTTTTGGACATCGGAAGTGGAAAAATTCCAATTAATCGCGCCACGAACGAGATTTCGTTCCCGCCTAACTTCTGTCAAATGCAAATGAATATTCAAGCCGTTGTCGACAAGGCATTCCCAAGTCTAGTAACCTCCTACAAAAATCCGGATTGGCTGTGCGAACGTGCAATTTTGGCACCAACATGATGTCAACAAGCTCAATGAGCAAATTCAATTGGAACTGCCCGGAAAATTAATCAAATACAAATCGATCGACACAGTAACGGATGAAGAACAACATTGACGGATGGAACCACCCGGAATGCCACCGCATGTACTAACATTAAAGGTTGGATCACCGGTACTTCTTATTCGCAACCTAAACGCACCATAGTTATGCAACGGAACCAGATTGACTATCAAAAATTGTTCACCAAATTTAATCGAGGCAACAATCATCGGTGGCAGATTTAAAGGCGAAGACGTACTTATTCCACGAAGTCCGATGATTTCCAACGATTTACCATTACAACTCCATTTGCGTCTTGCCTTTGCTATTACCATCAACAAGGCACAAGGCCAATCATTGACTATTGCTGGCTTAATTTTGAAAAATTCATGTTTTTCACATGGCCAGTTGTATGTAGCTTGCTCCCGCGTTGGCGCGCAAAAAAATTGTACGTTTTTGCACCAAATAAAAAAACAAAAAACATTGTCTATCCGCTGACCTTAAGATGAAGTAATAAATAAATATAATTTCCAATTTGCCTTAAATACATGCGTTTCTTTTTTGATTGAGCCCATATCTACACCATATGTAAGTTATTCTGTAAAAAAAACTTTATGACAGGTATTCCATGGATTTTTATTAAAAGGCCGTAAATTTCGATAAAAGCTCAATTTAAATCGTGTGGTAATACAACACTAATGTTTGCTTAGGGCCAGCAACGCGGACCGGGTCAGTTGGTACATATATACAATTATTTATCACTTATTTGTGAATAAGTGCTGCGTATAAACGTAGATAAAATATTAGCTATATATTGCTCGCAAAGACATAACATCAGCAAATATCAGTTTCTTAAATATTTCAATAGGCTGGGTCCGAAATTTATAGCAGCTTGTAACTACTTCAATGGTTCAGAATTGGGATTGAATTTATCGTTTGTTGAGATAAATATCCCAGATCTCATCCAAAATGTGAAGAAAATCATTTACGAACTGTTGAATGACGGATTTAGGGCCAATAAAACGAGGGATTCTATCTTGCTTGTTATTTTATTATTATTGGTCCGAGTTTAAATCCTATCTTCTCCATAGAAGGTTTGTAAATTAGGTGATTAATTTTTGAATAATTTTTAGTATAGTTTTTATCAAAATCCCTAATAAAATCGACTTTTTTAATTAACGACTTAATAAACTTTATTATCTTTACTACAGGTGGAAATGATATATAAATATAAGCCCAAGTTAAGATAAAAAACAAATTGTTAAAACCCGAAAGTATACTGCAGAGAAATTGGAAAATACACTATAAGGTAATATGTTAAATCACAGTGGTAAATGGTATATAAGATTCGAAATAGCCGAATATAGCGCCCTAAATACTATTACCAATTTATGTATTTTACAAAAATAAAAAATAAAGCAGCATAAAAAATAAAGCAGCAAATAGAACAGTAAATGTGTAAACTAAATATTTTCAAAAAGTTTCCACTAATGTGTAGCCCACTGTATTTTAAAACTCCCGGTACCGGTATGTATTTTTAATAATTAAAATTTTAAATAGTTTAAAAGAAGATATATGTGGATAAAAAGATTTCAAGTTATCCCTATAGGGGCTTTTGATTTTGCTGAATTTGTTGTGAAAAACCAAAGTTACGGATGTTACTTTAAAATTCACTTTGCACAATGGGATGTTGCAATATATTATTTGCATGTTTTTAGCAAATTTATACGTATGCAAATAATTTAGAATTTAAATTATGTATGTATGTATGTAGGTATGTATGCATGTATGTATGTATGTATAGGGTGTCAAAATAAAATATTTACCCCGTCCCCCTTCTGATTATACTACTGAAACAACTGTGATTTGCAGGTTGTTTTTCTTGTTTCATGTGTTTTTTTTTCTTGTTGGTCTGTTTAATAATAGCAAACAATGCTGCACACAACGAGCGAGGTTCATAAACATGTTTATCTTGTCTTTTGTCTAATGTGAAACTTTATGCTAAACTCTCTAGCCAAGCTAAATTGACTGGTTTCTGATCTGCCATCAACATTTCTTGGCTTTTGTGGTTGATTGTTAGTGGTTTGAACGAACAACCTGTTGCTCTGCATGAATCAGTTCTTGCTTTAACTTTCAAACGGAACGTATGCTCTGCTAGAAAAGCAACCAATATAACAAATTCGTGTAAAAACCACGGGTTAAAAAATAGTAAAAAGTTAAATTTTAACTCGCGCAAGTTTTTAATTGAAAACAAAAAACGAGAAACATAAAAACAAAAAAGTTGTAATGAATTTTATTTCTGCCATAATAAAAATATAAAGCAAATCTAGTGCAGGTACTAGCCAGCTTCTTTTAAGTAAATTTTTAGGTTGGTTAAATGCAAAATCTATCTATTAATTGCACAAAATAAAATTGTTATTTTTAATGATTTCCTACGAACACACAATAACAACTTTATTCAAAAAAAAATATAAAATTTCGAAATACGATATATGTATGTACCTATTAATAAAATATTGTTTTGAATTAGGATAAAATATACAGTGACACACATTAAATATGGCACAAGTTACAATTGTTTAATTATAAAGATTTTTTAATATTTAAGAAAGAAAAAAAAAACATAAAAACAATCGGAAAGAGTATCATAAAATCAAATGAAATAAAATGAATACACAATCCAAAAAAAAAAATTTATTTAAAGCAATTAAAATGACAAGCACAATACCAATACAAAAAAGTATGTTGCGCTCGGTAAATATTTATTATTTTGCAGTCAAAATTTATATATTTAATATGCATTATTAATATGCATTAAGCAAACAAAGTGGCCTACATTTGCTAACCTTTAAGAATTCCCATTTATAGTTGTTTTAACATAAACACGTGATTACAACAGAATTTCAAAGGCTGCAGATAAAGAAATTAAAAGAGATTAAGATAAAATTGAATTAAAAAAATATATACATACATATATAAACAAGTTTTCTTATAAAACGGAATACTTTTGTATTTTTTTAACCGCTGCGTTTCTAAATGACATGTTTTTTAAACACTGAAAACAGAAAACTTTTACAACATCACAAGAAAATGCATAATACATATTAATAGAGAAATTAAGTTTAATATAAGATTGATCTACTATATAAAGAAACACTTTTTTAATACTGTTTTTCTTATACATAGAGTGTGACCTATATCATGATATACATAAGTACATACAAAAACATATACATACAGGCTTAATCAGTTTCCGGTATCATAACTCTAGTCCCGGTCATTGTTATATTAAATAACCTTAAAATAATTAAGTAAATAAATTACTGTTTTTTCTTTAGATTTCAGTGTTATAACTTTAAATGGAATAGCACATTTTTGGAATATTGTTCAACAAGGAAAACGCTTTACTCTTTCGAGTTATGCTTCATTTTTTGTAACTCTAAACAGACAGCTGTCGACTTGTTTTTATACGGCAAAATTAAATCTTGCGTTATTTTTGGAAACCTCTTAATAACCGTGGTTTGTGACTTTTCGTTGTATTTCGCTGAATACGCATATTTTATTCTCGATTTTTATTATAATATTGGTATTTTTTTACTAAGGTTAATGTTTTTCGTTTCCTCCAGGATCTGTTGCTTGACCTATACCTTCGTAGAGGAAGGCAGAATTCCGAGCTTAAGTATAATATATAATTTTCGCCTCCTGCAAGATCTGTAGCCCGTTCTATACCTTCGAGTAGCAAGACAGAATTCCCAAATTTATCTTCTATAAATTAAATTAATTTGAGTTTTGTTAAAAAAAAGAGGTCATACACAATAATAAAGCAAAGGCACGTGATTTATGAAACCATTTATAATTGTCGAGAGATAAGGAAGGGTAAACTGCTCTTTCACGATAATGCAAATGATATCCACCCAGTTCAACTCTACGACTGCAATAAGGGTATATGTAAGTAAAACTTATGTTGACTTGATCAACCATTTGGTGTTTTTAGCTTGCTCACTGCTGTGAACAACCTGTGCATTACTTTCTGTACCCTAAACTAAAGAGATACCTGAAAGACGAAGTTTTGGCACGATTGAGAACCGCCGGAAATAGTCAAGGCGATACTCTTATCGCAGATTCCTCGAGAATTCAAAAATAGTAAGTTTTATATACCACCGGATGCGGCTCCATGAAAGCTTTCGAATGATATTGAATGCTTTATATTTTCCCACACCCTCTAGTAGGAACATCCAACAAATAATGTCTGGATTTTCTATTTCGATTGTCTGTCAAATAATACCTTAAGTGCCTCTAAGGTTTTCAGAGTACAATTAATGCAAGATCTGAGAGTAAAGATATAAATTTAGATTACGTTTCTACTGTGTCGCCCATCAAACGTTCAGATTATTCTCTTTCTGTAATTGGACTTGGTGAGAGTCTCTAGAGCTCATTGCCTCAGAGATTAACTTCTTGTGTCTCGTTCGGTTTTCTCTAGTTAACGATAGGATTCTTTCTTCTTCGTGGTTCGAATGGGCTGGAGTTTTCAAAGTGTTCCATCCTCGCGTCTATTTGTGCATTTTTCTACAGAAGATTCTACAGAGATTAATCACTTAATTCTTCTAAGAAAATTAATTTTCTGTTTCTTTCGGATCTCACTATTTTTGCTGTTGGGCTAGTTCAGTGTTCTTCCCAAAACCTTTTTTCTGAATATCACATTTACGAGGTATTCTGCTCGTTCAGTTGCACGGTATGCAGACTCCCTACACCAGCGAACAAGCTGGTCCACCGTAGATTAAGACAATTTTTAACGCAATTTACTTATCTCTGCGCGATTTATCTGGTAAAAACTTCTACAGACCCCCGAATTATTCGACAATGTTCCGATTAATTATTTACGATGTCCTTAATATCAAAAAGAAATTTATCAATTCAGCATTTCTACACGGAAAAATAATCAAGAAGACTTGTGTAGAAAAAATGTTGAAAGCAAACAAATTTTTCTTTGGTTAAATTTTAAAAATTTCATTTATCACTTAAAATAAATCATTCAAATTTCTTGATTTGTATGTTATACTATTTTTGCTAATTTAAGAAAAAGTAGTGCCAATTTTGATATAACATGAGGTCTACATCTGAGATAAATACATATGTGCATATGAATGTCTAAACGTATGTGCAACTCTATAAAAAAACAGCAAGCTTTGAATTGACACTAGAAAATAAGCTTTGAGCTTTGAATTGACACTAGAAAATAATTTATTTTTTTACAACTTTTCCATATTTTGCTAGAAAAATATGTGTTAGGTGTGAATATAGAAATTGTTTCAAATATAAAATACTATTTGAAGTTGATAGTTTTTGAGAAAATCAAAAAATTCAATAATCCACTACTTTTACACGTTTTTCATTTTTAGGGTTCCGTACCCAAAGGGTAAAAACGTAACCCTATTGTTTTCGCTACAATTTCTGTCCGTCTGTCAGCGCCTTTTATCTCTGGAACCATAATAGGTAGACTCTTGAAATTTTCACAGAAGATGTATAACTGTTGCCGCTATAGCAACAAATACTAAAACTTATGGGGTGTTCCGATAGAGACGAGCTATTCACGTATATGTGTTTATTTCTTGAAATGTAGGAGGCATACACTTAAAATTTATAAACAGTAACAAACAGAACTTAGTTCGCTATATAAAGAAGTATAAAAAATCAACCTAAAAATTAAAGGTTGTTCCGACAGTGACGTGATCTGCATGTATGTGGCCTAAGTTTAGAGCAAAAAAATACTAAAACTTATAGGGTGTTCCGAAAGTGACGTGTTAATTACGATTATGTCTTTATTTCTTGAGCTTTAGGAGGCAACCACTTAAAATTTGCAGACAGTAATTAAAACTATGTTCGCTTTATAAACACGTACTCAAAATTGAACCTAAATAATAAAGGGTGTTCCGATAGTAACGTGATTTGCATGTATATGACCTAACTTTTGAACGAGAATAGGTATAATCTTAAAACAGGAGGTGTATTACTATGGCCACTATAACTAATTGTAAAAATTAAAGGGTGTTGCGACAGTGACGTCATTTGCATGTATAGCGCCTTATTTCTTGAAACGTAATAGGTAGACTTGAAATTTTGTACAGAAGATGTGTTGCCGAGAATGATATGACAATTACGAAAAAAGGATGTGCCGACAGTTACGTGTTTTCCACGTATAGTGACTAAATTTTTTTAATCGTGATAGGTAGACTCTTGATATATTTATAGAATGAGAATTGGCATCGTCGCGATAACAAATAATACAATTAAAGGGTGTTTATAAACCGTAATAGATAGACTCTTAAAATGTTTACAGTGTATGTATTACTTCGGTCGGTAAAAATGAAGTATTGCACTACAATAGGTATTTTTAGGCCCAATTTTTGACTTCTTTAAGATGTATTTAAATACAAAATTCAGTTTTCACCACACATTTGAATGAAACTTAAATGATTTAAAGTCTATTAAATTTTTTCTCATAACCATACATATGTACATATGTATGTATGTACCCATCAAACCAAATGTTTCGATTTTTTCTGAAGTCAGACGTGTCGTAAGTAACTCGTTAAGATATTTCGGTAGTATGTCTGGAGTTAGACTTGTCGTAACGAATTCTTTAAGACATTTAGGTTGCTCGTCTGAACAAAAAAAAAAATATATAAAACTTTGATTCATACGTAAGTAAATAAAAGCCAAAATTGTATTAAATAAAAAAGAATAAAAATAAAAAAATTTAATAAACACAAGCAAAGTGGACAATTAAAATTGAATTTATTACGGTAAAGTATTGTCTTAAATACCAACTCGTAACTACATATCTTTACGAAGTCGTGTCAACCCTTTCATATAAAAATCAAACAGTCGTTACGAATTCTTTACGAAATCGGTACATTTGGTTTGCTGGGTATGTATGAATGTATGTATTATGTATTACTTACTGTTGCCAGAAGTTCGAGACTTTAACACGCTAAAAAACCTCTTTCACTAAACCAATTGCCCTGTGGCAATACCGCAAAGTATTTCTTTACAGGGTGGGGAAGGGCAGAAACCTTTACGCTATTTCTATTCTTCTTCGAATTTTTTCTTTATTGCGGAGTGCAACTAATCTCATAATGTCACACATGTTCCCAATTATTTAGGGATGATTACATAATATGCACAATATTTGTCGGTTTGACACTTTACTCTACTAACTCCTCTAAGTTTGTTCTTTCACTGCGAAATCTGGAACATATGAAGAAAACATGTCTGGCGTCCTCTTCCACATAACCAGTACAATATGAACAGAACGGATATTTTTCATTTTTATAACGATGCAGGTAAGATTTGAAACAACCCATTTGTCTATGTCCACTTAACATTTTTGTGATATAAAAGTTCAAGTCATCATGTTTTCTGACAAGCCAAACTTTTATTTCGGGAATTAACTGATACGTCCACCTACTCCATTGCAGCCGGCAGTTGGCAATATTTATTTGTCTCGCCGCTTTGCGACTATCAACACCATTTGTAATTTCCACTTTAGGTGTTACTGATCTCTTCGCATGAAGGCAGATTGGCTTTAGACCAGCAATAACAAAGGCTGCTTAATCCGACACAGTGCGAAAGGCACAGCAGACACGTAGGGCAATAATCCGATAGACCGAATTGATAAGCCTTGCATAAGATACAAATTTAAGCGAATCCGATCATATGGAAGACGCATACAAGATAATATTTTTTACAACCTCAGATAACAGTTTCCTCTGAAGGTACTTTGGACCTCTTGTGTTTTGCATAATTCGGGATAACGCCAAACATGTTTGGTTGGCCTTGGAACTTATATACCTAAGGTGATCTTTAAACGAAAGACGGCAGTCAATTATTAAACCAACATATTTGCAGAGGGCTTCGTATCTATACAACATGATCCCATACTGAGTTTTAAAGTCTATCTACTCTTACGGTCTTATGATCGGCCAAGGTTAATCCCATAGAGGTGAGTCAAGATCGCACAATTTGTATACTGGCATTGGTAACAAATTCCGCTTCTAGTAGTTCCTTTGCCACACACACCAAAGCTATATCATCCGCAAAACCAACAACGGTGCAAGAGCCGAACCCTGGCTTTGTTACTCTGTACTGTTTTTCTCCTTTATCAGTATCGTATAACAGGATTCTGTTTCGGAAATAATACCTTATTATGGCTAATAAGTAAGTAGGGATGGTCAGTCCAACAAGCGTGTTCACAATGACCTCCCAATTCGTAGTATTAAAAGCATTTTTTACATCTAGAGTAACAATTAAACAGTACTCCTTTGCACCATTTCTCCAACACTTTCCCACAATTGCCTTTGACAGGGTTCTCAGATGTTTTTCGAGTCCCATTCCCACTTTGAAAATTTGCATCCCCAAAATTCCTCAAAATATATTTTAACTATCCCCATAATTCCCCACTGAAAAGTATACTGTTTTCATTGAAATTAACACATGAATAACTTATTTGCACTACAGTTAACTTCATTTATTGATTGATTGAGGTTTTACTTCACTATTTCTGAGAGAAATGATATTTGGTAATTAAAATAGTTATGTAATTTTAATTTAATTTTTTTTAATAGCCTGCTACTATACCCAAACTTTGGCAACTTTGCTGTATTTTTTTTTTTTCTTTAACTAGAGTTGTAATAATCCAGCCAGTGTAGAAATAATGTAAGAAAATATAAATTTACTGTTGATTGTTGTTGTTTTGTTTAAGCTTTAATAGTTTGTGATAAATTGCTTTGACTTAATTCTTATTTAGTCATAGTAATTTTTCTACTTAGTTATTTTTAGCTTGTCTAAAATTTGGGTTAAGGTTTCCTGATGAGCTAAATAAAGCACATAGCGAAATGGCCATATACACTAGGTTACCGCACGACAATAGAAGAATAATTTTATAATAATTTGGATTTAATAACACGCTATTAAATAAAATTAAAATGTCATTTTTTTTTAAATGATATTCTTTCTCAATAAAGATTTGCCTAACTAGTTCAATTACTTCTTTCTTATTTAAGATTTTATTGGTTCCTTTGCCGAAAAAATATTTATACATATAAGCATTGCAAGTTGGTATGTAAATCAACTTCAGCAGGTCTAGAAACAAGGTCGTTTCAGCGTCATCTTGATATTTATAAGCTTTTGCCCAAAAATCGCCTAAGATGCTTTGACGTTTTTATTAGTATTTTTCTTAATTGCGATTTATAAATGTCACTTAAAATATTGTTATTTACTACTGGTGAAAATTGCAGAGGCCGATAACTCGAAAAATATGGGCGACCGCCATTTTTTTACTCAATCCCCAAAACGAATTGTTTATCCCCACAAGTAAATAAAAATCCCCGATTTGGGTATAAATCCCCCAATCTGACAACACTGGCCATTGATGCATTTCTACAACGACGTTGATGGCATCGATAGTTGACTTAGCTTCTCTAAAACCAAATTGGTTATTTGATACACCTCCAGCCATTTCAATACTAGACCTTAACTCTTGCAAAGGATGCCCTCGAGCAGTTTCCCGCTTGTGTCTATCATACTGACCAGCCGATAGGAAGATAGATCATTTAGGGGTTTCCCATGCTTTGGTAACAAACCCAGTTTCTGTCTTTTCCACTTTGTTGGAATTATCCCTTGTCTCAAACACGAATTTATCAGGATTATAAATTAGTCTGGACAGCATTTAAAGGCTTCTTTTAAGACATGGTTTGAAATACAGTCTAATACTGGAGCTTTTTTATCCTTAAATTTTAGGATTACACTTTCAATCTCTTTTGTTACAGGAGGATGGCTATATATCTCGCCACGATCCCTTTGGTCACAAGAAGTTGGACTTCCAAGAGGTAACAGGTGTTTTACAATCCCGTTTCTGGCTACCTCTTCTGTAGGTACTGAAGAATTCATTCATTTGAATTTCTTTGTTACCAACTTGTAAGCAAGACCCCATGGATTATCCTGAAGATCATCACAGACTTCAAGGAAACATCTTCGCTTACTTTTTCGAATTGCTAACTTGAGCAAATTTTTCCTAGTTCTAAGTATTTGACAATGACTATCATTTTCCGGTCTACCTCTTGATCTAGTAAATTTTCGCCTGGATCGTACGCATTCAGAACGCAGTTTGGCTACCTCTTCATTTCACCAATAGCATGGATGCCTGTTAGGATTTCTTTTCCTTCTCACCATCGACGCATCTCATGCTTGGGAAATTTTTTCCACAAGTTTTTCTGCCATATTTTCGGGTGAGCCATCTAAATATAAATTTTGAATTGAGGTTCGGAATATATCTTTATCTATTGAGTGAACTTCCGTGCTAACTGTGATGTCCCTCTATTTACACGTGCTGACGGTTGCTCCAGTGCTAAGTCTATCATTATAGCATTGTGATTACTGTGTGTGTACTGTTCAGATACACACCAGGTTATACGCCCTACAATACTGTTACTAGCAAAAGTTATGATAATAACCGATCCCGAAACACCTCTGCTGATGTATGTGTTTATGTATGTATACTTGCAAATCACGACACTATCCGAATACCCTTTAATTTTTACTATTTGTTATAATATTAATACACCTTCTGTGAAAATTTTAAGAGTCTACTTATTATGATTCAACACTTTCCATATATATGCAAATCAAGTCACTATCGGAACACCCTTTAATTTTTAGTTTTATTTTGTATACTTGTTTATATAGCGAACTAAGTTTTAATTACTGTTTGGAAATTTTAAGTGTATGCCTCCTCCAGTGCAAGAAATAAGCACCTATACGTAAATAACAAGTCTCTGTCGGCACACTCTATATGTTTTAGTTTTTGTTGCTATAGCGGCAACAGTTATACAACTTCTGGGAAAATTTCAAGAGTCTACCTATTACGCTCCCAGAGACAAAAGGCGCTGACAGACAGACGGACAGACATTGTAGCGAAAACAATAGGGTTACGTTTTTACCCTTTGGGTACGGAACCCTAAAAACTGTAGAATAGTCAAATGTATAAACAATTTACAACACTCCAGTAGTTTGCAATCAGCTGTTTCTTTCTTAATTATACTAGTTTTCCAAATTCTCCGTTCGCGTACATTTTTTAATATTTTATAGAGTTGGTTTTCAAATATTTCCTTGTCATCACTATAGACACTAAAGCCATTAAGTTGATCATGAGGCTTACATCTAAGTAAATTCAGATATTAATGCAGCGTCACGTTCAATATATGTATGCTTTAGCAACTGTTTCATGCTTATACGGATAAATTGGACAAATGTCATCAGCATACATAAATAATTTTCCAAAAAGATAAGGAGTTTTAATGTCACTTAGGTATATGGTGAACAATAAGGGTCCTAACACACTACCTTGCGGCACACCAGACTCCACTGCCTGCTACTCTACATATACAGTATTTACTCAGGTACTGGATTTTACTAAAAGTAAATAAACGGACCCATGAATAACATATTTTCCTATTTTCCACACATGATGAACAGTATTAAATTAGTGTCTAAACCTGATGAATTTTTATATTGATAAAATCCAAACTCCGTGTTAAAATACAAATTATGTTTTCTACCTACTGTTTGATTTTTATATTGAAAGTCAAAGCTTTTATCATAATACAAATTAATCAGGTGTAAACTTCCAGTTACGTTCAAATATTTCTTGAAGTTATTGTAAGTGTATGTATATACATATCGTCGCTTTTCTTATTAAACCACGTAAGGGCCATTTTTTCGAAATTGACTTTTTCTGTGTTTATGGTAGAAAATAACATTTGTCACCAGAGAACATTCTTATCTTAATAACTTTGTATGACAAAAATAAATAAAGCTATTTTCAAAACCTCGTAAGCGCAAATAACATTAGCAAGCAAAATGCACTGGTTTTTTATTTCAAGTTGGAAATTTTAAAGTACCAACCACAAAAAATTTCAGAATATTTAGAGTATTTTTTGAAAAGTTTAAATGTTAATCTACACACAGAAATTTGCGTTTTCTGATTTGACAAAAACCAAAAATAGCTACAAAATTTTAAATTTTCTGTTGGTGCCAAAAGCATGTAAGCGACAGGTTTGGCTACAGTTATTTTTAAGTAACAAATTTTTTAAACAAAAAGTATCTACACCATTTAGAGAGTCGCACAGACATGTTTTGAAACCCATACTTAAATGATTGCTTGGTGCTTACGTGGTTTAAGAAGAAATGCGACTTTTACATATTTATATACTTTTACATATTTATATAATTTAATTTTCTGAAAATTTCCATTGTTATGTCTCCCACGGTGTATCTAGACATAATTATGTATGTATTTAGCTCTTTTTTTATTATTTATTATTTACTTCTTACAATTGACATTTTTAGTGAACTAACGTTTTGTAACTTAAAAGACCACAAAGAAAATCATACGTCTCAAAATAAAAGTCAAACAAATAGACAACAAAAATGTTACAGATACGCGAATCCCGACTCTTATGGAGGAGGCGAAAACTTAGACATTGTACGGAAGATCTATGCTGCAGTAGAATCTACTCTACTCTAATGCTTATTGGGTGTCTAACTCTATTGCCGCAGGGATTATCACAACAAAATGGTGAGTAAAAACAAAGCAAAATTTTTCTGCCTCAGCACTTATATGTATATGAATATTTAAATAAAAAACAACTAAAACTAAAATAACAGGTTAAGTTTTTGAAATACTTTTCAAAATACAGAAAAGTTGTTTGAAACACATACATACATACATATATGAGTACGTAAATATATTCGTAAACTTATTAATATTCAGAAGACATTTTGTTTTACTTGCTTTTAAAATATCAGTTTTATTTTTTAATTTTAAGCATTTGTAGTCGTTTCCAATAATAAAAGAATAACAAAGAATGTTTGTCAGCTAGCTTTGATTTTTGAACTTGCTAACACTGTTACCTACTCTTTGATGTTTTTTTAATGTTTCTTGTAATCCAGTAACCCAATTGTTGGCGATTATCGTTAAACATAACATTGAACATACATACGTATGTATGTTTGTATGTATGTATGTATATATGTATGTATCTATGTATGTAGACATACTTACATCCATTCATGCATACATACATATCCATATAATAAAATAGTAACTTTTTCCTGTCTGTCTGTCTGTCTTTCTCTCTGTGTTCGCATCACGTAAAAATAAAATAAGAAATTAATAAAAATTTGTGAGGGGGTACTTTAGTATCTTGATTCCAATATAGGATACTTTTTTATGGAAAAATATCTTATTTCCAAGCGAAAGTCGAGAAAAAGCAATAAAAGTACGCAATTTTACCGGTATCCATACTTTAAGGCAACTTTGAAAATCGGATATTTTAAAGGTACTGCAAACTTTAAAGTCGTTAGTAGTAGGAATAAGATGTACAATGTAACTGTCATTTGAAAGAAATTAACCGTTTAGGCGCTACCCGCTAACAACCTTTATAATGCCTAAAATACGCTAAACAGTATTTTCCTTATAAAATCCGTTAATTAAGCGGTGTCTTAAATCTAAAAACTGGAATTGGTAGCCATTAGTAGTAGTAATAAGATATATTCTTATGATTGGATATTATATTGATTCAAATCCAGGGTAATTTTTCCCACAAAAAAAAAGAGAAGTCAAAGAACGCAATTTTAATGATATGCATAATTTAAAGCACACTTTATTTTTGAAATCGGGATATTTGAGACAGGCTTTACAGAGCTTTACAATAATTTTTAGAATATTATATAAATTTTATAATTTTATCAAGGGATGGGTACCTTTATATAAATAAAATACGTATACGTGAAGTACTATAAAAGTAAGAGTCTTAAACTTTTGTGTGGATTACATTCAAAGCAAACTCGAACAAAATATTGTCAGGGTGCACAAACGTGTGTGGGCGCAGCTGCTATATATGTATATGCATATACAGCACCCATGAAATATATGGAATTTGCAAAACTATTATTTTTTGCACTCCCTGCGCATTTTCGGTTATCAGAGAATTAAATATTGAGATGTGTAAACTGGCCAGGCCTTTCGCATTTAAGTGGTAAAAATGGCCTTAAAAAGTGGTTAAATAAGGCAGTTTTATCAATAACTCTTAAACTGAGACCATTTCGTAATTTAGTTATATAAATTTTTTATTCGTTATAAAGTGACAAATACTTTGTTCATACAAACTTTTAACCCACTATAAAGCGTTAGTGTTTTTTAGCGGTTCGATTTAAGTTTTTCCTTAAAACTGAACATTGAGTGGCTCTCATTAATTTTTGAACGTTCGAAAATACGAATTCTCATCATCATGAGAGAGAACATTTTCGCTCATTTAATATGTGAATAAAGTTTATTTGAATTTCGACCATTTTGCGGCTTAATGACCAAAAACTGACTCCTGCAATATTACTAAGTAATTTTAATACTGAAACTCTAGAAAGTACGTAATTCCATTATTTGCATTTTGAAAAAGTTAGTGAATCAGCTTGATAGTAAATAAACGCAATATTTTACCGATTACTCGAATAAAAGTTAAAGTTAATATATTATCGTAAATGTATTTACTTTACAATTAATGGGCCAAAGAATGACTCTGGTCTAAAATATTATTAATAAACTTGCAATGTATAACCTCTTTCGATTTTATAAGTTGATTAATAGTACTTTAGAAAGGAGTCACTTTTTGGTCCATTAAACGTAAAATAAATAAAATTACAATAATGTATTATTTAAATTAAGTTTAAAACAACAAAAAAGTAATCGATTATTTGAATACTTTTTTAAGTTTTATTCGATTAATCGGTAAAATATTATGTTTTTCTCCCTAACACTTACAAAACAAAATTAATCAAATTGTGTACTTTCTAGAGTTACAGTATTAAAATTAATTAATAATATTGGGCCCGAGTCATGAGTCATTTTGTGGTCATTAAGCCACTCAAAGTTCAGTTTCAAGGTAAACTTCGAATTAAAGCAAACAAAACATTTTTCCCTTTATAACAAAAAAAGTTTATATAACTAAATCACGAAAACCTCTCAGTTTAACAGTTATTGATAAATAAAGCCACATATCTTTTTACAGCTCTTTAAGACCATTTTTACCACTTAAATGCGAGGCCGGTTTATGGTTTAGAAACAAATTTTTATGCTTTGTTGTTTACCCCCTACATAACCGAAAATGGGCGGAGAGCGAAAAAAATAACACATTGGCATATATGGGTGGCCTATATGGTATATATATTTGTGCTTACTTATTATACATACATATTTGTACTTTCGGAATCTCAAGGTTACTAGCGAACCGCATCACCAGTGTTGTCAGATTAGGGGATTTATCCCCAAATCGGGGATTTTTATTTGCTAATGGGGATTAAAAATTTAGTTTGGGGATTGGGGAATTTGCTGAGGATAATTTCAATATTTTGGGGTTTTTTGAGGATTCTTATTTTGATTTCATATACTTCTTGCATTATTGTAATTTTATTATTATTTTAATCGTTCGTTGATTAACATTTAAAGTATAACTGATAAATGAAGATGAAAAAGATGTAGCGAAAATTATTTAAGCAATAAAAGTTAATTCATAGAATTTACCCTGGATGATATGGATCTTGCTTACGAACTTAAGAAAGAACTGAAATCTGCAGATGCTCCACGGCCATTTATTCAAATATGTTCTTTTTATACCTAAAAAGTTTATTGCACAAAATGGTAAAACGTTGCTCGAATCTTTTTTTTTATTTACTTTTTTTTTTTTCTTGTAGTAAAATAGGGTTAGATATGATATTGCAAGGATATTTCTTTAACTAAAACTTATTTAATGTCCTTAGAGTTGTGTCCTTTATCCTTTTATTTCTATAATACAGTTTTTGCAGATTCAAATGTATTGACATTTGCAAAATTTCAACATTTGCAAATGTCAACTTTTTATGACTATTACATATTGAAATTAAAAAAAATATTTTATCGTTCGACCCTAACGTACATGTTTAAGACAACACTACCTGCGAATCTTTTCACTTGACTGCAGTCTTTTTTGGTTGTCGAATTCCCAGACTGATAGATAAGGCGCTCTACCAATCAGTCTATCGAAATTTGTTGTAACTCTTTTAATCCATCCCCAGAAATGGTGAGGTAAAAACTTAATCAACTGGTATATTTTTATTACTTAAAAAATTTTCACCTTAATGTATTTATGCGATAATTTAAATTTGGGAACAATTAAAATTTATTTTTGGGGATTTTCGGGGATGAAAATTTTCGAATTGGGGATGCAACTCGAAAAATCTCTGGGAACCCTGCGAAACACTAGTATGGATGACTCACATTTCTGGCACCTATGTACAAACGTACTAAACAACAATTGCATCTTTCAGAGGGCTGGTTAGGATTTTGATATCTGCGTATTTTAATTTCCTCTGGTTTCTGCACTGCTCAACATCTTTGCTTTTCTAAGCTCACTTGTAACCTTTGTAAAAATATGTTATATTATGATATCGCACCTGTTCATCAAAAGTAACACAACTCAAAATTTACAAGTTTTCAGTAGAGGCAAAAAACTAATTCCGCCAATATAATGGAACTATTTTTATAAACAAATATACCGTTGTAAAGGAAACTCAATAATATTTCAATAAAATCACGAAATTTATTTCTCTTCTTCCTTTTTCCGAAATTATTACGGATTTTTGATTTAATACAGTTACAACTCTTTAATTGAATCAAAACAAACAATATTAGTACGCAAAGAAAGACATAACGGCATTTCTCTCATGAAATATTACAAATAGAATACATACCAGAAATTTTACAGTGGTTAGATATGGTAATCATACACTGTTTCCTTCAAAAAAGTGGAAAATAGAATTTTTTGAGTCGTGTTAATTTTGAGGAACAGGTGCGATATGATAAAAACTAGGTTAGGTTAAAATTTATGTTACCATGACGTGTCCTTATCCATCTGTCAACTCCGAGTGTTGACAGATGGATAAGGACAGGCGGTAAGTTCAAATCCTTTAGTTGAATTTATATTTTGTATTCTCTTTATTTTATTGGCCAAAATATCTACTGGTAATAACCACTACAGCGGCGTCTTTCGATATCGTTCGACGTTCGTTAGTCGACGAAAGTTTCTTTCTACAATTTTTATAGTACATTTTCTCAGCCCACACAAGAGCAATAAATATTTTTTTTTTTTTTTTTTTTTTTTTTAGCAATTTTTATTTATTGTATCTTCAATATAATTGAACTATCAATAATTACTCATATCTTAAGTCTAAAAATAAAAATATACATGTGAAGTCCAACCAGTGCTGGACAAAAAAAAATGTATGTTTCACGGTTACTGTAATTTACGGGTTATCCCTCTGATGTACGGATGAGAGAAGCAGTGTCCCTCCTTCTTAGTCGAATGTAACCAGGTTCATTTAGTATGTTACGGGCCAGTGGATTAGGATGAGTTTCAAGCTTCTTTAAATAACTTATGGCAAGTTTCGCTATTTCCGCTTTAACTGTTGGCACGTTTAGATCTTTATGGATGTTCGAGTTTTTTATATACCAAGGAGCAGATGTAATTATACGAAGAATCTTGTTTTGACGCCTTTGAATTTTTTCTACGTTGGTAACTGAGGCAGTGCCCCATAATTGAATGCCATAACACCATATTGGTTTTAAAATTGACTTGTACAATAAAAGTTTGCAATCTAAAGCTAGAGTAGAATTTCTGCCAATAAGCCAGTTCAGTTGGACTGCTTTTAACTTCATTTGTGTTAACTTTGTTTCTATGTGCCGTTTCCATGTAAGGCGCCGGTCAAGATGTATGCCGAGATATTTGACGTCTGAAAGCTGGGGTATCGTTTGGTTATTTATCTGAATAGGGGGGCAAGATTCTCTACGCAGTGTGAAAGTTATGTGAGTACATTTTTGTTCATTCACTTTTATTCTCCATTTCTTCAACCATTTTTCTAAATTGGATATGTGGTCTTGTAAATATCGTGATGCTACTTCGGGTCTTTCGTGAATGCTCAAAAAAGCTGTGTCGTCAGCAAATGTCGATGTGTGAACTCGGTTACTAGTTGGCATGTCTGAAGTATACAATAAGTATAAAAAGGGCCCCAATATACTACCTTGGGGAACTCCGGCTTCGATTGGCTGGGGTGAGCTCAAAAAATCTCCTTCCTTCACAATAAATTTTCGTTCGGTTAAATAACTATCTAGCAGCTTATAGAGGTTTACGGGCAAATTCAGTTTTAGCTTATATATTAGGCCTTCATGCCATACCTTATCGAATGCTTGAGAAACGTCGATAAAAAGCGCAGAGCAATATTTTCTCTCTTCAAATGTCTTCTTAACAACATTGACTAACCTGTGAGTTTGTTTGTTGCTGAGTAGTATAATATAAAAAAGAAATAGAGTTTACAAGTGTAAAACAATTTCAAAAAGCTCTATCTTCAATGAAATATAATGTAAAATTAAAAATTTCTCAGATTCTATTTCTTTGATAAGTTTGTTTAAATAGAAAATTATTAACAATTGAAACTACCGGGTAGATCGATACGAAGAGTACTGATGACGGACGTAGCTGTCTAGAAAATGCATTCTGCTTTGCTGGTATCTAATTTTTATTTATCTCTTTATAATTAAGAACTTAAGCCTAAATAATTAATTTATTAATTGTTGATGAATCGATTAAATTCGAAATTGCAACTTTTTTTTGAGTTATAAAATTTTCCTGATGTACATCTATTGAAATTTTAAGATTCTAACACTTGTGTTAAATTCTGAAGTTTACCTAAAGTTTACTCTATGACAAATTTTCATACATAATATGTCATGCAGTATACTTCAATTAAACATAATTTTTTATGAATATGGGCATTAATGTTTTTACTATCTGTATGTATCTTTTCTAAATGGCGTCTAAATGAATTGTATGTTGTCACAGCTATTCCGTATGCATTTAATTTTTAACATTTTAATCGAAAGACTATGATAAACTTTAAATCATACAAGTATGTACAACATTTTCTTGAATTGTCAATTATCGCTATTTAAAAAATGGATTAGGGAAGTTATATTGCAGATTTATAGCCAAATTTTGTATTAATATGGCTATTCTCAAGATTCCGGATATTTTAATGAGTGAGTGAAAAATTTTGAAGCTAGTGTTCAGGCAGTCACAGAAAGAATTAAGCTTTATCAAATTGTCTGTTAAACCTTCGACGATGATAAAAGGCTGCATTGTTAATCCAGCTGAGTAATATGTATTTATTTACTGCTGCATTTATTTGTCTTTCGTAGTCATTAATATACGTTAATCGAAAACTAGGCTTTCCAAAGAGTCAATTATTGTTACTCTTTTAATGCATTTTCCAGTTTGGTTTTTAAATCTTGCTGTCGAAGGTAAAATCGGGGTCAGCAGCACTGTGTATATATATTATCATTGGAATCTATAAGAAAAATGAGAAAAGGTAATTAAAGTACTATATGCATAGTATTATTACAAATATACTTTTATTTTCTTTGTTCTCGATTTATGATAAGTCGTTCTTAATTTGACTACGTCTGGTATATTTTAGGTTTCCTGTTCTTGATTTGACAACGTTTTGTTGTAAATTTGAGAACGGATGGTGTCAAAAATGGGTCAACGTTTCCTGGTCAAATTGACACCATCCATTGTCAATTTAAGAACGAAATTTTTTGCTCAGTATATGAGTTTTATCTTTACTAATTAAATGCCCCTGGCTTTCATCCGTCGCATTTCGTTTCTGCTTAAAAAAACATAGTCTAGAGGAGAAAAGCCTTGAGACTAGCCAATGCTGACGATACAGATAAATTTGGATTTGAACACACTAAAGAAGAGGAGAAAAGTCCAATACCCAGCTGAAGGCCTCTAATAAAAAAAAACGTAGAAGGCTTTGAACATTCCGTAGAAGGGAAAATCTTTGGACGCGGTATTTACTTAAACATCAAAGTTAAAATCTTTTAAAATGTATTTTACAGCGAACTCCTAATAAAAATATATTAAAACCTAAAAAAAGCATTTTCCCGATTAAAAAATTTCGCAACAAAAAAAGTTATAATAATCTATCTATACATAAATAATAATAATAGAATTGGAATACAAAGCAGCAATTTTTGTCTGTCTGTCCGTCTCTCTGTGTTCGCATCACGTAAAAATTACTTACCTTAGTATTTCGGTTCAAATATAGGATAGGAAGTACGCAGTTTTACCGATTTAAAGGACGGCACCTTTTATTTTTCAAACAGGATATTTTAAACACTATTTATAGAACTATACAATAGTTTTAGAAATTTATCCAGGGATGTGTACCTCTATATAAAGTAAATACACAAACCATTACTGAAGCACTTACAAAGAAAAATCGATCAAAATATTGTCAGGACGCCTATGACGAGGCGGGCACAGCTATTAAAAAATAATAATAAAACAAATACATATATCCTTATTTCATTTTACACTAATTGCATTACACTAGAGGCATTCCGCAACAAAAAAATTAAGAGAAAATCATTGAAGTTATTGCATTTAGCATTTATTTCGCAGTTCATCCATAGCTAAAATTTGATTAAAAAGTAATTAAAATGTTGACTGTTAAGAAAAATTTAAAAATCTATTTTGGTGTCTAGTTAATAATTCCATTTTTATGTATAACAATTCCATACAATGGTGTTTGTTTGTTAGCATAATTGAGAGGGCCATTTCTGATCTCCGAATCGAGAGGCTACACGACTCGCTCTCTTTAGCAAATTGTAACTGAAACAAAGACGACAGTAGAAATAAAACGGAGAAATAAAGATGGCAATAAATGAAAGAAGAATGTATTATAGAAAGGCTTAGCGATCGGCCGCTTTGGCCATAACAATTAGATCTACACGTGCAATAACGAAACGTAATTATCGAAATAGGTTTTTTTTCGTTCTAGATTTTATATTGGAGAAAGTCTCAAATACGATTTTTATGCTCTTTTCCGTAGCCAACCAATGCACTTTTGAATAGTGCACCTTTTTATTTTTCTTAATTTTGTAAAAACTAGAGTTCAACAGGTTTGGGTCCATAGATATGCAAATATTCATCCTGGATTCACACCAGACAATGAAGCCTATTGTGTAAATGTTGTAAATACATATGTATGTTAAATTCTTTCTTTAGTTCCCCATATAGAATTTACTAGTTCTTAAATGCGACTACTTGTATTGGCACCGGAATATAAGGCCTAGAGGGTTACTTTTAAACTAAAAATTACTGCCGTCTTTATTATTCTATCATATTTATTTATCCTCGTTAGGTGACTGCCTCTGGTATCGAATAAGTCATATTGAAACTGGTTTAGCGCGCACCTAGCGATGCAATCTTATATCTTCTATGTATGTACTTACATATGTATGTATTATATTTTCCCTAATGAATATTAATGGTATCTACGACCAGCATGTTCGGTAAACCATCCCGTAAGTAACTTTAGGTCGCAATTAGCGGATGGTAGTAGCCATTGGGATGCACTGCGAGACAGTGTAATAAAACGCTTTGGCAATTAACACTCTGTCTGAGCTTTCAATTGATGATTCGAATCAAGAAGCAGTTTTATTCTTAGCATATGCTAAAAAAGATTTATGGCCCTATAATTCTGTTCTATACAACTTAAATGTAAGAAAATATTTTGGTTGCTTTTTCATTTGTTTCATTCGATTAATTGAGTTTTCCTACAACATAAATGATTTTCCTAGTTTCGCATATTAGGCCATTATTTTAAAAGATATTTTGTAAGTTCTACTTTTTGAAAGAATATAAATGATATTTTCTAGTTCTTAATTACACAAAAATAATATTAACAACTAAAGATAGTTTTTGTGACTTAATCAGAAAAAGCTTTCTTTGTCTAGCAGATGTCGATTGTGCCTTGCTATCAACCTGTTACCAACAACGAATTTTAAATGACGATACAAAAATAATACATTTGTAATTACTAACGTACAAACATACCATTCATACCAACATATATATATATACATATGAATACATATATACATACATATATATATATACATAGATACATACATACATACATACATACATACATACATACATACATACATACATACATACATACATACATACATACATACATACATATGTACATACAAAGAACTTAGGCGAGATAGAACTTGTCTGCAATAGCATTGTTAAAATTATTCGATCGTGGCTTACCTCAAAGGGGCTATTGCTTGCTGTTCATAGGACAGATAGATGCCTTTTTAATCAGTAGCTTAGACAAATATTTATACATACATATGTGTAATGCTTCAACATTAATTAAAAGCAACAATGGAAATTGGGAAAAGATAATTTTTTTAGAATTTATAGTTAAAAGAAATAAAAATGAAATAACAAAATCAGATTAATCTATTTTTTTAACATGGAAAAAAATTAAAGCTTTAAATCTCCATAGAAAATATTTATATGTTAAAAAATTTTATTTAATAGACATATTATTTTAGTTACAAAATACAAGTTTTATGTGTTAATATGAGGTTGTGTTACTCTTGTGTATCCTGTCCAATTTAACCCCACGGTGCTTTGTTTCCACCAGTTTTTTCTGTAGAGACACATAGCTGTCATATATGTAGTTTGAAGATGGGATTTAGGTTTGGGGTTAAAGCATGCCACTCGAGCAAATCAAATTGTTGAAAATTAAAAAACGCCTTTATCCTGCTGGAAGGTCCATTTAATGCCTTGTAAATCACCAGCAAAATCAGGCGTTCGCTTTGTAACAAATCTATGTAGATTTCTGCATTTAATTATCTCAGCACAAAGCCTATTTTAGGCTTCCTTCTTGATAAAAAAAATGCCGCCCATACCAAGAATGATCCTGCACGATGAACTCGTTTGTGGCATGCTTCCCGAGGGAATCTTTGTGGAGACCATCTGGTCCGTCTAAATTAAACTTTTTTATCACTGAATATCATAGATTCAAATTCATCTTCCCAAAATTTATACTTATAAAATACCATATGTGCATTTTTATGACGTTGTTTTAGACATGGTTTAGGCACTCGGTACTCGTATTTTAGGTCTAAATATTGTCTTAATATTTGATGAACACGTTGTTTAGTCACATTTATACCAAGTTTAACTTTTATTTGCTTACAACTCATGTCGATATTAGTTACTAACTGCTGTATGCGCCCTTTGCTCCCGTCACCAATAGTGCTTATCCGGCCGCTACGTTTATTAATAATGTAGTCATCTGGATTTGTTAAGCAATTTATTTTCGTGTTACGGTTTCTCTTTACTGAAACAGAAATTTGGCGAACTTTCATGCCGGAGTGGCTCCTTCCCTTGATTAATCCACGTTCTTCATCTGTAAATTCATTTTCACTTGGAATTTTACTAAAAATTCCAAAAATGTTATTTATTTTTCATCTTATATAAATATTTGCTTATCCAAATAATTCATTTTGCACGGGATTTTCGACAAACTTTATTAAATAACGGTATAATGAATGCGGTGCAAACTTAACAAAACATAAAGTATTTATAAAAGAATGTGTATGCCAAAAACAACAACTGTACCGTTAGCATAACACAAGGTCCATAGAAAAGTAATTTTGCACATATATGTAAATATTTTTCTGAGAGTATTCGCAAAAAGAGGGAATACATTAATTATCCTACGCGTTGTTAATTGTGAGATTAGAACCAAATAGTGACTTAAGTATCTCGGAGAACGTTGAAACGAAGGCGGGAGTCACATGCGAAGCACTAATGCCATGTTTCCACTACAACTTGAATTACTTCATTCCCTCTTTGAATTACTTTTTTGAATTACCCCGTTTCCACTACACATTCTTAATTCGATTTGACATTTGTTTTTTGTTGTTGAGAAAATTTATTTACATTTATTTTAAATATTTTTTTGTTGACAAATTTTTTTATTTGTTGCAGTTGAGTAAGAATTGAACTCCACTTTGTTAAAATCTAATTTTTTTTAATTAAAATTTTTAAAAATAAATAAATTATTTTAAGATTAAAATGGTCAATAGTAACTAATATTCACTAATATTTTCCTGCGAAGATAAAACGAGTAAAATTGTTTAAAAAACACAAATAAAGGCCAATGCAAATCAAATTTAATTTTAGTAAACAGACACAGCTATTTGCCTGCTTCAAGACAGTAATTAGTGAACAAAGTTAACAGCTTATTGCTTCAAAATGCTCACGAATCAAAGTTAAGGATTAAATTTCAATAATTTACCTTCATCTTTACCAGTTGGATCACAAAGTTAAGGAGGTCTACATCCTTCAGTAGAAATAGCGGTAAGAGGAATACAATAATCTGTTAAAATTCACCTACTTAAACTATACTATAAACACTTGTGATCCAACAAAATGATGGGATTTTTCATACAGCAAATACTAAATTAGTAAAAAATCTAAAAAGCATTCACTCAAAAATAATCTGTATTGAAATTTTAATATAACTAACATTTTCTGTAATACAAAGTTTAAAAAGTTGAATTCTAAATTTCCCATGTAATATGTATTCATGCATTCGATTACATACTTGCGTTTATATTACAATGCAATAAAAAGAAAACGTTTTCTATTTTTCATTACATTTTTCTATTTTTCATTTTATAGACTTAATCGAATTTTACTTTTAAAGGTAAAATTTATTTTATGATTTTGTTTCAATTTAATTTTTCTTTGTTCTTTTTTTCATTTTGACAACTATTTCGATAAAGTTCCGATAAAAATTAGAGAAGACACTGATTTCTTCGTAATTCAGAAGGTAATTC
Source organism: Phasia obesa (assembly GCA_949628195.1). Classification (NCBI taxonomy): domain Eukaryota; kingdom Metazoa; phylum Arthropoda; class Insecta; order Diptera; family Tachinidae; genus Phasia; species Phasia obesa. Next base: position 3,837,246 of record OX451220.1, read on the forward strand.
AAACTCAATTACGTACAAATGAGATAATTCGCTCTCAAAAATTTGTATGACGAATTAAGTAATTCAGTTTGTAATTGGGGGTTGAATTACGAATGAGGGAGCGAATTACGAATAAAGGCTGTAGTGAAAACACGGTATAATAATACATATATTCATACATACATATGTATATACATACATATATACATGCATACATACATATGTATATCAACATTTTTTATCTACAGCCATATATAGTAATCATGTAGATGAAGATGATGATTATGATACATTAAGGAAGTTAAATTTTTTACTTCTTTTTGTGTTATGCACAAAATCGTTTTCACCATTGTAATTCATTATTATTACAAAGTTTTAATTTTTTTTTATTATTTTGATTCGCACGAAGAGAATAAAGTCAAATGAATATTTTTTCCGGTGCCTTAGTTGAGAAGTGTGTCAAATTTAAAATCTATTGCTTAAATTAGTTTAATGTTCATTAGATTTAACACAATGTTTCACATCGAAATACTTGAAGTATCTGCCTGATCCAGGGATGGTAAGCGAAGTATTTATAATTGCATCAATATAAATTTTTCAAATTTTACTTAAGAGTTTTTTTTTTGCAAATACGAAATTTTTAAATGCATTTGAATAAAGCTTAACAAATCAATTTGTCGTAAATATTTTAATGTGCTTTATTAGAAATATTCTTTTTATTATTTGGCTGTCATTGGTTTAAGTTTTTTCCAATGATCATAAGCTTACCAACAGTTTTAAGGTGCATTTCTTTTCTTCGTGGCTGACTTACCTAGCAAATTTTATTACATATGTACAGTCTGTCAAGATAATGTTTTTACATAAAAAAATGTTCTGTTTTTGGCTTTTATCATAAAGGAATAGAGTCTTTTTAATGTTTAAATTAATTTTTTTATTAATTCCATTTTATCTATATATTAACTAATAACCGACAACGAAAAACTAGAGAAAAGCCACAATTATAATTAAGAAAAGGAAGAAAAACAAAAGAAACACCAAAACTGATTTGTCAAGAAAATGCTTTTACAATTTTTGCTCTTGCTGTTATTTTTATATTACTATTAATTTTTATTGGTCAACCATTATTTTTTTTTTCGAAAGTCGAGTGAAAAATTATATGTTTTAATGAAATTTTTGTTTAGATTTCCTAAAATACGTGTTAAAAACGGCAAATTAACAAGAATTTAAAATGCATGCTTAAATAGCATCGACTGATTTGATTCAATTGGTTTATTATAATCTCGCTATTGGAAAAAAACTGTGCAAGAATTGTCTAAATGTGTTCTATAACTGACTAACTATTTACAATATTTTAAGGCGTAATAAAAATCGAAATAGGCTCACATTAGAGCTGTCAACTGGCCAACCTCGCATGATTTTGGAGAGAACAGAACGTGTTTTCAGGGAGAAGGTAGACGAAAACCCTTTGGTATCCACTTTCACTTTAACTAAGAGAAGAATGTAGCGTGACAGTCTCCGAAGAAATGGTAAGGCAAGTCTTTCAGTAGAACGGTTATTCATCAAAAGTAGCTTGTAAGAAACCATTGCTTACAATGCAACGCGATGTCGTTATATTTTACGAAGAAATTGAAATGTTGAATTTCTATAACGGTGGGCCCAATAGAGTATGGGAAAACCCCTAAAAGAGTTAACATAATACCTGTAGTAAATTTTGGAAAACTTTCTTTCTTTTGTTGGTCCATATATAGTAAGGGAGTTGGAGTAACTTGTTTTATTGTAAACACAATGGTTGGTTATCAGTACCTGAATATATTAACTGGTCATCTAATTTCCATTGTCAATAAATATAGAATTTATACTGATAGAGAGCCGAATTTCAAGTTTTAGCAGGATAATGACCACAAACATAAGGTTCTTCTGGTAGGGATGTGATATTCTAAATCTGTGTCAAAGTACTGTATACTCCTGCTCAGCGTCCTGACCTATTTATCCTGTTGAAATTTTATGAGCTTATCTGAAAAAAAAAACGTTTCTAAGAGGCGTTCTAAAAGTCAAGATAAGTTAACAGCTGTAATGTTGGAGGAATGGAATGAAATTTTATCGCAATGTGTACAAAAATTAGTTTATTACATCAAAGGGTTTCTGCAAGACGTTTTTGATGCCAATGGTTGCCATGCAAATTACTGATTGTCTTACAATTCCATAACTATAGCATTTTTTTCATATTATCTAAGTATGTAAAAACATTTTTTTGACAACAAAATTCCGGAAGTTGTTCTGTCTTTTATCTTGTTTTTTATCCTTATTTTTTCTGGGTTTTCTTTTTTGTTGTTATTTATAAGTTAGATAACATATACTTAGATAAATTTAATTTAGTAAAAAAATTAATAAAAATAAAAATAAAAAAGGAAACATTTTCCATTATAAAAGTCAAAACAAAAACTTTTTTAACTATGGAAAAACATTTCCTTGACATATAAATATACAGTCTGTGTTGTGTATTGGCCAAGAAAGTCATCGGGACTGCGACGGATGAGGAAGAAGATCAACGGTCGAAAACACTACAGTCAAGAGTAAAAGGATTGGCAAATACTACAATGGATTACTAAGTTCCGTTGTAGTTGTATGACATCCGACCCAAAAAGGTTTTCAAAATTCCTAAAAACGAGTTTTTTCTATTTTTCGCTGAATTTATTATGCGAAGCTGGCTAAAAAAATTCCAATTGCATTTTAATTAGAAACATAAGGACGCATATACATACAACAGGTTCAACATTTTTGAATTCAGCAAAACAAATTTCTTATGTTTCGGAAGGCTCTGCGTCTAGTGCATGTTACGTAAAATCTGTATTTTATTTTTTACTATCTAATATTACATATAAAACTGCCATAAATATTAACAAGCAAGGTTTTTAATAATCCAAAAATAGTAGACTTACTTCCTCTAAAAATGGCAACATATCATTTTTTTAATTTTTAGTTTATTTACCTATTGCTTTTAGAACTACATATATAATATAACTTCGTCGCTATAAATAGCATAATTAATTTAAAAGATATAAGAGTAAACCCATATGCGTAGCACAGTTTTGTGTAGTAAAATTTTAGAGAAATCGTTAATCCTGTTTAAAAGCATTTTTAAACAGGATTAAAAAAAGATAATTACAGCTCTTCTACAGTCACATGAACTTTTACTGAAATCAGTTTACCCGTTTAAAAATTCTTATTTATTTAATTTTTCAAATATTTTCCTTAATCAATAAATTATTACAAAAAAGTCTATATTAAAAAAAACCCTAAATTTTAACTCAAAATTAATGTAATTTGAAATTAAATTACGTCTATTTTTTCCAGCTCTTGATATGATTCAAAGGTATATTTTCTATCTGACCTACATACATAAATTGTTTCATATTTAGAAGCAAATAAACTTAAAAACAACAAAAACCAAATTATCATCTTGTTGTGAAAGTTACTTCGGTTAAACAGGTACTGGTGTACAATATCATCTATTTCATACATGTGTTCAATGTAGTATTAATGGCAACGTAAACATTCACCTTTCCCAAACACACCCACACAAACATACAAACTTGTGATTGTTTAGTGTAAAGGGAAAGTTTCAAAATTCCACGCTATTTTCTTTTTAAAATTAAAAGTTGTTTATGATTATGCAGCTGATGATGTTGACCTTTACGTACTTTACGTATTGGCAATCAAGTAAAATTACGAAATATTTTATTCATTCCCAGCAAACACACAAGTTTAAATTGAAACTGGGAAAGATTTGAAATCTCTATCTCGAATTGTAATAGATGTGCTGCATCTTTACCACTGCAAGTTTGGTATGCATTTCCAAACAGGCCTATAAAACAACAAAAACAGAAAATTTTACTTTATTTAATATAAACTTAGCTTATGTAATGGTCGTTCGTTCGTAAATGCAGAATAGAAGTGCATCTGTAATATAACATAAATGCATTAATTTAGCTTTATACCTACTTCACCAAAAGAAAAATTTCAAATAAGTTCCACATAAAGTATATAAACATTTGAATCCTTATATGTCTGACTGTCCCTGGTCCGCTTGAAATAGATTTTCTTAGGACCCTTAATAATTTGTGTAAAATACAACTTACAATAGATAAATAAAACAAAAAGAAAACTATATCAAGTGGTAAAAGAGAAAATCGTGTAATGAAACTAAACATCCAAACAAAACGAATCACGCTATCATGATGCAGAGAGCGAAGCAAGTGCTTCATTTTGTCTTGGAAACATGCTATTAAACATATCGATTTCCATAATTTAATTAAATATCGAATTAAAAATATCAATATTTTTTATTTCGATACTTTTTACTCAACTCTAGTGAACTTTTACGCTAATAACTGGAAATCACACGATCGTTAGTTTTTCCGAGTTTATCTTTGGGAACTAAACCTCTCCATATATAATGGATTTCCAAAATCACTTTAGTAGAGAAGTGGCGGATTGGTTGAGCATAAATATCATTTCGACAATCGCCGTTAACATACTATACAGTTGAACCGCCGTTGTAAACTAGCAATTTCCTTTCCCATTGACGAAAATAGCCCACAACTTATTTTATTACTAATGGGTAAATTTTCTTGTTTGCTTAACTCAAAATCTCTTTCAAATCTGTTTTTAAAACAAAAAAGGTTTCAATTTATTAGCCATAGATAGTGTCATCTTCATATTTATTTATGTGCATGTAAAGTAGTACATCTCCATATTTGCAATACACACCTAAATCACAATTAATGGAGTTAAAGTGGAATGTGTACACCTTTTAATATTTTTCAACACTATTGCAAACACATCGTACATAAGACAGCTTCAGAGACTATTTGATTGCTAAAAATAAACAAAATGTTTACTGACCAACGTCTTACACCAATTCGTGTAAACGGAGTATCCGCGAGAGAAAAAATTGTATACATATTTCAAAAACGAGTTTTTAGCCATGATGGCTAATTTTATATTTGATTACACTGAATGCTGACGCAATGCGGATGTTTGCAGAAATATGTTTTGAGGTCTTAAGAGTTTCTCCACTTTTAGTAACGTGAAAGTATACGACTAAACCAGCAGCCAGCCAATTGCTTTTTTAAAGATTAAAAATAACAAAAACTAAAAGACTTATTGGCAATAGCGCTTAATACTACAGCCAGTGTAAACAACACACATTTTTTAAGATAATGAATGAATAAATTTGTTGTCTACTTAACATTTGTATTAAGTTTTCAAAAGCAGTTGTATGTATCAACAAAAATTAAACGCGATGTGACATTCGCACAGCAATTAAATTAAAAATACCAATAATAAAAAATATATAGTAAATCGAACTTTAGCTATTCGATTTTTGTCAGCTTTAAAAATGTGTCCTGTCAAACTACTTAATTATAATTCGTCGCCCTCATTTTGATGTGGTTTGTAGTGAGCAGTTCAAGTCATAATTGATTTGCTAAGTAGCACATCAACCGTATGGCATTTATTTCAGGCAATTGTTTGGTCACGGAATTTTTGACATTTGATATTTATTACACTTTTAAAATATTTGTTGATTTCTGTGTTTATACATATATATATATATATATATTATATATATATATATATATATATATATATATATATATATATATATATATATATATATATAGTTATTGTTTGGAATCTATATAAATAAAATCAAATATCGTTCGTTGGTAACGGCGGCACCGATTTAGATAATTTTTTATTTTCATCATAACCCAAGTTTTACGTCTACTTTTTTAAGTATAAGTAGTTAGATAACTACATATGTATAATAGGTAAATATTTGATATCTTGCATCACTAACCCCCTTATTGGCGAAGCTATCAAGTTTTCATACGAAATCACTGAAAAATCTATATTATAATTATAAAAAAAAGAAATAGGAATTATGAAAAATTTTAAATTCGTACATATGTATATTATAGCAAATTTTTATACAGAGTAACAGAAAACAAAATTCCCCATTAGTATTTGTCAAACTTTTTGCTCTATGTTGTTTACTTTTGAATCTACATTCCCTAAAAGTAAAAACATTTTTTTTAAACTAAAGTCACATTGAAACAAGGTTCGAATTGTAGTATATGATTTTTTAGATTTCCTAAAAAGCAAAGACAGGTATTTGTAGATAACTTCTGCACAAATATTTACTTTTTTTTAATTGTTCAACAAAATAGGTATTTTTGAAATACATCTTGATTTTCAAAAAGTTATCGCATGCGATCGGGATATGTTGTGATTAAGAACAAGTAGGGTTTGGCATTTTTGGGAAACTGAAAAAAAAATATTCGCATTTCCGGGAAAAACAGCCCTTATTTACCGAAACAGTATTTAAAAATTCTATTAAAACATAAAAAACGCAAATAACGACTAAATATTAGTATTAACAGTTTATAAAACTTAAAAACAATTCAGGTGACAAATATAACAAGATATAACAAATACTTATAAATACTGAAAAAGTATTTAAATAATTATTTTTTTACAAAATAGGATTTTAGAACTGTTTGTGCATTTAACAAATCACCGGACATTATTATCCTTGTTTTTGTTGCGAAAGTCTCTCTTTAAAAGTTGGTTCCATTTCTTTAACAACACAACTGCTAGTTGACGGTTTTACAGATTCGAGTGGCTTGAATAATCTGTTGAACAATTGTGCTAAATAAAGTTTTATGACATTTTTTGGCACATTAGCAATTTTACCACTTTCTAAATACTTAAGTAACGCAAACGTTTTATTATCCCTTCGTTCATTTATATTTCTTTTAAACCATCGTTTTTAAATAGCTAAAAGCTGCTCATAGAGGGTCTGAATAATAACATCTGATATTAACATATTTTTCAACCTACAATTCTACGCAAGTCAAATCTTCAGAGTTTTTTTAATTGCGTTCTTTGATTTAAGAAACGATTAAATCATATTAACCATACATATCTTGTTTTTACATCATAAATTCAACACGACTCTTTGCCATATTCTTGTTTCTCATATTTCTCTAGGCAGGCTTTTTTTGGAGGATTTTTTTAAAATAGATTTACAATTTGTCTTGTACGATCCATATCATATTTGAAGTTTCTAAAAATATTAATATTTTAAAAATGCTTGTTTTTTATTCAGCACAATAACGATCAAATATTTGTGTCATAGCAAAAGAAATGCTTATTTAAAAATAAGAACCACTGTATTTTCTTTAAAGTGCTCATGATTTTAAATTTCCCGTTTCCCGAGAAAATTTTTGCAAATTTCCCGGGAAATTGTTTATAGCTTTTCCCGGGAATTCCCGTTTCCCCAACCCTAGGAACAAGACATAATTTTAATCTCTATACTTCAAAATTTTGTTCATATCAGAGTACGTATTTCTCTCTTCTTTTCTTTTTGTTTTCTTCACTGTCCACGAAAGAAATTTTGTATTGCGTTTGTTTATTCACTGCACACAAATAAGTTTCACACACACATTTTTTATATTCATGGATGTTTGCCTTTCAAACTGTTCTTTGTCCATGAAGTAATTTTTGTTTTGCTTCTTTCTTTTTCATCGCCATGAAAGAAGCAAAATTTGTTTCAAAAATTGTTCACCACCATTCTTCTTCTTTTTTTCCCATACATTAAATATTGAGTATGTCGTGTGCCCACGGTGTAGAGATAAGGCAGTACACATAATGAATGGTAACACCGTGAGATAACAGGCTGTAACATGTACATGAAATTAAAGAATAGGACAGATAGATTATTGTGCATGCAGCGGCATGCACGAAATAAAATTAAAAACAAAAATTATAGGGAACGGTAGATGGAGGACATATTGCGGCTTCTAGAATGTTTCTTGGATGCAAATGGCGAAACATCTAGATCTTTCCTGATATACTTACGAAGCGACAAGTGGTGATCCGAAGAAAACAAAAAAGTATAAAACCAAGTTAAAAGTTTTTTATTTGTGGGAATACCCGTAAAAAAAACAAAGATACCATTATAAGTTTTTGGTGAATAAATAATTTTATTGTATCCAAGTGAAGTTTCTATTAAAAGAAATAGAAGAAAAAAATATTAAGTTTAAAAGCAAAATAGTTATTATTAATAAAACTAAAAGCTAAAATATTAATATAACTAAAAAACTTAAAGCTAAAAGACTAGTAAAACTAAGAAAAACTACCATCAAAAAGATTTAAAGAACTAAAAGCAAGAGTCAATACTAATAAAACACTAAAAGCTAAAATTAAAATATTAATTTAAATAAAAACTTAAAGCTTAAAAAAAAATCTTATAACTAAGAGAATTGCCATAGCTAAAAGCAATATATAAATAAAAAAAGGGTAATTAAATTTTTGTGCACCACTTTCATCGCCGTCGCTTCCAACGAGGGATTCAGGATCAGCAAGAGCAGAGACACCACCACTCTTGGGGTGTCAGGTAACAGCCATTCGACCATCGAACCAGACGACGAACGACTTACGAACAGCTAAACCAAAATTTATATGTATTAACTTTAGCCTTGAAAATTTTGGGGAAAATATTTACCGTCCAGAAAATCCAATCCTCTTGATAAATTTTAGAGCAAGAGTGCGCGAATAGGGGTGAGCTCAAACCTAGGGTTCGTTTCGCGGGGGTGAGCAATTTAGCCACGAAAGTGTTTATCTTAACCTAGAAAAGAAATCGTAGGCAAAGGTGAAATATATATATATAGGTTTTTTTTAAGTGTTAACCTTACCTATTGAAAGAATTCGGACGTAGGACACGTGACGGACGGACGGCAGTTCCTGCACCAATAGCTGCAGCAGATTTTTAAAACATCAAGCCTGTGGAAAAATATATAAATAGTTAGAATTTTTTATTAATTTTATATTTTTTTTAAACTTTTTTTACATTCTCATATTAGCTGGTATGGTTTTTTTGTAGCTGTTGAATTAGCTAGGCCGGTTGGCAAGAACCACCCCAAGACGACGAGCCCTAGCCGGTGCTTACGCCATCATACCAGCTCGGCCAACAGTCTGGTAACCCAAGGAATTTTCAGTATTTACTTTTTTTCACAGCAGCTGCTACAAGTATGATTTCTTTCGTTTGTGCGAAGTGTGTAGGTATGTCATTTTTCTTTATCCAGAGCAGGAAAAATTTGTTTAAAATCACTATTTATTACATAGGTTAATACCTATAAATTTCTTTAGAATTAAATAAAAATTATAACCACATCTTTTTTAAAAACTTGTAAAATTATCTGCTCATGTGATTTTAATATTACATTTTAGCAAATAAGATAATAATTATTGTTACAACAATTCTTCAAACATTTATATATGTACGTACATATGTATATTTTTGAAAATAATATGTATGCAGGTAATTTTTTCCATGGTTTAAAATATCTACATTTTCCTAGACGCAAAACAAAATTTCATTCATGCAAAATGATAAGAGAATGAACACAAATTAACTATTCATGGTCAATATTCGTCAATAGAATTATTGTTTATTAATAAAACAAATGTTAAATTATTAATAAGTTTAATGAAAATAAATTCTTAAAAAAACAACAAATATGTTCTGTTTCATTTATTTTTTTTAAATTTGCAATACGTATGCTTTTAACTATGTTCAATTTATTTTATCGTTTTTAGTTCCAATACAATAGCGAAAATTGTAAAAAAAATATATTAAAAAAATCAAAATTGTGGAATTGTACCTGCTTATATTCTATTATTATTCTATTAGCTACGACAGCTTTTCTACCGATGCACATTTAATACCATTTTATACATTTTTAAATTAAAGGCAACTCATGCATTAAACATATAGAAAAGATCAGGCTATCGACCACAAGATTTTGTAACTAAAATATGTTTATATGAACACAACTATCTTGACGCCATCTTAGCTACCGTTGTGGCTCCACAACTAACGTTGTGGCTGTAGTCAACTTAGGCTAATTTCTATTTACAGAGGTGTAGCCCCTGTTATCTATATGTTTAAAGCTTTATTTCAACAGTCAATTTAAGTTTTTAGCATTTTTAATACTTTGAGGATGAAAATATCATATTTAGGAATTTTCTGAGAATTAAAAATTTCTATTTTCATTTCTCTCACAGATGAAAAGCAGCAAAATAAATAACAAAATTCAACGTTTTTATCTTTTTTATTTAATTGTAACTACAACTATTTTTTTCATATTTTATTTATTGCATCTTCAATATATTTTAACTAAATATAATTACGCATATCTTAAGTCTAAAATAAAAATATACATACTTGTTAAGTCGAGCCAGAGCTAGACAAAAACTTGTATTGTATTGTTTCACGGTTGCTGCTATCATTTTCGGGTCATCCCTTTAATGTTCGGACGAGAGAAGCAATGTCCCTCCTTCTTAGACGAATGCAACCACTTTAATTTAGTATGTCGCGGGTCACCGGATTTGGATGTGTTTCAAGCTTCTTTAAATACGTTACTGCATATTTCGTAATTTCTGCTTTAACTGATGGCACGTTTAGTTCTTTGTGGATGTTTGAGTTTTTCATATACCAGGGAGCAACTGTAGAATCTTATTTTAGCGCCTTTGGAATTTTTCTGCATTGCAAGCTGAGGCAGCGCCCCATAATTGAATCCCATAACACCAAATTGGTTTCAGGATCGACTTGTGCAGTAGATGTTTGCAATCTAGGCAGAGGGGAGAGTTTCTGCAAATAAACCAGTTTAGTTGGACTGCTTTTAACTTGTGTTAACTTAAATTCTATGTGGCTTTTCCAAGTAAGGCGCGTATCAAGATGTATGTTGAGGTATTTGAAGTCTGAAAGCTGTGATATCATTTTGTTATTTATGCAAATAGGGGAGCACGATTCCCTACGCAGTGTGAAAGTTAAGTGGGTTCATTTTTGTTCATTCACCTATATTCTTCACTTCTTCAACCATTTTTCTAAATTTAATACGTGTAATACGGTATTGTAAATATCGGGATGTTACTTCGGAACTTTCGTGAATACTTAAAAAAGCTGTGCGTCAGCAAATGTCGATGTGTGGACTCGGTTACTAGTTGTCATGTCTGAAGTACACAAGTATAAAATGGGCCCCAATATACTACCCTGGGGAACTCCAGCTTCATTGGCTCAGGTGAGCTTAAAAATTTCCTTTTTTTCACAATGAATTTTCAGATTAGTATTTTCTTTCTTCAAAGGTCTTCATAACTACGTTAACTAACCTGTGAGTTTGTTCGATTGTACTATGTATGTTTTTTCTGATGCGAATTGAGGATTTGAAATACATGCTTTTTCGCCAAAAATGGGGTTCAGCTTAGGCGATAACATCGACATAAACAGCTTTGACATATTTGATAAAAGGCTTATAGGATTGTATCAATCTACTTTTGTGTGGTCTTTTCCTGGTTTAGGAATCATAGGAATTAACGAAACTTTCCAATCTGGAGGAAAGTACTCAAGGCGTAAAATAACATTAAAAATAAAAAATTATAATTTTGCGAGCTATACGAGGCAAGTCAAATAACATCTTGTTACAGGTTTTATCTAAGGGGCTTTCTTGATGTTTAAAGCAGTTATTGCCCTTTTTATAACAGTAAATTAAAACTTTAAGGGTACTGCAGCGCTAGCTTCGACAGTTGGCAACTCAACTGCATATGTCCAACAAATATATTGCCTTTTTCGGTATCATTCCTTGCCCAAGTTCGCATGCGAGGCCTATGCACGACTGGTCTTTTAAGGTATCTACACGCACGCCATAAAGAATAATCTGATAGAGATGATGTGTAGGACAGTGAATCCTGTAGTCAAGATTTTTTAGGGATGCTGCTCTTCGCTCTTACTTTTCGGTGATACGATATTTTGTTGGATCCATATATAGACAATAGTGGGTGAAAGATCCGAGGAAATTTGGAGTAGAATTAGTTGCCGGTGTGTTTTTTTGTACGAAACATGTTGGGGTTGTTGGTTTGGCTTACTGAGGGTGATAAGCATTTGATTGATATTGTACCTGCTTAAGGCCGGGGCACATATAATCAGTCATACGTTATACTTTGACGTATTCAACTGTGATTAAAGTACCGACGGAAGAGGTTGACACAATAAGTACTTTGTTGAAGGATATTAAAACAGGAAAGTAAACACTTAAAACAGGTTTAATATCCATTTTACTTCATTTATTTTATTTTATTTTTTCTCCCACTCAACACAAAGATTTAATCGAAACAAACAAGAACCAATTAATAGCAATCAAATTGCTCAACGTACATATGTACGTCAAAAGTTAAAAGTTGCCCAACTTTCGTACTTTGCGTTGACGGAGACGTGCTGATTTCCATCGCAATTGCTACATTTTTTAACCTTCATGTCTTCCTTTGATTTGTCACATTGATCAGAACAATGTAGCTCGCCACACACGATGTAGCATGTTTCGTTGTTACTGCCTTAACTAGTGGCACGTTTAGATCTTTGTGGATGTTCGTGTTTTTAATATACGAAGGTGCTGTAATTATTCGTAAAATCTTGTTTTGGGGCCTTTGCATTTTTTTTAAATTTGAAGCTGAGGCAGTACCCCATAACTGAGAGCCATAACATAATAAGAATAGAATTATAAAGTAGAACCTTGCAATCTAAGCTTAGAGTTGAGTTTCTGCCAATAAGCCAATTTATTTGCACTAACCCTAACTAACCCAAATGAAGTTAGGTTTAGTTTTGCTTCAATGTGACTTTTCCAGGTTACTACAGGTTAATTTTTATTTCCCATTTTTTATCCACAATTCCAAATCAAATATATGGGCTCGCAAGTATGGAGGTGCTACAGGGAGGCTTTTAAGAATGCTTAGAAAAACAGTGTCGTCAGCAAATGTTAATGTGTGAACTTGTAAACGAGGCCTCATGCCCTACTTTATCGAACGCTTGAGAGACTTCTATTAAAAGCGCAGGACAGTACTTCTTTTCCTCGAAAGCCTCTTTTACTGCATTTACTAATCTGTGCGTTTGTTCTAAAATAGTGCTATGCTGTCTTCTAAAACCGCATAGCATCCTTTTTCGGTCAAAATTGGGTTCAGCTTAGATTCTACCTTTGTGTGATATTTTCCTGGCTTAGGTATCATAGTAATAAGAGAAACCTTCCATTTTGAAGGAAAATACTCAAGGCGTAGACTGGCATTAAAAATAAATAGAATTATTATAACTGCTACCTGGGGAAGTTCTATTATCATCTTTTTACTTGTTTTGTCGAAAACATACATCTTCTTGGGGTTAAGTGTGAACCGTATGTGTGTAACAAACTTTTTGACAGATCTGTACGATTTTATCTTTTGAAAAAATTCTTAAACTAGTAGTCTTGCATGCAATCAGAGTTCCAAAATCTTATTTTGTATGATAGTCTGCCATCTACATCGCCATTTTGAAACGATTTTTTGAGTAGGACAGAATTCTGTCAGATTCTTTGTGATTGAAACGTACGATTGTGTAGGATAGTGAATCCTGTAGTGCGATTTACTATTCAATTTTAACGATTCTTGACTCGTTAAAAAAATTTAACAACAAAACGAAAGACTGCTATTCAGAAATGCTTTTTAATAACATTTGATGTTGTTATAAATCAGCTGTTTTTCTTAACAAGTCGAGTATTGGTAATTTAACTGCAACTATTTTTGTGTCGTTTACTTTATCAAAATATCAAAAGATAAAGTCGGCCATTAGATGTATAATGTAAAATATTCTAACCCTTATATTTATAAAAAATAAAATATATTTGAAATCTATTTTAGAACTAATTTTTCATACAAAAGTTATTTTAAAATACATTTCAAATAAGTTTAATTTTTTATAAATATGGGGGTAAATAATTAATATTTATAATTAATATGTATGTAATATGTATTTTACCTACCTTATAAGAATGAATTTAAAAAATTTTTTAGAAATAAAATTAAAAAAGAACAAAAAATGAAGCACTTTTGTGGAAAGTTTTGTATATTTTGTTTATTATTTTTCATTCCTCTTTGTTCTTTTCGCTATTTTGCCATTTAGTTTAGCAGCATTGCCATTTACTTTTGTTTGTATTTTTTATTAGTTAACCATAGGTTAGTGAATCGCAAATGCGTTAGTGCAAGCAAAAAACATATTGATATATTTAACAAGTGTTAGATCGTTAAAAGTTAGTGAATTGCACTACTGGCCTTTATCAACATCAACTCTCTTCCAATTCTTCTTTTTTCTGTCAAGAGCAGTTCATCCCAAGTGTAGACACTATGCAAGTGAAACGTATGGGACATATTGAAAATATGAAAGACGAATAATTTTGCGAATAAAAAATAATTAAAAGATAAGTTTACAAAAAGTATTAATTATAGAACTAATTGTTTTTTTGCAAGTGTTAATGTAGAAAATTTAAGTTATAAAAAACGTTTTGGAGGCAGAAGATGTAAAAAAGTTGCTGGCAAAAACAGATTTTTTTTAAATTTTTTTTCAACTTAAATGTAATTTTATCAGTGATGCCACTAAAATAATATAATTTATTGTCATTTTTAGTGATGACACTAACATAATCAAGAAATGTAAAATGGAGCAAACTGAGATAGGAACATCTTGTAAAGATGGTGATTATAATTTTTAATGAAAGATGTCAACATCTTCGCAAATTAATGGTAGATGTTAGATTTTGATTAGTTGAAAAAGGCTATTATGAACAGCGTGTTTGGCACCTTTTATTTTGTTCCCTTTTTATCCCGTGTACATTAGACATAAAAATATTAGCATTAACACTAACATCATGTTAGTGTTAAGTGGAGACCGCCCAATTTAATGTTTTTTACACGTCTTAACATGGTTGTTAAAACATTTTTTATAAAAGCTGTTTTATAATATGATAATATGATAATATTGTTTTTATATTTTAGTTTGACACTTTTATTTTCAAACAGCGCCATCTGCTGCTCCACCGTACCATTGCTATCTACTGTGGAATAACCATTAAAACAACATTTTTGGAAAACAGAAAATTATCTTTAAACAAAAAATGACATAACACAAGTTAGCCACTTATAATTATAGGTGTTCCACGCTGTCTTCGATTGTCGTCACGAAACGTTTTTATATGCGTACGTGAAATAGTTCAATAGTTGAACAAATCAAACGCTCGTCAAGACATAGTGTTATAAAATATGGCCTTCAAAGATGTAATAGATGCTGTTCAAGTTATGATTTATCACCAAGCGTATTTGGAAAAATAAATTCTAATAAATCTTATATCTTCCTTTTACTTCTCGAGGGAGCTTAGGGCCATAAGATAAAACATATCTCAAGTCAAAATATTATATAAAAACAAATATATGGCCAGAAGAAAATAATAACACACTGTGTAATTTTTTAAGTCATGGCAAAATAACCATATACGGACACCACTACGTCATAAAAGACCAAAAAAAAGACCCCTGTCTCCCAGTTTTGCCCAAAGTCCTCCAGGTTTTTTTTATGGGCCCTCAAAGATGTGGGGCCTCGATGTCATTTTTGCCAAAAAATGATCATTTCCTCAAGCTCATATTTTGCAAACCGTTTGAAATTTTGATATACTCTCTGAGGCAAGGTTGTAGCTCTTGTCATAAAGAACAAAAATTGTGAACATATAAAATCAAAAAAACTTCATCTTCAAGGTCAAAATCGCAAAAAACTTTAAAAAATTCAATTTTTTTTACCTTTTTTCCCCTGTTCAGGTCCATAGGTAGCCAACCGTTCAAAATTCAAGGAAACAATCAACTACAAAAGTTAACCTAAGATCTCAATAAACAACTTTCTAGAACATATGAACTTCCTAGGAATGATTCTTAACACCGTTTAGGTAGCGGTTATACATATATATATAAACATAAATAAAAATTGATATTACCTAACCGCTACCTAAACGTAAACTTGGTACAATTGTACTAGTTTTGGTATTGTTGTTGTTTTGATTTTTGGAACTTTAAAAACTTTTTTTTACCCTTTTTTTGTTATTACACAAATATTTAACTTTTAAGCGAATAATTCCAAGATAACGGTTTCTTTGTATTACCTGTGACGAAAATAGGAAAACTATCGTACACATAGCTTCAAATAGTTAAGATAGAAAATTAAGCAAATCAAAATAATGATGCACTTAACGAAAATAGCGAGTAAAACCTTGAAAAATATTTTTCCCCAAAAAATGCCGCTGTTTGGGTTCCTTACAACAACCACAATTAAAATTGAAGAAAATATTTAAATTATCCAGTTCTTCAGTCGATAATTGAGAGATGGTATAAAAGTACGATATACCGATGAAACGCCTTTTCCTCAATCTCATCACTATCACACCTTCTTTTATACAGTCCAAATTTAATAAACACAAATCAGAGCACCAATGTCAACTTTCACAAATCACAAATCTTTTCTATTTCTATCTGTTAGGTAAGTTACCGGTATTGATGCCGTGACCATGCAATTGAATTAGTACAATTTGAAATTTTAATTTACCATCCCTGCTATGTTATTAATACACGTAACGGCAGGATATGTACTATTGATGACTGGAACAAACGGCGCATACAGCAGTTAGCAACTAATAGCCATATGATTTGTAGGTAAATAAAAGTGGAACTTGGTCTAAATGTGTCAAAGCAACGTATTCATAAAAATTAAGACAATATTTAGACCTAAAATATGAGTACCGAGTGCCTAAACCATATCTAAAACAACTTCAAAAAAAGGAACATATATTCGGCACATGCATTCTTTGTTTTTCAGTTTTTTTCTCGTAGTATTCTCTCCACAAAATTATATGTAATAGACCACGTTTGTGGTTCTTCTACCATGGCCTTCGTCAATTCTTTATCACTTATACAATTAAACATGTTAAGTCAACTACAACATATTTCTTAGTTCTTAATCATTTATGTTTTTATGAATAAACAAAGTCAAATTTATAGCTTTTCATTAGCATTCTCAAGAGAATCTTCTTTGGATGAAGCCAATTCAAAATGCAATTTGGCAAGACTTTCTTGCTTTCGCGTATTTTAGTCATTTGATTCATTGTGCAGCCAGAACCAGAAAGAAGCTTTCAGTTTTCCTGAATGAAAAACATCCAAAAGACTTAATAGTGCTCTCTCCATATATTTCACATCCGCTGATCAAACTTACTAACGCTGATATACGTTGTATCATGATTTCAATATGTTTGGTGATGTCACTATTGTGATGAATGATCATTACTGATATTATTAATGCCGGCAGCAATAACTCTTGCACTACTACCATCACCAGCTACACTACTAGAACTATGAGTATTTTCTCGTAGAAGCAGGTAAGACGGCAGAAACGGCAGCATTAGCTGTCAGTAATGGTTGCTGTTTTAAACTACAAGTACTTGTAGCATTAGTTATTATTTTGCGCCATTAATGCTATCGCGATCTCCGACTTTTTTCAATAATATTCGCGGCTTGGAATTAAATTCGAAATACTCATCATTGGTTCCTTGCAAATGCGGTCGAGGACTTAGTTTATTTACGTATTTAACTTTGACAGACCACCTAATTTATCGGACGTTGTGGTAGTTTTTTATATAGAACATGAACCTGAATTGCATCTACGAGTATATCGGCACAAGAAATACTCTTTATATTAATTTTGGGCACATCCAAGAGGGAAACAGGAGTTCGTGTTCATTTGGTGGCACTATTGTTGACATCTGCTACTGTTTCTGCATCTACCAGGTTTAGGCGTTCAACTACTTCATCAATTGGGTTGATATTACTTTTTAGTTAAAACAAAGATTATATTTTCTTTTGTGATTTTTATCCGTTCTCATTTTGTTCGTTTTTTAATAATTTTTATGATTTAACAAAATTAATTTAATAAAAAACACAAAAAGTTCATCCAAAAACAAAAAACTGATTTATGTATAATTTTTCTTCTTTTGACAGCTTTTTTGATTTTAGAAATTTTGTTAGGATTAAACACTTTTAACAGCATTTTTAATTTTCTGTGTACAATTAAACAAATTATGTGTTATGTTGCAAATAACCATAAAACAGACGTAATATTAGACAAAAAATTTTTTTCAACAAAAATTTAGACACTATTTGATCCTAAATTTAAAGCAATATTTTAGAGTGTATCTATCTATCTATATAAAACATAAAATGTGTTTGCTTGTTTGTCGGAAAGCTATAGCTGCTTACACCAGTCAACCGATCTTTCTAAAATTTTTACAGTTTGTTATTAGATTTACGCTTCGTAAATAGGGTACTTATTTTTTTGATATTCGACGCTGGGTAACAGCAATAGATAGCGCATTGAAATTTTGCACCAATAACCTCTATATTAACATACATAGTTTAGAGAAAGAAATACTGGATTGGAACAGTGGGCGTGGTACCTCGCATACAACGTGAAAAATTATTATTCTGTATCTACAGAACTGAATTAGGTAGCACCTTGGAATTTCGCACCAGTCACCATAACATCATCGTACATAGTTTAGCTGAACACAGACTGAATTAGAATAGTGGGCGTGGTACCTCTCATGCGAAGTGATAAATTATTATCGTTTACATAGAGTACTATAATATGTATGGTTCTGAAAGTAGGTAAAAGAAACCCTCACACCCATGCGAATACTCTAGAAAAAAAATAGGCTGGATTGGGACAGTAATCTCGGTTCACGTCCATACAAAGTAAAAAATTATTATCATGTACCTAGAGAACTGAATAATGTAACAACTTGGAATTTCGCACATGTAACCCCCATATTAACGTACATAGTGAAGCTAAACACAAGCTGAATTTGAATAGTGGGCGTGGTACCTCCATACAAAGTGAAAAATTATTATCGTATTCCTGGGGAACTACAAAAGGTAGTTAGTCTATCAAAATACAAACTGGATCGGGTAGTGGGTGTGGTACCTCCAATAGAAAGTGAAAATTTATTATGGTGTAACTGGAGAACTAGAATAGGTAGAGTCATGAAACTTTGCACAAGTAACCCTCAGAGTAATGTGAATAGTCTAGAAAATTCAGACTGAATTGGGACAGTGGGCGTGTACATCCCGCATTAAGTGAAAAATGATTATTGTATACCTCGAGAACTAAAATAGGCAGAGTTTTGAAACTTTGCACAAGTAACCCCCAGAGTAATGTGCATTGTCTAACAAAATACAGTCTGGATTAGGATAGTGGGAGTGGTACCTCCCATTAATTGTTATTAGATATACGGTTGGTAAAATAGGGTACTAATTTTTTTGATATTCGACATAAGCGTAGCACCTCCTGTTGCCGGTGGGTGTTTAGCATCTACGCCCCTGTATCAAAAAAAATTTTTTTGCGTGGCGGTACCTTAGGGGTTATTGCACCCTAAGACCTCAATTCCCTCATGAAATAAATATAAAAAGGGAGAGGGCTTTGCGGCCAATGGAGACACCACCTCCTGCCCGAATCTCGGTGTATAATTTTAATTTGTTTAGTTTTTGCTTGGTTAGGTTTTGTTTGATTTGCTTGTTTTGTATGCTTTGGTTTTTGTTTGCTTTGTTTTTTTCTATTGGTATACTTGTTATTTATCTTTTTTCCACTGAAAAAGAAAAGAAAGTAAAATATTAGTAAATCGTTTGAATTTAATATAAAGACCGATACGACATCTTACCCAAACTCCTATGATACAATCTAAAAAGAAATAAAATAATTTTATTAAAACTGTGGATGATTAGTACTTACATATGGCTGCGAAAAATTAAAATGAATCAGCTGTTTGACATTTGTATGTTTTGTTTGTATTGGTAATAAATGTTGCTCTGTTGCGTATTTTTGTTTTTGTGGATTTGGCAATGCGAATAAGTGTAGTAAAATAAAAACGTTTTTTTTATTCATTCAGGAAATAGTAATTTCAAAATTTTAATAATATGATTCTGCATGTAAACAAAACACTTGCTAACTTTATGAGGGCCTGATACTGTGGGTTAGCAGACACATGAAAAAGGATAGGAAAAATGAGCTTGAGGCAGGTAAAGATGGTTTTAGTGGGCAATGAAAACCTAAGATTAATAAAGTATTCTATCTAGAATTTTTTGGAATAAATATTTTTTTAGTGGCATATGCATATAAAGGAAAGGCGCGATCCATTTTTCGTACCACATAGGATAGATTGAAAAGGGCAATAGGAAAAAAGGTATTTAAGGAAAGGCCCAAAAGCAATGATTGCTATTCGTGCAAAGATACTTGAGTGCTGTAATTTATTTTTATATTGAAATAAGTCTTATTTTGTGAAAAAGTTTAAAAAAAAAGATGTGGGAGTGAAAGTTTGGTTCAAGAAAACCCGTGGATAAAGCTTCTTTGAGAGAAATTTTGGGTGCAACCGTTACAAATCTTAAAAGAGAAGTAAAAATGTAAGTTAGTGCGATTTTGAAATGTGTAGATAAATATATGTGTAGATTTATAAAACAAGTGATAGATGGTGTAGTTGATCAAAAATTTGTTTTATATTAACTTTTCAGCTGGCTATTTTCTGAAGAAAAAGAGGAAAAGAAATTGAGTGATCCAGATCCTAGACCCCACACACGGAAAAATAGCCAGGTAATAGTTTTTTATCCTATTATAAGTCTGGAAAAGAAAAGTCTAAAGAAGAAGGAGTCAAACATATTTTTTGCATAAGATTGGTGTTGAATAACAATACAAACCTTTTATTTGCCATTCAAAGAAAAAAGAAACTGTTTTATAAGCTTTATTGTGCGAAAAAGGTATTTATTACGTTTGCACGAAATTTTAAACGGAAAAAGAATATATACCTATATGTACACCAAAATATAAACTGGAAAATTATTTAAAGCATTTCATTTGTTATCATAAAAAATCTAAAAAGAAAAAAAGAATATATTAGTTTTAAGTATTCTGTTTGAAAAAGTAGTTATCGTAATTTTTGTAAAAAATATTTAAATTTCATTACAAAGTGTTAAGTGAGAGCTAAAAAAGGGAAAAAAAACGAAAGTATTAAAGGTGATTGTTAGGTAGATTTGTGTGTGAAGAGCTTTAAAAGAATATAGTTGTGCTTACTTAGAGCTGAAGCGATTCGCGTATATTTTTGAAAATTTGTCTGTACAGTGGCAGGCAAAACTGTGTAGTCTCAGGGAGCTCCTTTAGGTGAAGGGAATAAGAGGTCGAGGAAGTGTAAGAAAGAACAAATGTCAGCTTGAGCGCAAAAAAAATTCTTTTTTATTTTTTGTTTATTTTAAATTTAAATATATACACCAAATATACACTTTTAATATTTTCCAAAAGAAAAAAAGGGAAGTTATAAATATTCGTGAGGTTTATAAAAAAAATATATCAGAAATAATTTTGTTTTTATTTATTTAATATAATTTAACTTTTTTTATTATTATCTTCACAATAATTTTTTTTTTGCTTGCTAGATTTAAGTTTTACTATTTAAATAAATATTATATTTTGTTTGAAGTGAATATAATATCATGGTGGCTTAATTAAATTGATTATACAGGCAATGATGGAGAGGTAAGTGGAGAAAAAGATCAGGTGAAATTTGGGTCGCTTCGTGGAAACCATAACGACAAGGTTGGGAGGGCATGAGAAGAGACAACATCTATTTTTGATTTAAAATTGTTTAATGTGGTGATGTCAGTGTTAGTCAGTTTTTTTTGTGTACTTTTGTTTTGTGTTCGGATACGCGACTGGTGAGAGAGTATAACCATATCGAGCTAGACGGGAACCTCGCCAGGTCAACACTCCCATACAAAGTAAATATTTATCATCGTGTAGCTTTGTCACAGTAATAGGTAGCGCCTTTTTTTGCACCCGTAACCTCTATATTAACATACATAATTTAGAGAAAGATGGAGCCTAATATTAACGTACATAGCCAAGCTAAACACAGGCTTGATTGGAATAGTGGGCGTGGCACATATACATATACACATATACAAAATGAAAAATTATCTTCGTGTTCCTGGCAAACTACATAATAATAATTTTTTTACTTTGTTTTACCTTTTTGCAGAATATGCACATTAGTAAGAGGGTTACTTGTGAAAAGTTTTAAGACTCTGCCTATTGTAGTTCTCTAGTCTGAATTTTGCTAGTCTATGCACAATACTCTGAGAGTTACTCGTGCAAAGTTTTAAGACTTTACCTATTGTAGTTCTCCAGGTACACGATAATAATTTTTCATTTAAACTCGAGGTACCACGCCTACTATTCATTCATTCTGTGTTTTGGCAGGCTATGGGCATTAGCACAGGGGTCACTCAGGCGAAGTTTCACGGTGCTATCAGTCTGTGTTTAGCTTGACTATGAACGTTAATAAGGGCGTTACTGGTGCAAATATCCATGGTGCTATCTATTGCAGTTCTCTAGATATAGGATAATAATTTTCCACTTTTTATGGAAGGTACCACGCCCACTATTCTAATTCAGTCTGTGTTTCGTTAATATAGAGCTTACGGTTGCGAAATTTCAAAAGATGATTAATATTCACTTTGTATGGGAGGTGCCACGCCCATGTCGAATATCAAAAAAATAAGTACCCTATTTTACCATTCGTATATCTAATAACAAACTGTGAAAATTTCAGAAAGAGATGGGTTCACTGGTGTAGGCAGCTATAGCTTTCGGACAAACAAACAAACATAGAAACAAACACACATATATATATACTAGTTTTTTTTATCAAAAGGGAAGTCCAAAGTAGGTTTTGTGACTTGTAACAAAGCAAACACCTTCATTTTTTTGCTGATTTACAAAGCGATAAATGGACTTTTCAGCAGGATAATGCACCGATCCATGTGGTGAAGAAGATAGGGGCTTTCTTTAACTTTCGATAAGTTGATTTTTTCGAGTGGTCTGCTTTAATCCCAGACCTCAATTCCATCCAGGATTTATGGTGAATACCTTCTGCCATAATATATGCAACTTCCAAGATATATAAGTGCTTGAAACAGCTAAAAAAAGCTATATTGGTTGAATAGTCAATATTGATGAGTCTGTCCTGAAAAAACTGGCAGAAGCAATGCCTCGTGGTGTCAAATTGGTCAGGGTACACAAGAGTAACACAACCTTTCATTAACATAAGTATATAAAACTTTTATTTTGTAACTAAAACAACATGTACAGTGATGTGCACAAAGGAGTACAAGTTTAAAATTAAGATTGTGCACATCTGTGAAGAAAAAGCTTTAAAACCATATAAGTCTTTCCAAAATCGGTGCCGTATTACGGACGTAAAAGGGATTACAAAAAACGTGTTTGCCTATTAATTATATAGATTAGGTACTTAACAAAACAGTGTAAAATTCAAAACTTAAAGCATAAATTTCTAAAAATAAAGAAAACGAAAACAACTCCAATGTACTCATTTTTGCACCGCTAAAAAATCTTAGTGAATACGAATATTTTGTAAGACATCAGTTACGCGATTTGGTATATTCTCCACCAATTTCTGTACAATTTCTTTTGGAATATTCTTTCATTCATTTTGGATCCGCTGCCAAAGCTCGTCCAAATTGGTAGGGTCTGATTGGTACTGTCACAACCGTCTCTTTACAGTTGAATTTGGATTCGTCTGACTATATCACACGTTTCCAGTCGTCTACTGTACAAGTTTTGTGCTCTTTGGCAAATTTTAACCGCGCCTTTACATTTTTTCCGTTAATACAGGTTTTTGCTTTCTTACTGCTGCAATATAACCAATGTCGCGAAGGGCTCTACATGCCGTCCACCGACTAACGGGTTTTCCGATTGCTAACGAAGCATCTTTTGGTGTTAAAAACTTATATCTTTTCATTTCTCTTATCATTAGACGTGCATCCGCATTAGTTAGAAGTTTTTTACGACCTCTAACTTGAGGCTTGGTAATAACAGAACACCGTTTTTGTACCCTTTTGACCACTGATTAACTCACTTTAAGTTCACTTAAGTACTGAAATATTGTTTCTTTTAATTCAAAGTAAAGTTGAAGTATTGAACATATTATTATTTGTCTAAGGTACAAAGTTTTTGTAAAGCATAACACCAGCAAATAGAAGAGAAATATTAAATAAATAAATATAAATATTTAATGAAACAAATGAAAAATCTACTTGATTGGCTTTCGACACTTAAAAGTAAATCGAAATGAAGTAATAATGAATTTCGATTTACAGAACACTAAGAAAAGTTAATTCGTATCATAATAGAAAAAGATCGGATTTGGTTTACAGACTCAGGGTGATTATAATTTAAATATGTATGTACCTATGAAAATATTTGTATATTTTTTTAAAACCCAAGTGAACTTCTGTTTTTGCAGAAAATATACCTTTGAAGAACAAATATAACAATAAAATAGACTGAAAAGGAAAATTCGTACTTTTTTCAAATTAGGGCTTTTTAACTCTTCTTGACCGCTGCAAAAATTAAATTGAAGAAATGATAAACTTTAAATATGCAGCACGACAGACATATAGTGCATTGTATATACTGTTAAAATCAGCAAAGTTAGGTAAATGGCATACTTTTTTATTGACTTTTTACAGTTTTGAAAGGTTTGTAATATATTTGTTGTGGCTAAACGAATAAAAATATTAAATTTTTTATTTTTTCTGTTAAACAGCTATTTATAATAATTTTTAATGTTCGGTAATAAAAAAAATGATTTTTTTCTTTACTTTTTGCGATCTTAAAAATGTTATAAATCACTATAAAATCTATACATTTATACTATAAAAAACGATGCGCGTTTTTGCGCCATTTTTGCGATTTTTTGCAAATTTCACCTTTTTTCTGTTTTTGCTCATCTTGTATAGAGTATGTTATAGAACTAAATAAAATATTTTTTAATTTTGTTTTTTTTTTAAGAGAAGACTACGTCTTCTATATCTTTATTTAATTATCACAATATAAAATTTTAGAAATCACTTTAACACTTAGAAACACATTTACACAATATTTGATATTAGCACAAGAAATCTCAAATTTCAATGACCGTAAAACTAAGCGATCTGGCTAATGTTTCTCAACTCTTAATATATATTTAACAGACACACTCAGGGATTAATAAATATCAAAATGGAACACTTTTGCTTCTTCGTTATTTAATTACATATTTTTTTTTTATTTGGGTCACGGGTGTCCAAGTGGCCGTCAAAGGGTTAAAGCACGTTCTGTTCTCACAATTCTTGCGAGGGTGGTCAGTTAAAAGCTATAATGTAAGCATGTTTTGATTTTTATTACGACTTGTTATTGAACAATTCTTGCACTGTTTTTCCAATCGCCATTTGAATCAGATCAGTCGATGTTATCTTACCAGGCATATTAAATTCTCGTTAATTTTTCATTTTTAATACGTGTTTAGATTAGATTTGGGAAATCTAATCAAAAATTTCAATAAAACATATAATTGGTCACTCGACTTTGGAAAAAAATTACGATTGGCTAATAAAAATTAATAGTAATACAAAAATAACAACAAAAGCAAAAATTGCGAAAACATTTTCTTGACAGCTTAGTTTTGGCGTTTCTTTTGTTTTTATACCATTCAACACAAGTGGAAAGGGTATATACATATAAGTTTGTATTTTCTACAATATTCATTTCCGACCCCATAAAGTATATATATATATTTTGGATCCTTATAAATAGAGAAATTTTAGGGCTTATAGGGCATACATGGATATTCGCCAAATGTTTAAAAATGTAATTCAACAAAAGACCAAGACGGATTCCAGCTATGCCAAAGAAACTGAACGTGTTGATGTTAAAAATGTTTTGGAAGACCTTGTTAAGGAAATTGCAACAAATTACAGGTATTTTAGAATGTAGAATTCATTGTGTTTATTTATTTAAATTACTACTATTACTTTTAGGGCACTGAAAATGAAAAATTTACAGAAATATATCTACCGCAGGAGGAGGCAGTAGTGGCGGTTTTAACAAAGGTGTTGTTGGCGGATTTAATGGAAGCGGTGGTGGCGGCGGCAGATTTAATAAAATAAGTGGTGATTGCTGATTCAACAAAGGTGATGGTGGCGGCAGATTTCATAGAAGCAGAAGATAATAAAACTTGATGAAATTTTCGAAACAGCCAATAATAAGTGCATTTTTTTTAATAAGTGCAATTTATAAATAAAACAAGTAAAATTGCTATATTCGGCCGAGCCAAATCTTCTATACTCTTCACCACGGTGATTTTATTTATACAGACATGTACAGCATTATTGTGACTCTTTACTTAAATAAAGTCGTATAAGAAAAAATCATTGTTCATGAGTTAAAGAAATAGAAAACAAATGAAAACAAATTCCGTTTGCTACAATTGTCGCCGTGTTGTCAGCTACTTAATGATATTGAAGACGACAGCTACATCGTAAACTCTGACATTGTTGTAGAAATACTTATTTTGCTTTTATAAAATTAAATAACTTTTTCAAAAAAATATGTGACATTTTTTTTTTGTTGAATAAAATAGAAATTAGCCTAAGTTGACGACAGCCACAACGGTGGTCGTGTAGCCATGTAGCTTTGATGGCTTCAAAATAATCGTTTACCTATAAATGTGTGTATTTTATCATTGACAGTTTTTAGTCGGTATCCTGATGATGTCTATGTGTTTAATGCACCTAGGTTTAAAAACAGAGATATCATCTATTTAAAAATCAAACGCATTTAAAAAAATCAAACGCATTTAAAAAAAATATGTTACTCTATATACACACATACATTCATATGTATATTCTTAATATTAAATATATGTTATGTTACAGTCATGATTCTCATTATCAAAGAAATATTGAAATTTTTGTTTTAATTTTTCGAAAATTGTATGTAAATTTTTTTTTCGGATATTTTTCTGTAAAATATCTTTTTGAAAATGTTTTAAAACTTTTTTTGTAAATATTTTTGAAAAAAAAAAATAAATTTTTTTTTTTTAAATTGTATTGAAATTTTTTTGTTAAATTTAGGACCTTTCTGCAATCTATATTGAGTTAGAATGGTCAGACTAAAGCAAAATGAAATCATTACAAAAAAAAAATTTCCTCATATTGACACATGGGGGGTCCTTTTAACTGCTCCTATTTATCAGTGGGTACCCTGTGGGTCCATTGGCTACCTCTATGTGTATTGCTTTCTATTAAGGTCTCTAATACAAATCAAAGCAGAAAAACCCTACCAATCTAAAAACAAACAAAAATCGCCCCTCGCATGGGCGATTCCCCGAGATCTGTATGCACTCCTTGCGATCTACCTGTCGCAGTCTAATATTTATTTGACAAAAAAAGGCAAAACAGAATAAAACAGAATAGAAAAAAATATAGGTGGGCGTGGTTTTTGGCCCGCAGCCTCCAAAGGAATGATCCGATGTTGCTGAATTGCAATACCAAAATTTTCGAAATTATGCCTGACAGATTGGTGTGCTTAAATTTTTTGTATCTCTTCTGGTGCCTTGGCAAATGACATTACAACACTAACACGGACAGACGGACAGACGGACATCGCTTAATCAACTTCCCTATGTATAAGGATCCAGAATATATATACTTTATGGGGTCGGAAATAAATATTGTAGAAATTACACACGGAATGATAAACTTATATATACCCTTTCCACCTGTAGTGAAGGGTATAAAAACGAGTACCACAAAAAAGAAAAAAAGCAGTGAACTTTTTACACAGCCCAGCCCAGCTACAAAGCTGTACCGCACAGTACGACCCCGGTTGTTGGCTACAGCCGGTCAGGAAACATTCCGTTCTTTGATACCCTCCTACATAAGAGATTCCACATTGGCGGTGGGTAGTATACATCACTAATACAAAATAAACCTTTGGAAACAAAAGATCCTGAAGGAGGCTGTGGCTGCTGAATTTATGTTAAGTTTTATGCCCGCAAAAGAAAAATATAAAATCTTTATTTTTTGTCCCATCATTTGTCATAATTTTAAATTATAATTTAAAATTAAAATACAAATTCCAAATTTTTTTTTTTTTGTTTTTACTTAATTTTTCACAAGCACAATAAAAACACTAAGCGAGGCACTTGAATGTAACATAAATAAATTTTTGTCATATTCGTAAACAAAACAAAACAGTTTGACATTAAAATTGGGAAAACAAAAATTTCAGCAAAAAATTCTCACCTGCAGTAGCGCTGCCACCTGGTTAAATACGCCTTGGTTTCATTAAGCCGAAAAAACACAAAACCACTTTTTATGTGTTAAATATGGCAACATAAAATAAACAAACAAAAATGTAACAAAACTGCCCGTAATATCTTTAATTGCTGCAGTAAAAGAAAACAAATAACTAGTTAATAATTTACATTCCCGAGTTTTAAAAAGAGTATCGAAATGCTCACTTACTACTCAATCATGTGTAAGTAAGTATGTACATTTCCGTTTTACATCTGCTTCTTTTCATACATGTGTGAGAGACTAGCAAATATTTTGTTTTTGTTCATTTATGAGCGAGATGATTTATTTTTTCCCTTTCTATTCAAAAATGAATAAATGAAAAAATATTTTGTTTTTTACGCAAGTGCTCTCATATATGAGAATTCATATATGAGAGAGAAAAAATAAAAAAAGTTAATTTTCAGCTAACGTCTAAACTATTAATTGTAATTTGTTGTAATTTATGAAAAGTAACATTTATTAAAAACATAAATATACAAAATATTTGATTATTTGATATGCCGGGGCATAAAGAATCCTTCAAACGTTATACGTCGTCTTTTTCAAAGACGTTGGGAAACTTTTAACTTTTGACGTACGTTGATAAGTTTGATAGCTATCAATTGATTAATTTGTTTAATTTCCTGATTTAATATCCGTCAACAAAGCACTCATTGTGTCAACCTCGTCCGTCCTTCCCGACTCCGTTAGCCATTAATATGCCTTAACAAAAGTCAAACTTAATATAAAAAAATGATTTATAATAATACTGGTTTGTTTTATATGAAGTTTAACTTTTGTTAAGACATGTTGATAGCATAAAAGTTAACTTAAAGTTAGTGTTTTTTATAGTCTGCTACTTATTGTCCGACAGGGATGCAACTGCCGGCGCGCCTTTTTACTTATCGTCTATCACTATCACGACAGCGAAATTTGCCTGCCTTCAAATGGCTAAAAGAAAAAAGGACTCCTATTATAAGGCATATCCAAACTCCAAAATTGGAAAAGGCTTGACAATTGCTTAACAGAGTTTATCAAGCGTTAAACATACTTTGCTGAAAAATTAAAAATCATTTCATAAAATTAATTTTCGTAAAATTCCTGACACAACACTAAACAGACTTCTTCACAACTAATAAGGTACTATAGGTCAAACTCCCTCTTTTCTGGTTACATTTCTTTTTCCACAGCTAGTGCAATAGATTACTTTCATGTACTCTCTAGTTTAATAACTGAATTTATGTATATTAATTCGTTTTTTTCTTGTTCTTCATTATAGATGATGTTTATATAGTAAAACCCACACCTGCCTTGCGTTCGGGCAAAGAAGGTATGTACTGCTGTTTATGTATAAGTATGTATTTATAAATCATAAGTTTTTATGTAAATATGTTCTATATGTAAAAACAACAAAATGTCTATATGTTTCTTTTTCTCTTTTTTCTTTCTCTTTTTCTCTTTTTTATGTAAAAAAACAAATGACTTTCTTTACCTGTTACGTTTATGAATCTGTGTATATTTACATGTGGATCCCGTGGGTAATTGAACTTCCTTTAAATTTATAAACAATCCTATACTCTTGCTCCATCCCGCTATGATTTTAACATTACTGTATTTTGTACACATACATACATATATACATACATACTCACATACATACATAATAAACGTACATACATCTTATCTGTCGTTATCATGATTTAAACTGTATATATGTTAATAATTTGTTGCATTATGGGGGAAAATATTAAATAACATGTCTATAAACAAGAATTAACAACCGTTTTATTAGTGAATAATGAAAATCATGGTCGGTACATAAACGTACGTCCGGAAGTAGGGCTTTTGACATCAACAGCTCGAACTTTTATACAGGAAGGAGTGACGACCGAATATGCTACCCAAGTAGTAGGTACAACACTGGATAACGGACGGGTGTATGCACAATATTTAAAGAAAACTTCTCGTGTTTTATACGACAGCGGTATGCCAGTACCCTCTGTTGTTACCAGTTGGGTAGGGGAATCATTAAACAGTGACGCAGGTTTTTTACCCCAAAGCCATAACGATTTATTTAATGCAGATCAACCAGGCTGGCAGGCAATAGATGATCGTTTATTGGGTGATCATCCACATCAAAATGATTTTGTTGGCAACACGGATTATGTAAATTTGCGACGTAAGACATTAATGCCTTCGAATTCAAAAGGCATCAACGAAATAAAATCTTTAATTGGGATGGATTCGAGTCAAAGTTACACAACAAACTCTAAACCTGCTTACAACTTTGTTAATCAACTAGGAGTTTTTGAGGAGAACGCGCGAAAAGTGGCGGCTAACAAAGTTTTACCTGTTGGAGATTTGCCGACTTATACCATTAAACAGAATTATGAACCCAGTGCTTTTTTAGTTTCTGGTAATGAAGCCAAACTAAAAGAAGATAATGACTCGGGCGAAGCTCTTGGTCGTAATCCAAAATTGATATACAAAAAACTCATGCAGAGTACTTTTAAAAGTGAAAACGAATTCAATTCTTCACGTTCTTCTAGGCCTTATATTCCAGCGAGACAATTCGCTACAGTAACGTATTATGGATTTGCCGATTTTACTACGGTGGTGGGAGACAGTGTTATTGTTTTCTCACCAAGCACTTCAACAAATCATCTGAATTATAATGCTCATGTCACTTCAATAAAAGGTGAAGCCACACTAGGTGTCGGCTTACCTCAAGGACCTAGTGTATCACAAGTACCAATAACAATTGCTCAAGATGTAATAGAGCCAACAATTATTCAAAAGTCTACCGTTGAAACTATATTAGAAAAACCATTGAGCACAATAGAGGTGCAGGAAGATATAGAAAAAACTGTTTTCGTCCCAAGTACTACTACTACTGAAGCAGTTGAATATAAAAATATAGAAAACAAAGAATCTATAAGTATTTTAGAAACATCCGAAATTGTTGTGCAACCATCAGAAAGTGAATTATCGATTACACAATCGACCATTGTAGATAAATCTGTGATGCTTTCACGTCCTTCAGATGAAGAGATTTTAAGAATTTATAACGCTTTAGCAAATGCTAATGTAGATAAAATAAAAATTGAATCAACTTCTGCAGAAAACACAACAACTCTATTGTCAACTCTAACATCTACATTGGAAGATGAAGCACAAGTAGATACATCAAACGTTCAAATATTTGGTGGAGAAACGACAATATTTTTCGAAGATGACCCCTTTGCTAATTTTGTAGTCCCGTCAAAGACTAACATTATCCCTGATCCTACAGTAGTTTCGCACTACAATTCCAACTTTTCAAGTGATTACACTATTTTAACGGAATCATCATCGCCTTTATTTGAGGATAACCAAATGGAATTACTTACAACAACTATCAAAAGTATTGATGTGGTCACAGAACAAGAAAAAATCATTGAAACAACAACTGATCAGCCTTTAATTACAACTCCACAAAGAGTTGATACAGATTCGAAAAATGTTTCGCAAAGTGAAAATAACTCACCAGATATATTGAAACATGTGTTGATCAAAGAAATTGATCCAGATAAGGGCGATGAAGTGCTAAGTGATTGTATAAGTACATC
This sequence comes from Phasia obesa, assembly GCA_949628195.1. Classification (NCBI taxonomy): domain Eukaryota; kingdom Metazoa; phylum Arthropoda; class Insecta; order Diptera; family Tachinidae; genus Phasia; species Phasia obesa. The sequence continues at coordinate 3,869,009 of OX451220.1, forward strand.
TCAAGTATTTCTGACACAATTACCAAAAACCGTCACAGAGTTTTTAACTGTGACATCGGAACTAAAGACCGAAGTTAGGCAACAGATTCAGCCAACATTTGAAATTAAAGAAGCCACAAAATATTATTGTATCCAAGCCTCAAAAACTCAGGCAAATCAATTGGAAACTCCATTAGTTAATCCAACAATTGATACAGTTGAAGATGGCGATTTAGATGCAGCAGATCAACATTCTGTTACAGTAGAAATGACTGAAAGAAATGATGAGGAAAACAAAACAGAATCTGTAATTCTAAACACAACTGAAGAAAATACAATAGCAGATAAAACTGAACGTACGGAATCTAATGAAACTGAACATTCAGGCAATGGTGAAATTGATGAGGAAGAAAACGAAGAAGCTTCTGGTCAACCAGATGAAGATGATGAAGACGAGGAAGAAATTGAACTAATTTACAAAACTTTATACACAACTTACACCTACTTAACTACGTTCTTCCTTGATGATTCCACTTCTATATCTAGTCATACAGAAGTAGTTACAAATATTATGACTTCAACATTGGGTATAAGTTCAACGAAAGAACCTGCAACTACAAATCTTATTGCTAATCTAGATGATAACGAAATAAACCCTACTGGCACTTTAAATTCAATGCAAGTGGAATCAACCATACGTTTTGTGGTTCCATCTGAAGTTGAGAGTTTCATACGAACTGATGAAGAAAGTGATCAGGAGAGCAAAGGTGGTTCAATAATATTGGATAACTCTATTGTAGCCAGTAAGAGTTCGGAGGCATTAGCTACGTTTTATACTACTTATACGTATTATACGACAATTTTCGCAGAGGGAGAAACGGAAATAATGTTTCATACTGAAATTATTACAAATATTAAAAAATCTATAGCCTCAGCAACTACTGAGATATATAAAATAATGCCAACGATATCGTCTCTCCATCCCCTACCAAGCGATGCAAATTTTTTCTCCACCAGCATTTTAGATAAAGAAAATGGCCCAAACTATTATTCTTTACAAGAAACTGAAACGAGTTCGAAATCTCGTTCATTGACAACATTGGCTTCTTATGAAATTAATAACTTGCCCGACATACCCGATCTTGGTGATCTTGCGGCCATAACTTTAGTAACAGATGTACGTTCTTCAAGCTCCCCAGGCAAAAAACAAATTATTAACAATCTTAACGAAGCAAAAATTCCTAATGATAAAGTTCACCAACAACAATCAATATTTGACGATCAAATAAGTTCCGAAAGTAACACAGATACAGATGAAATAATACCTTCGGCAACATTACTTTTGCAAACAAGTTTTACTACATTTACTTACTACACAACTATGTACAGCGGTGATGAAACAAATGTTATTAGTCGTTTGGAAACAATGACCAACACGGTAACAGAAACCTTGCAACCATCCAAAACCATCGATTTGGAAGCAGCCTCTGCACCCATCACGTACTTTACGACATTCACATATTGGACTAAATTAGCCAGAGAGGGTCAGATAACGACATTAAGCCGAGAAGAAACCATATCAAATGTCATCATACCAACTACGATTCATCAGGAAACGCAATCAAAAATAGAAAATCTTCCTATAGAAACAGAAAAAATAATAGAAAAACAATCAACAACTGAAACGTCATTATTAGATGAAGCGGCTTTGCAGGGCCCCAAGACTGAAAACAAAATTTTATTAGACAAACCTTCGACGGCAGAAATATCAACCAATACCTCAACAGGCGAATATAAAACAAGTGTATTAGAGCCTACAACATACTATACAACATATACGTATTACACAACCTCGTATGAAACAGATAATACTATAACGGACTCACGATTCGAAACTGTAACAAACATCATAACTCCAACTGCTACATTGCCAACAAACACTGGTAAACAAGGTGAGCGTTCAGTAATATCGGAATCTCCATTAGTTTCATCTTCTTTAACTGCAGTAAAGATTGAAAGCAGCATCGATCGATCTGCATCTGATTTAGTGCTATATGACTTTAAGAAAATCATCGATGCTGACGGCATTTCAACTATTTTTTTTACAACTGAAATTAAACCTACCTTAAATTCAGACGGTTTACTTACTGAATTTACTAGTACGTCCTCTAGTCTATTAATAAACGAAGAGAAACGAAATATTCAGGCTGCAACTGCAAAAGAAAATTCTACACCAACTCTCGGTCTGGACGGCCAGATACAGAAACAATATAAAACAGGCTTAGTTCGATTAATTGAAGGTACACGTATTGCTAATCGCACGACGACATTGTACCAAAGCAAAGTTATAGGGACCGTTATAAATCAACGATATGCTCAAATTATAGAAAGTACTTCCAGTTTTATATTTGAAAAAACCAAAGCTCCTGTAGATGCCATTTATTTAAACACCATTATATCTCCAAGGACTTTAACTGAATATGAGAATATACAACCAACAGAGCCAATCAAAACTCCTGGTAATAGTTTGTCACAAGAAGAGGGCAGCATTAAAGATTCCAGCTTCGAGCAAGAAGTAGAGACTACAACTAAACAGGAGCTGCAAGCAGATGAGGAAAATAATTCAAGAACTGATGAGAAGCTACGTTTTCCATTTCAGACAAAGAAACCACCATTTATATCTCCCCTTAAACCCTTTTCGAATCGCAGTCGTCCACAGTTTGCACCGAAAAAGAATAGTAGTGCAACAATAATAACGAGAACTGATTTTACACCAACAATTACAGCCACACCAGCTCTAAAGACTATAAGTCGTTTTTCATCTTCAAGAAGAGGAAGTGCTGGTGGTTTTTCTAGTAGCAATTCTGTATTGCTCGCAACCTCCTCCAGACGTTTTGGCCGACCAAGCAAATCTTCTGTAGTTGGGGCAGCAATTCAAGCATCTTCATCGCTAGGGGTATCCCGCAACCGGTATGCATCGTCCTCAAATGTGCGAGGTTCATTTTCATCTAGCTCAAGGCGTTTGGGAAGTTCTTCTACAACCATTAGACCATCGTTCTCACGCCCCTCTTTATTTTCATCTGGCTTTCCTGGTAATTCAAGGCTTAGAGTAAGACCCACAATAACTGTAGATTTCGAAGAAGTTTCATCCGTTGTTGATATTTCTACATCAGTGCCCCTAAGTTCACAAGAAGAAGAGATTGCTCAAACACAAAATGAATCAGACGACGAAGAGGAAAATACTACTGAAAGTAATAGAAGACAAAATAATCCATTGTTACGCCTACGTAGGCCTCTTAATAGACCTCAAGGTTTTTCATCAGCTCGTCCGCAGCCAAATTCTCCAAATAACGCTGTTTCGTTAAGAAAAAATCCATTAATTAGCCGTTCACGCAATACTGCCACTTCTACAACAAGTACAACTACAACAACTACAAAACCAAAACCTCGCACTTTCCAATCTCCACTCATCTCTCAAAATCGCATCAGACCTACAAGCTCTTTATTCCCACCACGTAATATATTTGGAGTACAAAAACCTGCAGCAACCACCGAGGAAAATAAAGATTTATCTGAGGAAGACACAAATGAAAATAATGATGACTCCGAATATGAAGACGACGAAGATGAGGACTCTGAAGGTGAAGACGAAGAAGAAAATAGCAGAAGAAGACGTTCCAATAATAAAACAGGGCAAACAGCAAAACAAAATACACGAAGCAAACGTGAAGCTGACAGTTCTCAACAAAGTCGTAGCAATTTCCGCAATCGCTTTAGACGCCCTAAATTGGCCTCTGCCATACAGGCGGAAACTAAAAATTATGAAGATGTCGGAAATGATGCAAAAGAAGTAGTAACCACTAGTGTGCCTCTGACAATTACTTCTCCAAGATCACGTACTCGTTTTGGAAATCGGTTTTCTGGGCATTCGTCTTCGTCGGTAACCAGCACCACTACTACATCGACGACATCATCATCCAATCATAAAGCAATACGACCAACTCGACCTTCAAGTAATAATAGTGGGAAAGCTCAGTTTACCCTACGTGAAAAAGATTCATCGTTGACGAGTACCACACAAAAAGGATTAACTTCTGTGAAACGTCCTGCATTTCGTAGACCTCAGCCTGGTGGTAGTATTTCATCACGTCGACTACCTAGTTCAACAGTCCCTTCGTCCTCAACATCAGGAAAACGACGCCTTAAAAGTTTCACAAACAATGATTCGACGACAACTTCCCGCAATCCTGTTACTGGCAGAAGTCGTTCTTTGTCTACTGTATCAGGACGTTCACGTTCATCCGGACCTTCTAGAGACAGTAATATAGGAAGCAGAAACCGCGGTAGAAACAGTCACAACTATAATAATAATGATGAAAATACTCTTGATAATAGTGGTACAATAACTATTACACACGTTGTTCCTGTCGAAGTCACAATCCCTGTTGTTAACGGTAAAGTTACCGAATACAAACAAGTTGTGACAGCCAAAACAAGTACGGAGATACTAGGTCCTCAGCAGTATACAAGTTCAATTGCAGTCAATGGTATTCCACAGCTAGTTCTAATAAGAGAAGATTCTTCAGTAAATTACAACGGAGCAACTGAGCTCACAAAATATATTCTGCACGAAACGCCAACAACTACTGTAACATTTACTCCAACAACAATACGAGGGCGAAAAACATCATTTTCTCATGTACTTCCTTCAACGGTATACTCTGTTGAACAAGTCGTATCGACAGTGCAGCCCCAAATAGCGGCAAACGCTCCTTTAGCAAATATATTACTATCTCAATTGCTATTGGGTAATGTTGGTCTACCGGCAGCTAATCCCTTATTAGGAGCCTTAGGAGGAGCACTTACTCATCCAGGAGTTGTTGGTACCACGCAACCCGCTATGCCTGTAACAGAGTATAAGACACACGCTTCTACCTATGTTACTACTGTTTTCGAAGGTCAATCAACAGTATTGCCCGTTACATTTCAAGGCAAGAAAATTTTAACAACGATCTTCGATACGACGGCACAAACAATTACAGCTACTGAATTTATAACAGACACTATTGTTACTACACCAACTGTTATGGCACAGCCTCAACCTGTTGTCAATAGTCTACTTTTGCAGCAACTACTTCTTCAACAACATTTGCAGCAACAGCAACAACCAGCCCCTGATTCCCTTAGCGCCATTTTGAACTCAGTTCCAACCCAATTCCTGCTGGGTGGGGATAATCTACAAGAACTAGAAGCCTCAAACAACATACGAGGTTCCGGACATGGTGATTTTCTAACTGAAGATAATGAATTTGCAGTAGGAAACCCAGTCGATCTTAATGACATAGCTTTGCAAGCCCAAGCCCAAACACACAAGAACGGAAGAAAAAAGACACGCAAAAATAGTAAAAACCACAAACGCAAAAACAACAATAACGCTGAGCTGCAACAGGCAATTGAAAGTAGTGTCATAACTTTATACGTATCGGGGAGAAGACCGGGAGAATTTAGCACTGTATTGTCGACCGTTCAATTACAACCAGACTCTACGCAATATAAACGACATGCCCATACTATAGATAGTGCAGTTGATTTTCTAAACGATGGCAGTGAAATTGTCAACGAATACTTCGAATTGCCTCCGGAAATAATTTTACTCGATGGAATCGACAAAAATGAAAATAGGGTCACAAACGAAAATGAGGCAACTGATTCTGCTACACAGTCACTGGAAAGTTTAGTCGGTGATGTTAGTCTCTGGTATGCAACACAAACGACAGCAACAAAGATGATCACCTTAAAAATCCCAACATCTTCAACAGAAAGTAAAAACGAAATGCTTAGTAATATCATTGCAAAAGCTTCGAGTTCAAATGAAGATGATGATGTAAGCTCAAGTTTCCAACATTTTTTTGCATAACTGACCTTGCTAAGCCATTTGTCCCCCAGCTTCAGACAAAGGTCAGAAAAACCAAAACCCAATTTTACCACCATCAACTACTTACGGGGCAAATACAAATAATTGGCAAATACCCATTAGAAAATACTCATCAATCACAAATCAATTTAAATTATACTAAGTTCAAAAAACGCAGTATCCCAAAAGAAGACACCGCGGTTAATTCAAATGCACAAGTGCTAACACAAAAACCCAAAATAAGTCGCAAATTAATAATAATAAGACGGATTGTACCCACAAAATTAAGCATGCAAAATACGATTATGATAAAATCAAATAGCACTGATAAGATGCAACCTATTTCACAGCGAAAGCGTATAAAAGTTATTAAACATAAAAAACTTATAACGTACAGCACAAATACGAGTAGCACTGAAAACTTTAGCAATAAAACAACAACACTTCCACCCACCACAACCACTACCATTAATACCTCCATTACTACATCTATCTATCAAATAATTAATAGCAGTTCAGAAATACATATTTCAATGCTTTCTCCAAAATCCCATGTGGCAGAAGACACAAACGATAGGGAGCAAACGATAAGGAGCGTTTCGCCTTCATCTATTACTCCAACTACAACAAAAAAATCGAAAAAACGAAAACGCCCAAGGCAACGAAAGCGACAACGGCAGCGTCACCAAAAAAAAATTAACAGAAACTATTGTACCTATTATCTCTACCACCCTTCTGACGACAACTACCTTAACCACCACAACACGCACACGCACCTATACACTAGTAGTAGATCGTGTCAAGGGTACGGAACATGAAATCCAAGTGACATCAACATTTGAACGCATTCAGACTCAAACTGTACCAGTAACACTTTTAATAACTAAAACTCTTATTACTACAGCCATGACTAAACTGAATTAACAACAACAATAATAATACACATTATAACCTTATTTATTGCTATTTGTTTTTGTTTAACCTAGTATCCACTTCTGTATTTATAACACATATCTTTTTAGCAAATTAATGTAAGAAGTATCGACAACAATCAAAGCAAGAAAAAATTACACCTTAACAAAAACTTCTTAAAATTAAAAAGAAAAATAATTTGAAAAAATAAAATGTGACGAAAATTAGACGCCAGAACAACTTGCTTTAAAAGTTAAAGAAAAGATCATCTGTCCTATATCTTATCAGATACTTGTCTTAACGCACACTTTTAATAACCAAAAGTTAAAATTATGTTCAAAACCATCCTACATTTAGATATTGGAAAGTTTTAAAAACCACCTTAAAATATAAATTTTTTTTATGAAGTTTGGAACGTATCATGATTTAAATACATCAGGTATGAACACTAGGATAATGTGTCTAGACATACGTCAAACTTAATATAAAAAATAGTGTTTTTAATATTGACTTGGATCTGTGGATAAACTTTTTCAGGTGCAGACTATATGTTATATAATATACTTTTATATAGAGTTTGAATTCATTAGGTGGAATAAGTAGGACAAAATATTTCCCCCATATTCATACAGCGATTTCTGGGAGTCCATACCTGATGAATTTATGTCATGCTTAACGTCTTACTCTTTACAAAAATAGTATATGAAGTTTAACTTTTATCGTGATATAAATTTTTAAAGCCCTATGTTCTACGTACTTTTTTGTTTTCTTATATTTTAATTAGATTTATAAAATATTTGTAATGTATTTGAATAAATGAACGATAATTTTCTTACGTTTAATAACGGCCCTTTTCACAATGTATGGTTATTTAGTTTTTATTGGATAATTAACTAACTGTCGGTTTGGTTAACAGGCACTCTATATCCGACGGTTACCGGTTTGGGTTTCACCATCATACGGATACTTAACAAAAGAATATAACAAAAAGTATGGCAATGCTGTGTTCATTTGTTTACGAAAAAATGCAGTGGAAGATCAAATTTCAAAATTTTGTTTTTTTTTTAATCAAAAGGCTGAAGGCAAATTCAAATAACATGGTTTTAACCTGATGAACTGATGAATAAGATGGTTTTCCACTTGATAAACTGAATATTGCTTACTAGAATATTTGCAACCCTGAATTGATATATACCCAACGTTTTGTTTAATAACGCAAACTTTATTTTATATATTTTTTGCAGATAAACATGCAAACTTTTAATAACAGTTATAATAAGCACAATATAATTAAAACAATATAAATCAAACAATATTAGAAGCCTTACAATAGAAGAATAAAAAGAAAAATATCATAATTTTGATCCATGACATGATAAAAATACAAAATTCTTTGTATACTAAATTACATATCGAATGTTTAAATATATTTTAACGAAGTAACTTTCATTAGCAGTGTATGAAGCTGGTCGTCCATAACAATTGCTCACTTACGCTCTACAAACTGCTCAGCTTTAAAACGTTGTTCCAAGTTTTCAGAACAACCTTTCAATTCGTTGCTGATCAAATTGTATACACTGAGCATGGTAATAGAAACACTTTAGCTTTTTGCGACCTTATTATCTATATGTAAATAGGCAAAGACAAAACTTCGGGATCCCTTTTCTTCTATGCATATTTGTCTACCGATTTTGTTCATTCTTTCACCGGTTAGTAGATATTGTCGAGCTTTAGTGCACTGGCTATAATTTATTGAAACCGGTTCAGTATTTAAGGAATAAATCCCTGCAGATAATATTGGGCTACGTGGTCCATTATAACTGAAATGGACTAGCTACAACAGTGGTCCTATGTAACACAGTCATGGACCATGTTATTTTCCAACAAGAGTTTGTTGTTAAACGACAAGTGTTCGTTAAATGGATCATGTTTTCTCTATACACCTGGGTTACCTTACTAGTCCTAGTCCCTTATGGCATATGTATACTTTATATGCGTGTATGGAGTAGTCACGTTATCTTCAGGGATACCTCTTTAAATTGCTACCACGACAAGTGTTCGCGTTTTAACGATTGCATAAAGTGTTGCCAAGAGCTGAACAGTTCTTGCAGTTAGAATTAGGTAGTATGATATTTGTTGAAAGATTACATAGTGGTAACTCTGATGCCATCCATTGTTTATTTTCGTAAACAATTTTGTGTATGTACATTGTACAATATAAAGTGATGAAATTAAAATTATTATAAAAGTACATATGTAATTAATATAAAAGTATTATTAATAAAAAGAAATATAAACTGTAGTGCGCGACATATACGGCAATTTGTAAAAGTAGAAAAAGAAAATTATTAAACAAACCCTCTGGGGTGTTCCATCGTGTAGTGACATAGAGTAGTTTTGAAACTACTCCCATGTAATGCAAAGCTGGGTTATATGGTCCAGCCCTAGGACTTCGTAATGTTAAATGGATCATGTTTTCTCTATACACCTGGGTTACCTTACTAGTCCTAGTCCCTTATGGCATATGTATACTTTACATGCGTGTATGGACTAGTCACGTTATCTTCAGGGATACCTCTTTAAATTGCAAGCACTACACATGCTATAAACAAATGTATGTACATATATGTATGTGGTAGCTTCAATTGAAACCAAATGTGTATGTTTGTATGCAATTTCATTTTTCTTATTGATTTTGAAAACAAAAAGAGAAGGAGTAATTATACAGTTGTTTCTCGATTTAAATAAGTAAAATTGAAAATACGAGTCAATAAAAATATATAATTAAATATATCTCTACATACTTACATAAGTATGTATGTTCACATGTATAAGAATAATACAAACAAGGCACGAATGACGTCAAAAAACTTGTGTATTTTTAATTAGCCCTAACTATTTCATCTTTTGCTTTTTTTTATCAATGCCATAAATTTGGAAACAATTTTTTGATTTGCTTTTGTTTGTTCATGTAAATGCATTTTTGCTATATGTTTATTATGTAGGATCTACCAAAGCTGCTTGGCGTTTTTTTAATTTGAAATCCACTATCAGTCTCAGCGAATTTACAGGTTAGATATACATTTACCAAATATTGTAAAATATTATATTTAAAATAGGCCACGAAGGAAATGCAGTTACTAATATAAGAAACACTAACAGCCTCTTTATAGAACACAATTGAACGTTTCTACGCGCAATAACTTTACTTTTTACATTTTCGCGTTTTTAAAACGCGACTGTAATAATTTTTTTTAATAAACGTAACATTTGTAATTCTTTTTTGGTTTATATACTGCGCATTACATTGTAAGAAACTTCAAACTACAGCAAATACAAAATTTCATTCGCTGTTGAAAAATTCACATAAATACACATTTAGTGCATCCCTTAAATTTCTTCGTGATAATCGAGTGTCCTCGTTATCAAATTGGCTAGAAAAAGCCAGTTCCACTGAAGTAAACATTTTTTTCAAAATTAGTTTTTATTTATTTCGTTTATTTTATAGCAATACTAGCTGACATGGCAAAAATTGTTTTGCCTTCCAAAACAAAATTTTCCATTATAAACGTAAATTGGGTCTATAGTGCTTCACTACACTAAGAAGAATGAAAAGGCCTAGAATTTTAAAAATTTGTTTTATTTTTGAGGTCTTATTTTAATTATTAATGTAATACATTTGGATACACAACATTTTTCGTTTTTCCATCTGGAGCATGAATAAACAAAACATTTGGAATGCCAACTCTTGAACAGGCCACGTATAGCTGCCCATGAGAGAAGCACGGCTCCTCCAAATTCAATCCGCATACTTGAAGCGTTTGTCCTTGCTTTTTGTTGATAGGCATGGCAAATGATAGACGCACTGGGAATTGCAAGCGCTTGAATTCAAATGGCATGTCTGTTGGTATCAGTATACGCGGTATAAGCAAAATTTAGTTTTTCGCTTTGCCTGTCAATATTGTGGCTTTAATCAAATTCGTCATCAATTTTTTTACTGCATTTAAATAATAAATGAGCCGACCTTTAAATTCAAATAATGCGGTGGCTGGTTCCAATGTATTCAAAAATTCAACTGGATAATTGACTGCGTCGTCTTGATTCATTGCGGTATCAACAGATTTGTATGATGTCACTTGATCTGGTAACTTTTCTTGAATGGCATAATTGATTAGGTACGTGCAAATTTTTAGATGCGAGTATTGCGCGTTCTCTCAACCAATCGTGATTCCTGTAATTTTAAATAATATTTGGGAAAACGCGTTCAATCAATTCTGCTTTTAATTGTATAATTGTACAAACATTTTTGCGTAAAGTAATGAATCCATTTGTATTATCGATTCGAATTTTGCCATTTCCGATTTCTAACAATTACCTCGAGAACCGATCTTCGGATTGATTACTGTGCAACTGACTACGCATGTTTATGTTCAATATCAATTTTTGGACATGTCGCCACAGAAAAGAGGATTTCAAGCATGCATTAACGGTAATTTTAATGCAGAGTATGCTGTTCGTCCACTATCCATTAATATAGCAGCAATTCCAGACGAAGCAAGTGCCAATGCAATTTTCCTTGCGATCGAATGGCTGCCAAAATCAGTGATATCACAAATGTTTTTCCCGTGCCCCCAGGCGCATCCAAAAAAATACAATCTACCGACTCCATGTTGTACAGCTTGAATGATGGTGTCATAGACATGTTTTTGATGGTAATTTAATTTGGGAACATTCATATCCACAAATGTTTACAATTCATTGGGATCATACTGTGATTCCTATAAAAAAATCTTTTCTAAAAATCAGTTTTTAACTGCATAGTACATTTAATGTGTACATTTATAAATAACTTTAAACAACAATTTTTTTTTTAATTTTAAAGCAAATCAAAAACAACCACACTTAATAAAAATGTTATAAACTCTCTTAACAAAAACATTTGCCTGGATCGGAGCAAATGACAACAACAATGGAGCCATAAATAATAATCATAAACTCAGCTTCTTTACATAATAAACAACTAAACAAAATAATAAACAACCAAACAAAATTATAAAAACAATATAACAACAATTATTAACCCGCTGTGTTCTTTTCCTACAAGTGGATGTACCATAGCACAGTGTTGTATTTTTAATATCTATTGTTTAATACACCTAACAAATTTAATTTATTCTATTTTCAATACAATAATAAATAACTAAAAACTAAATAAATAAGAAGAACAATTGCATGTTTACAATAATGTCATCGCGTAGAGCTAAGAAAACAGCACATGATGCACAAACTAATTCGTTATCTGTCAACTCTCCCAAAATGACAGATTTTTTTCTCAAATCCAGATGACTCCTGCAATCGTAGCCGTTTGTGGAATTGGTAAGATGACAAATTTACAAATCAAGATCACTATATAAAAGAGCAGACTGAGTTAATCAAAGCAATGATTGCTGAAAGTAAGGCAAGTCTTATAGCTTAGATTGAAGAGAAATCCAATGATTTTAAAAATGAAATAATGTATGATGTAAAAAAAGAAGTTAAGGAGTTAAGTGATAGAGTAGCCGTTTTAAATGATAAAGTAGCAGTTGTTGAGTCATCGCATTGTGAAACGAATCAACTGAAAGCCGAGATAAATAGTTTAAAAATTAAATGTTTACAGCAGGAAAATTCTGCGGTGGCGTCTGATATACGTATCACTGGTTTACCACGCAATGATAGTGAAGATTTACCTAAAATGTTTTTCCTTTTGAAAAGAACTACTTCTTAAAAACAGTCTCAACTTATCGCCGTAATTCAAAATATCCGTTGCGTTTATTACATGCAGTTCTAGATAGCAATTCACCTTTTTATATAAATGAAAACTTAACCCCTCACAACTATGGTATTTTCAAAACTGCTCTTAGACTTAAGAAGCATAATATCCTGCAGTCTGCCTTTATAATACGAGGGATTCTTCATGTAAAACTGAACCAGATGGATAATCCTGTAAGAATTGATTTTCCGGAACAACTCAACCAGTTCTTTCGATCTTCTTGATTATCGTTGCTGTACTAGGCTGTTGCAACTTAGTTTTTATTTTTAATTATTCGGTTAACTGTAACCATTTCTCTGATTATTTATCTAATTTTTGTCTTTAATTATTCTGTTTTTATTTTTAATTCGTTATTAATATATAATTTTTGTCTTTAACTATTCAGTTTTTATTTTTAATTCCTTATTAATATATAATTTATATTTTTCTATTATTTGTTATTTGTATTTGAATTGTAATAACTTTTTACTACATTTAAAGTGTACCTCATACTTATTTTTTGTTGCTATAAGCATTGCGTTCTCAAACATCTTTTTTATGAGCTTTGACGGAGGGTTAAGTGGGAGTTCCAAATACACTACCATGAATATGGTCAAGATACTAGCGAAACAAAGAGAAGGTCTCACTATTGTTCACATTTATGCTCAAAGCTTAAATAATAAAATTGATGAATTCAAGCTAGTTTTTGAAAATTCTTTGATAGATGTTATTTGTGTTTGTGAAACTTGGCTATTAACAACATCTCCAGATAGTCTATATGTCCTTATGAACACAAGGTATTAAGAGCTGACAGGGGAAGTGATGCTGGTGGCGTTGCGATAGTTACTGGAAATGGCATTTCTTGTAAAATGTGCCACAGGTCATCTTTTGCCAGTAGTCTAGTTGGGCAGGACGTGAGAAACGTTCAATTTCTTTTTGTTGAAATTTTTTCATCTGGGAAAAAGTTGCTAGTAGGATGTGTTTATAGACCTAATAACATAATACCTTTTACTGACCTATATTTAATACTTGAAATTCTTACAACGGAATATGATGATATTGTAATTTGCGGTGACTTTAATGCTGATATTTTGAAAGAGAGCATATTATATTCTAGATAATATGCTCTCTCTTGGTCTTTTACCGGTTAACAGAATTAGTCCAACACATCATACCTCTACAGCAAGGACACTTATTGACCTTTTTTTGTATCTTCTAAATCAAAGATAAGTTTATACGATCAGATATCAGCCGCGTGTTTTTCTAAACACTGATTTTCTTAACGTATAACTTTAAAGTTCAACATGTTGATCAGTGTTTTAGATACTATGATTTTAAAAACCTTGATACTAATACTTTATATGAACAATTTCACCAAATTAGCTGGGATGATATCTACAATATGCCTTCTGTTGATGTTCAATCTGTGTTTTTTTTAAGATTAAAAAATTAGTAACAAACCTTGGTTTTCTATTGCCGTGAAGAATGCTATATATGAAAGGGATTTGGCCTACTCTAGGTGGAAGAGATTTAAGACTAGTGAGTTTAAATTAATATTCACTATTGCCAGAAGAAATGTTAATAAACAAATAAAATATGCAAACATTTAATATTACTCCAAATTTTTTGACTCTGCAATTGAATCTAAGAAAACCTGGAAAACTATTCGTGATATGGGAATTATTGGGGCGAATAGCGATATTAACTGTCAAATTGATGCAAATAATGTAAATGAACTTAATAAAGTGTTTACTAACATTCCCGTAATTCAAGCAAATCCTAATTTCTACAACTTTTCTTCAGACTCGCTTGATATGGAAAATAGTTTAGTAAAATCATATCAATTTGAATTTTCCTATGTTACTCAGTATAAAGTGTTTTCGGTTTTTTCTTTAATAAAGTCAAACGCAGTAGGTTGCGATAATATACACCCCAAATTTTTAAAGTTATTGTTGCCTCTGATGCTCCCCTATGTCACTCAATTATTTAATAAAATTATTTTGTCTAGTCCGTATGCGTTGCGTGGGAAACATTCGAAAATAATTCCATTACCCAAATCGAATGGCGAATACAGACCAATAGCAATATTGACTTTTCTTTCAAAAGTCTTGGAGAAACTTTCTTGGAGAAAGTTTCTCCAATCAAATATGTTAACAAGTATGGTATGCTTACCAACTGGCAATCTGGTTTTCGTATTAATCATAGCTGTGTTACAGCCCTTGTAGAAGTAAGCGAGAATTTACGGCAGGGATGATTGGAAAACGGCAATGTTAACTTTTTAGTACTCTTAGATCATTCTAAGGCTTTCGATACGGTAGATTATGATATGCTTTATAATAAATAGCTACACTTCTTCAATCTGCCAGTGTTATAAGGTCCTACCTTTCGAATCGAACACAATCGGTTTTTGTAAATGGTATATGGTCAAGTGCTCTTACTCTTTCTAGAGGTGTGCCCAAAGGGTCCATTCTTCGACCACTGTTCTTTTCGCTATTTGCTAATGATCTACCGAATCAGCTGGCGAATTGCAAAGTTCATATGTATGCAGACGACGTCCAAGTTTTTTTGGGTGGTCCTGTTAATAATATTGTTTCAACCATTGCATGTCTCAATGAAGACTTAGACAAAATTCATAAATGATCTACTGCTAATGGGCTCTGTTTAAACCCGCAGAAATCTAAGTGCGTCATTATACAAAAAAGGAGCGTGAAGCCAATCATTGTTGATCAGATTGTTATAAATGCTGAGAAAATTCACATTGTGAATGCGGTGAAAAACCTTGGAGTAATATTCAATAATAACCTGACATGGGATAACAACATTAACTCATTGGTTGGAAAAATATATGTTAAATTGCTATCTCTCCGGACCATACAATACTTTACCCCTTTGAGAGCACGTATTCTTCTTGCCAAGTCCTACTTGATCCCCAATTTAATTTTTGGGTGTGAATTATTTGCGAACTGTGATTCAAAAGCAAAAGAAAATTAAATGTTTTGTACAACAATATTATAAGATATGTGTATGGATTAAAGAGGTTTGACCATGTTTCTTTCGTTTCTAATAATCTTTATGGCGTCTGTTTTGAGAACCTTCTGAAAATACGCACACTCATATTTTAAAATTATAAATACTCAAAGCCCTAGATATTTATTTGATAGGTTCCGCTTTGACCATGTTTCTTTCGTTTCTAATAATCTTTATGGCGTCTGTTTTGAGAACCTTCTGAAAATACGCACACTCATATTCTAAAATTATAAATACTCAAACCCCTAGATATTTATTTGATAGGTTCCGCTTTTTTCAATCTCTGCGGAAAAGAAATATTAAAATTCCTCGTCATAATTGCCTTGTTTCTGAATGGCAGTACATGCCACACGTCTTTGGAACGTGCTCCCACTAAACCAACAGCTAAATAGCAATGCTAATAGCTTCAAAGAATTTATTTTTAAATATTTTTCATAATTACCTTTTTAATTATTTTAATGTTTACACTTAATATATTTTATATAGTTTTTTAAATAATTTGTTGCAATTTTGTTATAAGTGAAACATATTACTCTCCTGTACTATAAGTATAAGATTTTTGTCTTGTTGTATGTATATGTAGTGGAATATTGAAATAAATAAATAAATAAATAAATAAATAAATAAATAAATAAATAAATACTGTTGTTCACGTTGCAATTCTTGATCGAATAAATCATGGATTGGACGATTGGGTGAATACATACCTAATTGCCTTAATGCCTAATTGCCTTCAATCGCAATCAATACTTCGTTAAGTATTTCCAATGAAATCAGCAAATCATGATTTTCTGTTGATGACGCATTCCCATTAAATAGTCTTGTGCCTTAAAATCTTTGTATTTATTCCAAAATTCAATTGGATTCGATGGGAAACATGTTGATATTATTATGGCATATAGCATACGTATTTGATATGGGGAAGAAGCAATCGATGCATCGTCCCACAACATTTACCAACAAAAACAGCAAATAATAACATTCTGCATTATTTGGATGAACTGTGTACATTCTTCCTATAGTGTCTGCAGAAAAAACACCCAGATAGCCATCAACTGGTGGTCCTTGTTTACGTCGTTGCCATTTTTTAGCAGTCCAAGTGAAATAATGCGTTACATTTGAATACAGCAACGTTCTGGCAAATTCATCGCTTTCGCACAATCGAAAGAATGCAGTTAATGTTGATGCTGGTGGGTGTTGCGCTCTCTTCTGAACATTTGCATCGGTAAAATAAACACTCTCGCCATTTTCAAAATGAACAGCCAAATGAACCACAGCAGGATGTCGTTCATGCAATGGAAATGAACAAATTCTCCAAATGGCTTCATTAGTGCTGATGTAGCGTCCTAATTGATATTGAGCAATTTCATCATTTCTATTGTCACCAGGTACTCCAAAAACAGACATATCACTGCCTTTGTTCACATATTTGAAAATATATTTGATAGACTTTACCGAATTACAATATTCAACGTTTATTTGAGCCTCTAATATTTTTGACAATAGCGGTGAATATGGCACTACCCAACGATTATCAACGTTAATGTTTTGATTTCTAATTGTTATTGTTGTAATGCGACCATTATTATCTGGTGACCGACGTCGATACAAGGGATATCTGTCATTGCCTGTTATTGTATCGGAAGTTAATTCTCTTGGATAGAGTTTCGAACATTTCCCATCGATCATGCATGGCGAATTCAAATTTAGTTAGAGAACTTCAAATAATTGTGGATCGGTGATTTGATCTGATATTTCGGCTGATATAATTCTATCAACCTCATTTGGTGTTATTTTATGAACCAGCCATATCAAAATGTGTGCATGCGGTGCCCTCTTTTCTGCCATTCAACCGAATACATCCAACAACGCACCTCTCCAATTGTTTTCAATTTGATCATCAAATTCATCAGTGCTTGCAATTTCTGTGGAAATACAGAATTATAACATGTGAAATACATAATTATAACATGTGAATGTGCGAAAGTGAGTACATATGAAACTGGTATGTATTTTACCAGTTTGTGAATCAATCATTGGTATATTGATGTGGTAGCCGTCGTCACTTTTCCAATGCAGTAACGGATATTGTAAGGAATCATAACTACGGTGAAGCTCCGAAACACGTTGTAATTGGTTATTTCTACGATGTAGTGCAATATCGCGAAATTGAAACTGATCGCCAACGGCCACCTCATCAATCGATGGTGCATTAAATCGTCTTGCATGCTCTCCAGAAGGGGTTATGTTGACTCTTATTACGATTTTGTGGTTATCGGATAGCATACGATCCAGAGCGATTTTGAACAATCGAACTAATTCATTGTGCTGATGGCAAAATGTTGGGAAACAATTTCTCGTCTTGTATGCGAAGCAATTGTACATCGCTGATCCAATTCAGGATTTTCATCTCCAATGAAATATATTTGCAAAAAATGATGACCAGCATTAGGAAATGGTAACAATCTGGAATGTGTGAGAAATATAATTAGATGCTGGATCAGAATTTTTGAAAACATGAAAAAATGCTGCTCGGATTGGCGTTTGGGTAAGGTATTCCGCATGAAGTGATTACTTTGAACGTCGGCATAAAATTATCTCTTATAATTTTTGTCGCACCAAAAGAAGTCATTTGAAATGTCATGTTGTATTGTTGAATATGAGCCAAAAAATGCTTGGACGTTGGTGACGTTCGAAAAACCAATGAATGGAGTGGATCAGATGGAGATTCAAATGGTGGCAATTTCACTTTTTCGTTAGCACAATACATGCCTTTGGTTTCACCTGGAAATTTGGCTGCATTACAATGTGGACATCTCACCGTCATTCTACCGATACATCCATGTAGACTGTAATCAATTTCACAGTCATAATTAAGAGCAGCATATTCCATGTCTTGTACATCAGGACGTGGAAATCTGGATTTCTTGGATTTGGAATTGGATAGACCGAATATTATTACTAAATCAAAAATTTTATGATTTTCATAAAAGTACCGTTCTAACAGCAACAATGACAATAACACGTACCTATGATACAATGCAGGTTTATAGCAAGTGAAAAATCGAATGGTCAGCGCACAAATAAAATGACGATGACGAATAGAAAGACCGAATGTCTTTGTACACATAAGACATTACGACACATGGTTTGGTAACTATTCAAGTGACAACAAAAAATCATAATATGGAAAATTAAGGACATTTTGTTGATATTTGTATGGGAATATATAGAAAAATGTATATGCATATCTCCGGAACCGATTTCGCGCAAACTTCAGACTATCCCCAACATACCCTGGAATTTTGGCTGAAATTGGTCGACCCGTTTTCGCAGTAAGTGGTGACATCAAAGTGTACACCTCTTTATATATATATGTATATATAGATTTTCACTTAATAGTTTTTCTAAATGACAAAATATATCTGTTTGACAAAAGTGTTTTGTTTACCTAAGAAGGGTTGCCATTGTTTTTGGTAAACAAAATAATTTTATATCGAAAACAATAACAATAACAAAAAAAACAACTTTTATTAGATTGGCAATACTGTGATTGAACACAGTGTTGATGTGTATGTGACATGACGCAAGTCAAGCGAAAAACGGTAACGCATTGTACAAATAGAAAACTTTATTTAATTGTGTATGTGTCGTCCGGTTTCGTTTTGCATATGACGTTTTCTCTAAACAGGCTGTAAGTTATTAATATTTTTGAACTTAACAGAACGGAAACGAAAGCTCATGTTTACGGAACAAAATGCTTTGAAGAATTGTACATCTTTGTCGTTTATAATACATTTTTAGAAGCATGTAACGCAAGAGGTAGAGTTGCTGATGGCAGTGAGTGAAAGCAAAATTCAGAGGAAGCTAACAAATTTCATTCACCTAAACAAATGAAAGAATTATGTATGTGTTTGCAGCAATTTGCACATTCTATATGCCAACTAATGCATTGTCACTATGGATTGAATATAAAACACATTTGAGTGAAGATTTGGCAGGAAATTACGATATTACTATCGCCCAAAATCAAGCACTTTTGCAAATAGAAAATATTTTAATAAAACACATTTTTAATTGTTGATCACTTGGTCTCTAAACGCATTTCAAGATTCTTCAGCAGTTTTAAACGTGTTATTGCGTTATACGCGAAGTAATATATCATGATACAGGTTCCAACGTTTTCTGTTTAACTGCTCATGCAGGCTGCGATAAAACATTTGTTCAAACTGCCATAATACATAAGCTACTTTCATTAAAATTTCGTTGTATTGTTACTGCTCTTATTGGTATAGCTACTAAACCTTCAATTGGTGGACGAACAATACATATTGACGATGCCAGTTTTAGATAAATCCATTCTAATGTTCAGTATATTAGGCCAAAGAATGTTTTAGAAATTATTGATTTTTTAAGGGATTTGGCAACCGACTCAAAACTAATTACAAGACTATTTTGCAGTAAAACAATTTTATTGAGTGGTGATTTTAGACAAATTTTACCAGTAGTTTCGCATGGAACCTGCTCTTCTTTGATTGAAAATTGTGTCGTTAGCTGGAATCACTGTAATTCAATTCATCACGTTAGTTTTAAACAAAATATGAGAGTTTTACGCGGTATGCCACCTCATAAACTACGGTTGAAAGTTAATTCTATTAGTAATGCTCATTCTGAATTTAAATACTGCACAAGCTTTAGCAAATGGAACACGAATGAGAGTTAAATGTTTAACTGCAGTTTAACTGGATCCGCTATTTAATTTCAAGACCCAATTTAACATTTGCACATAGAACACAGTTCTCCGTAATACCAACATTTGCTATGTCTATAAACAAATCACAAGGTCAAGCTTTTTGGGGTGGTCCTGAAAGATAGGTCCGTTCATTTTATATCATAAAATTTTATGTCAAGGCAACTTATTGAAAAATAATCGCATTTTTACAAAGAACGCTGTTTATAGAGAAATTTTAAGTACAATTTGATTCGAATTACGCGGAACTTATAAAATGTCTTAATAACTAAATTTAAATGATATGAGTATGTATATATAAGGTTTTTTATAATTTTGTTTCCCGTTTTATTTAATTTAATAAATATATGTACATATGTGTTAGCAATAGTAATTCGTGATGGTTTGATGAAATTCAGGTATTTCTTTATTGTTTTACATTAATACATTAAATTAAGATATGAAAAATTTAATTATTAATTTATATACTTTTTGGTTTCAAGTCACCAACTTTTCAATATTAAAAAAAGTAGACACGTTTTAGTGCGCAACTACTATTGTAATGGCGCTTACTTTTAATTTACAAAATGGCAATATACAATATAATCAATTGCTTTTAGGGTTGCATTATCAGTAGGATTTGACAGTGGCGCCAAACATATAAATTTCTTAAATTGCCAGTAACTTTTGTTTTTTTTTTGGAAAAAGTTGAAAACATGAATGTGTACTTATGTTAAATACTTCTTCTGGATTGTTGCTCATACAGAGCAACAATGTTGGTGCCAAATGGTAAAAAGCTGCCGTAAACACTAGGTTCTTATTTAAAGCTTTTGGTCATGTCCAGAAACGACGGTTAGGTTGAAAACAATGTTTTATGTTTTACATATGTGTTAGCAATAGTAATTCGTGATGGTTTGATGAAATTCAGGTATTTCTTTATTGTTTTACATTAATACATTAAATTAAGATATGAAAAATTTAATTATTAATTTATATACTTTTTGGTTTCAAGTCACCAACTTTTCAATATTAAAAAAAGTAGACACGTTTTAGTGCGCAACTACTATTGTAATGGCGCTTACTTTTAATTTACAAAATGGCAATATACAATATAATCAATTGCTTTTAGGGTTGCATTATCAGTAGGATTTGACAGTGGCGCCAAACATATAAATTTCTTAAATTGCCAGTAACTTTTGTTTTTTTTTTGGAAAAAGTTGAAAACATGAATGTGTACTTATGTTAAATACTTCTTCTGGATTGTTGCTCATACAGAGCAACAATGTTGGTGCCAAATGGTAAAAAGCTGCCGTAAACACTAGGTTCTTATTTAAAGCTTTTGGGTATGTCCAGAAACGACGGTTAGGTTGAAAACAATGTTTTATGTTTTAATTTTGTTTAGTTTTTCTTGTTGCAAATCCTTCTTTATTTTTTTTTGTCAAATGTATGTAAAATTTATTTGTTAATTTTTCGTGTAGTTTCTTTATTTCGATGTCGATTTTCATGGCTGATTAATGCAAGCACGAATTAATTGTATCACGGTACAGTTAACCGTAGAAGCCAATCAGCCAGTGCGAGAGGGAGACGCAAACCACTTGAAGACCGAGCAACAAGGACGGCCTGATTGACCTTAAACGATAATGAAAATGACGCGCGAACGTGTTCCTCAATCCAAAGCTACTTTACGACTCCATGTTAAATACATATATAAAAAGTTTACAAAAATAAATATGTATGACCACACACCCTGTAATTATAAATGTGCATAACAGACTCACAGGTCCCTGTTGCTTTAGCAATGTTTTTGAGGATCATTGTTATCACGGTTTATGGTTGAACGATCACTGTCAAAACAATGTTTAGTATATTGGTCCGTTTTGGATAACACAATTTTGATTGCACTGCGCTGTGTATGTAATATACAAACCACCTTTCGTTCGACCACATCTGAGCTAATGATAGATGTGTCGTGGTGTTAGGATACTTACGCCATGCTGCCTGTGTCAAAGTTTCCCATGCATGATTAAACGTGTGAACTTCACATTGCAGATTTTGATGTATGTACATACATATCTAATAAATTGATAAAATGTACATACGTGTGTATTTGGAAAATATTTTTGCTAAAATTAAATTTCAAATAAGTATTTTTATTGCACAAATCTAACAATTAGAATACTAACCGGCAAATTTTCTTTGGTTATATTTAGCAGACACTTTTATGTTAAATGGTGTCAATTCAAAATTAATTATACTTTGTGAAATACATTTTAAATTAACCTGGTGTTAATGTCCATGTTAATTTTTAATCATACATTGTAAAAAGGGACATAAATGTGTTCTTTTTTGTAAATCTGGTCATTCTTTTAATGTCGGATGAGAATAAAAGGAATAATACTTAACATACAATACTTATGAAAACCAATTATTTTTCCTTTAAGCAAATTAAAACAAACAAAACAATTGTATAAAATAATAATAATAAATTTAAAGCCATATTTTTATGTATTTTGTAACATTAATATTTTAGATATCTGATAATAATATACATACAATAAATTAATTATTAAAATAATAATTTGAAACTTTTGTTTATATCCTTAACGCAAAGGTACAATACCAAAATTTAACAAACAAAAGAACGGAACAAAGTTTTAACAAACACTTAACCTCAGCTCCAAAATGGCTGTAATAATTTCTTGTAAAATTTTATTCTGTGTTCGACTCATTTTTATTTTTAATTTGCGCAAGTGCATATGTAATTGTATATTTAATTGAAATAACGCACAAAAAATTTATGTCATGCTTGACAATCTTTGGTATATAACAGATAGCAAAAACCGCAAAAAAATAAAAAAAAAAATTAATAAGAAGAAAATTTATGACGGAAAAATTATTTATTTAATTCAAGAAAATGACGAAATATTTAACAAAAATAACTTACATTATTAGTTTTCAGCTACGACTCGTCTAACTTAGCCACAAAGTTGAACGAAACAAAATGTTAAAAAGTAACAATATCAACTAATTCTACCGTAACTATTAAAAATTGTCATGTACATACAAAATGCATGAAGCAAACCTAAATAGAGCTGCATCAGCGTGCGAGATGATAACAAAGTCGCAATTTACATAGGACAGAAACAGGGCAGACATTTTTTGAATTCTCTTTTGCTCTTGCTTAAACAATTTACATTGGACATAAACAAGACAGACAGATTTTTGCACATTTTATTTTCTGTGTTATATTCTTTACATGTTTGTGTGTTTCAAAATCTGTGTGTTTAATATAAACTCATTAAAATGAGGCCGACTTGAGAAATATAAAGTGAAGCAACAAAGAAAAAAGCGAAAAGCAGAAAAGAGAAACGAAAAAATGTCCAGTACACTAGTCATGAAATACACACTCTACCTCTTCAACCCCTTGCCTACAAATCTCGTCTGTCTGCCCATTTTTCTGTCTAATGTAAATTGCGACAAACTAAAGCTGGATTCACCCATTTTGTCTAGAAAAAAATTTTGTTCGAACAACACTTTTTTATACGTAGTTTCACATTTCTCTCAGAGAGTGAGAGAAATTATTTGTCCAGACAACTCTCAGCTTTATTTGGTTTAATTTAATTCTTTTCTGGACAAAATTGAAATGAGTTGCCAATAAATTTTTTTTTTAGAAAAAGATGAATTGAGTTGCCATTATATAGAGCATATTATGAAATTTTGGTATTTGTTTTGTTTGTGTTGATTATCAACAAAGAAATATTTTTCAATAAAATTTTTTTTATTAAAATGGAGTTGAATGAAGCAGTTGCCTCAAGCTTATAATAGAAATGAAAAAGCCCAGAAGAAAATGCATGTACGACCTGAGCAATAGCTCATATAAAAATAATCATGCAAATCAAAGCAATTGTACGACAATAGTTAACACCATTAGAATTGTACGTAAGCAAACGTAGTGGGGTCCATGCGATGAAAATTATCAAAGGATTTTACATCATTTAAGCGCATCTCAGGAACCAATGCGTGACAGTGGCCCATTGCTGTTCTTTGCTTTAATATTTCTTTTACTACAATTCTTTTTTGCATTTTTTTAATTTTTTAATAGAATCAATTTTCTTTAATAACACATGGTTAATAAGCAAAATGTTAAAATAACAATTTCACACCAAGATTTTATATTTAATCACTTGCCACGTTGTAAAATTAATATGACTTGTTTATTTATGTACTCATATGGCAGCTTTGTTTGTCCGGGAAAATTTTTCGTAATGGGTGAATCGTGCTGTAGAAAACACTCAGAAAAAAAATAATTGTTCTCATTAAAATTTTGTCCAGACAAAATAGGTGAATTCAGCTTAAAATGTTCACTTAATATGAAGAGAGAGGGAATTAATCTCTCTCTCTCTCTCACTTCGCATTTAGTAATTACTATTTTATTTTACAGAATTTTCTAATGTGTCCTGCCAGACCCAGTGTTACCGCCGAGAATTTTGAAAAAGTAGCACAAAAAGTCGTTTTATCAAAGTAAAGTCGCACAAAAAAGTCGTTTTTCCAAAAAAAAAATCGCACCCTTTTTTTAACGTTTTTTTTTTTATTTAAACAAAACAAAAAGTAATCAAAAATTCAAATACAACAAAAAGCTAAACATCAATTCATTGAAAAGTGTGATTAAATCAGCTTTTTATATAATATTTTGTGTAAAGATATACACTTTTATATCGTTGGTACATAATTTATCTAATAAATCAGAATTTGAATTTTTTTTAACTATTTGTTTTTAATTCACTAGAGACTAGTTTATAAAATGATATTGTTATTTATTTATTTTGACGCAGTTTACGCCGTTTATATTAATTGACATTTTATTTTTTAAAAATGTGTTTATATACATATACATTTATATACAACTTAACATATTATTTTTTTTAAACTTCGTTTCTATAGTCTTGTACAAGCTCATTACTTGGAGTCCACTCTTCTATTTCGGCATCTAACAAGTTTAGAGCTGATAGCATGGAACCACAAGTTGCTACTTTTAACTTGTTAGTTACTTTATTTTTCATTAAACGCAGTTTAGAAAAAATTCTTTCCGCACATGCGCTGCGGTGAGGTAGAGTTAAAATTTGCGCGGCCAATTTGTATAAATTTAGATACAAAGGTTCGTTTAAAGAAATTTTTAAACTACCTACTGTATGCCAAAAACTCTCAGCATCATTAATTTCAAAAATGTGCTCGTATGATTTATCCTTAGCTTAACTTTCCAATAATTTGTATTCGCTAATAAAAGTTCCCTCTGTTCCTTATTGGAATTACAGGATGTTATATATAATAAAGGTTCACTTATGACCTAATTAAATTCTGATATGAGATCAATATAGTTAATCGGGGTTGTCATGGAATCCAAGTCGGATTTGATAATTATCGGTTTTGAAATCCGATATTGGATTGATTTGGTGTCATGAAACCATTTCGGTTTTGTTATTTTCGATTGGAAATAAAACCAATATTCGAATCAGCTGTTTTCTGTTTTTGCTCTTTTGTTTACAATTTTAAGTGTATTTGTTTTTAGAAAATTTTGCAAATTGTACTAAAATATTGCTAAAAGTTGTGTTTTTTCTAAATAAAAAAGAAAAAAAAAAGTGACTATAATTTCATAAATAAATAAAATGGCATCCGGCATTGCAGCATTTTTGTTATTGGAAGAAGGATACTCTGAAAAGGTGGCAAGAAAAATTTTGAGGGACTGCAGCAATCCGTTTGAAGTGCCGGAGACAGCGTAAGTATATTTTGATGGTTACTAGATCTTAATATGTACGTACATGCATATATATAAAAATGTTGTGCAGGTTCTTAGCCTCTTATTGTTTAAACAAGGAGCTTTTCAAGAAGTACTTAATACTATTGAAGGGCACTTGTAACGTTCAAAAATACCACCCGTGTTGCAGCCACGTTACGCGCTGAAGAATCTTATCAGAGGTCTGTTGGCAAGGACTCCAGTATAAGTTTTGGTAGAAGCACTGTATTAATAGTGTTGCACAATGTGCTTGTGGCTATCGTTTGCCCGCAGTGGGTAAAAATTGAAATGGACTCAAATGAGAAATGCAGATCAAGAAACTATTTTTATAGCAAATACAAGATTCCATCAACAATTGGCTGCATCGGGTACCCAATGTCAAGATTGTTAAGCCGAGTATTGACGAGCATTTGTATTACAATAGAAAAGGATATTTCAGTATGAATGCAATGATTGTAAGTAATAATAATTTACATTTTTATTTACGCTAAATATTATTTTTTTATTTAGATTTGCGATGGTGACATGAAAATTCGGGCTGTAGATTCACGGTACCCCGGCTCCAGCCATGACTCTATTGTATGGAATATAAGCAGCGCAAGGCAACGGTACCCCGGCTCCAGCCATGACTCTATTGTATGGAATATAAGCAGCGCAAGGCAACAGTTCCTTCGAAATTATGAGGCAGGCGACCGAACATCAATATTATTAGGGGACTGTGGGTATGGCATAGAACCGTTCCGTGGAATACAAATTTAATATAGCGCATTCTTCTTGAAAAATAAAGTATATTTTAATTCTTAAAAAGAAAACTCAACAATTCAGTCTTTTAAGTCAAGAGATCACAACAAATTAAAAATTAATTATTTAGGCTTAAGTTCTTAATTATAAAGAGATAAAGAAAAACTAGATACCAGCAAAGCAGAATGCATTTTCTGACAGCTACGTCCGTCATCAGTACTCTTCGTATCTTTATAATTAAGAACTTAAGCCTAAATAATTAATTTATTAATTTAAATAAAATTCATATAAGATCACAACGAATATTATACATGTATGTGTAAGTAAAACTAAGTTATAAAACTAAATAAAAAAATCACATTGAAGAATTGCTTTCATACTCAAACTTGAGCAAGTCTAGTTCTAATTGTTTTTTTAAGTTCATATTTCTCTTGCATCGTTTCCAACAGCATCTTACTAGTACGGGCGAATTCGTTTTTAATTTCATTTAAGGCACTTACGATATTGTCATTTTTTTCTCGATAGCCCTGTAAATTCGCCTCAAGATGCTAACGTTTTTTTTTCTACTTTTGCAAGTTCTTCCAAGTGCTCAGTTATTTTAGACTTTCTTTCACTGTTCTCGTCTAAAAATTTCTTCAGCCTTTTATTAATGTTTTCCGTTCTTTGCCTTTTCGGAGTGTAGTGCGCTCAAATCGGAGACAATGGACGTTTTGAGGTAGTTGGTATTTCATTGTCAATTGAATCGCCTAGTTCCTCTGTAACTCCAATGGCAATACCCGCCACGCCTTTAACAGATTTCGCAATACCACATAACCGCACTATGTTTTCCTCTGTCTGTGTCAGTTGGTATTTTGAAAGAGGTTCCCCACCAGTGGCCCTCGACTCGGCTTTGTTTTGGGCAAGCTTCCTTTTGACATCACTCTTCCATTCAGTCCATGTCCGTAAAAAACAGCAAAGTTTAACAAAACAACACATTGTATCGCTGCAAAACAAAGTTTACCTTTTTTCCGCCATTCACATCCTTTTGCGGCGGACCAGCACTATTTAGTTGCTCAGACAATTATTGCCAGAGAGAATCCACAGTTGGCTTATCACGTTTTGGGAACCCTTTTGTCAAATCAGGGTACTTCTCCATAAATTCCAGGAGAATTCCATTTTGTGTTTTCCCCTATTTTGTTAATGAATATGTAAATCACAATTTTGTTCCAATTTATTAAAGATTAATGCCCATACCTATCAAAAATATTTTTGGTTTATAAAAGGTTTATTGAACAAATTTTGTATGGAATTTTGTTTTTCAAACCTTTTTTAAAACAAAAATAAAATTAACACTTGAATGTTACTTATTAAACTTAAAAAAAAAATATATATTTAATGATTACTTTTTTATTTACTTACATTTTTGCAAATTATTTAACTAGAATAAGTAAAAACAATAGCCCGCCAGTTAATTCTGTCAGCTGTTAACTTCTTGTTTTATTTTCAATAAAAAACCGATAACATTGGATTCTATGACACCTAAATCCAATAAAAATTCAAGTTCGAACACAAAACCGATAACTTGGATTTCAGGACACCAACGCGATTTTTTGTCGGTTTTAAATCCAATTCCAATAAAATTGGATTCCATGACAACCCCGAATATCTTCGTTAGAGGTAAAAAATTTTGGTTGTAAAAAGATTAAAATAACTGAGTATTCTTCTTATCATTAATGTTTATCCTCAACAATATTTCGTCACAAAGTTTTTGGTAAAACTTAAAAATATTTTGTTTAATCGCAATACATTCAATATTAAGCATATTTTCAGCATGTATTGCAGTTTCAGCTTCATTGCCTACATAAATATTTATAAAATCTTTGATGTTAAGTGTGACCAATATATATTATATATTCAGAAAAATTTGGAGAAAAATCTCGTTTGTATATGATATCAGGTATATTATTTGAGATGGCTCACTCTGAAAACATTTGTTAAATTTATTCATAATTCCTAAAATGTACACCAAAAATTTTAAGTAAATGAGATTGGTAGACGACGACTTATCCTGAATTTCACGTAATTTATCCAATGTTTTAGCACTCTTTTCTTCAAATTGCGCCCGAATGAAATAATGCTGTAGTACTGTCCATTGTTCTAAAATTCTATTTGCTACCAATTCGAACGAAAGCCATCTGGTGTCCTAAAGCCTTAAAAGCTTGTGCTCTGGAAAAATGCTCTGCAAGTCTTTAAAATCTACTTGCGTGTTTGAACTTCGAAAAAAGTTAAAATTGTCCTTGGATAACTTCTCTACGTCTACGGGTATGCATTTTAACGCCGAAAGGTTTATAAGATATTCAGAGTGGCAAACACAGCCAAGATGAAACAAGTGGGGGACTTTCTTTTTTAATTAACTGGACGCTCCAGCATTTCTTCCAACCATAGTGGAAGCGTTGACTGTCGTTTTTTTCTTTTGTTTTTTTAAAAAAGGGGGAAAAAGTTGCACAACGGTAGGAAAAGTGGCATAATTATATGAGTGTGAAAAAGTGGCACATTAAGTCGCAGTCCACCAAAAAGGTTGCAAATTGCGACTTTATTCCATACTTGGGCATACTGCAGTATATTTTTAATGCATTATGAACCAGTAAAAGTTTACTGGTTACTGAAAAAAATTTTATTAACCAGTAAAATTTTACTGGTTACTGTAATTTTTTTCAATAAACAGTAAAAGTTTACTGGTTACTGAGAAAATTTTCAGTAACCAGTAAAACTTTACTGGCTACTGCATTTTTTTCAATAACCAGTAAACTTTTACTGGTTACTGCACATAGTGTAAAGTTTCTTAGATTTGGTTGCGGACTAATGTGGTATTAGAACAGCAAAAGAGCATTTTTTAGACATTTTTTTAATTCTCTTTTTCTTTTGCCTAAACGTTTTACATTTGGACATAAATTAGGCAGAGTGATTTTTTTACCTTTCTATTTTCGGGTTTGTTTACTTTACATGTGTGTGTTTTTAAATTCTATGATGTACATTGTTGAGAAAAGTACGCCGACTTGAGAAATATAATCTGAAGCAACGAAGAAAAAAGCGAAAAGCAGAAAAGAAAAAAATGTCCAGTAAAGATAGTCATGAATATACACTTTACCTATGCATTCTATTGCCAACAAATCTCGTCTGTTTACTCAAGGCTAATTAAATTTACCAGGTGTAATTGATAGAAGCTAATTATTTTTTCTGTCCTAAAGTGAAAGACGACTTGGTTAAAAAATATCTAGAGTGATGCAAACTTAGATCTTTTCGCAATATTTTTAATTTCCTATGATGCATTATTTTTTTCCTCTTGCTTTTTTTCAAAAGAGCTTCTTCTAATCTTACAGACATCGTGTTTCGCTCGTTTTACGTCGTTTATTAAATATTTTCGTTCTAACCTTTTGCTCTATACATACATATATTTTTGTCTACAATAATTTTTGTCTACATGAACAAGTGTTAAGCTGAAAGTCCATACCACGCGTTCTATGCACACACGCTTTACACGCGTCTGTCAAAAAAGTAAAGCTGAAAAGCTGAAAGTCCATACCACGCGTTCTATCCGCACACGCTTTACACGCGTCTGTCAAAAAAATAAGATCAGTGTAATTGTATGAGATAAGTTACAAGCACATCGCATAGAATGCTTAAGACGCATAGAACGCATGAAGTAGGTTTACTTTATACTTTTCTACGCTTCGCAAGCGCCATGAAAAAATGTCAGCTGTTTTCATAGCCATAGATGGTAAATTATATTCTATTTACAATGCTATCGATAAATATGTTTGTGTCATTGATTACTTTTTTATATTTTTTTTATTAAAAAGGTTTTTTCTTAAAAAAAAGCATTTGGAAATAAAGTCTCCAAATATTTTAAAGTATAAAATTCATTAAAATAAATTTTTGCAACAATTCTTTCATCAAAAAAATTTTCATTTTAGTTGTCGTTTACTTTTACGTACTTAGTCCCATCTCTGTTGTTTATTTAATTATATAAATTTATTGAACAACTGCTATTCAGATGCTAATTAAGCCCCTTTCATACTATAATACTGAGTATTAAGATTTTCATTGGATTTTGTAAGATAGAAATCCAATGAGAATTGTGTGATTGTCAAAAAATCTAACGTAACATAACATTTCGTTTTCACACTATCACACTTCAAATAAAATGAAAAATATCAGCAAAGGAACAAGCCGAGACGAGACATTGAACGGCGTCGGCTTAGCAATTTCATGTGGACGGCAGAGGTGACGGGTCTTAAGTTTGTTTGGCGGTTCAAGTTTTCGGTTAATAAAAAAATAAAAAACAAAACAAAAAAATAATACGTACATTCAACAATTTCTAGGCATGGCAGAAACAAAGTACATACGTAGGCGTTAAGACTGATGGCAATTTAAGGCAGATGCAGGACAAAGAAAACATTTCATCGGCGGCGGCAAACTATCGGCTGCGATTCAATCAGCTTGGTTCTTTGCTTTAAAAAAACACAATCCTGATAAAATGAAAAATGTTATCGTTTAAGGACATTTCACACTATAATACAAGTATTAATACTTTAGAATAAAATGCAACTCTGATCTAATCGCCGTTTAAAATTTTTCAAAAAGACAATAACAACTCATTCTGTCAGGGTTGCATTTTCCTCAAAAGTATTAATACTTGTATTATAGTGTGAAAAGCCCTTTAGAAAATTTTCTAAAAATGGTTTGGTATTATGGGATGTCAAATTTCTCTCCGTATTATTTCACATTTTGATAACATACTGCTTTCACACTATCACACTTTCTCATTGGATTTAAGTATTTGACAAATCTTAATACTCAGTATAATAGTGTGAAAAGGGCTTTAATGGTTTTTGCACAAAGTAGTATGTGCATAATCTTAGTGAATTCCAAAAGTTATTTTAAAATTCCAAATTCACTCTCTGTTTTAGCAAAAATTGTTTTTATTTCATTTACACTACAGCTGCTCAAAACAAAAAACTTGGCGCATAAAAAAGCGTTGCATGTAACTTGAAGTTTGAAAAGTATAGAACGCGTACAAAGTATGAAAAGCATACAAAGCGCGTACGCGTAGAACGCGTAGTATGGACCTTAATCTTTAGGGATATGCATTTTGATTCGGTTAAAAAAGAAAAATATAATAGCGATATCCAGTTTTCGTTGCAAATGGTCATAGCTTGTTTGTGAAATCCAACAACAAAATACCTACTGGTTTTGTTAAATTTGAAAGATATAACGCATTTGCAATTTCGCAATACCATTTGCATCAAACACTGAATACCGCTTATTTTATGTTTGAAATTATAGACCATAAAACGTATTATCTCTAGCTATACATATAATGAACAGGACGATTTCTGTACATGAAATATGTTTTAAAAATGTTGTTGCTGGTGCATGTAGTAACAGAACTGAAACACAAAGTAGCAATTTTTGGATTTTTTGTCTGTCTGTCTGGCTTTGTTCGCATCACGTAAAAACTACTGAATGAATTTTAATAAAATTTAGTGAGGATATTGGTTCAAATATAGAACACTTTTTTAGCAAAGATATCTAATTTCCAAGAGAAAATAGAAAGTAGTAAAAGTTCGTAATTAAAAAAATAAGTGGGGCATTTTAAACACTATTTACAAAGCTCTGTAATAATTTCAGAATTTTATATATAAACTTTAGAATTTTATATGAAGCCATTGTTCATAAGAAATTGCACAGGGATGGGTACTTCTATTTAAAGTAAATCCATGAACCATTACTGAAGCACTATAAAAATTAGAGTCTTAAAGTTTGGTGTGGACTACTTTCAAAAAAGAAATTGTAACTTAAAGTTAGTTTCGATGAAATTAAGCTATCTTGCCTAATTTGAAAAACCCATGACATGTATGGAAAATTGCTGCTTAACTTGACTGAAAAAAAAACAGAGCCCTATTCCACAAAGCAACTTATCAACTTTTCACTTTGCACTTATCAAAATGCAATTTTTGGAAAAGTGATAAGTGTTTCTGTTCCACAATTATCTTTGCAAATCTCACTTTGCACTAAGCAAATTTTTGCAAACAATTTGCAATACAAAAGATGCAAAGTCTTTGCGTTTTCTTGCAAAATGAGTGTGAAAAGTGTTCCACAAAGCATTTAATCATCTTTGCATTTCTGTCTTATAACTTTTCACTTTGCATCTCTAAATATAACTTGTTAAAATGAGTAGAGTAGAGAAATGTAAGTATTTTTTTTTTTATTTATTGTAAATAATATTTTAATTTTGTTAGTCAAACTATTTATTAACATACATATGTAATTTTGAAGTCAGGCTTAAATTCTATTTATTCTGTCTGTTGAAGGATAGTTTTTTATTAAAATAAAGTGATTAACTTTAAAGAAAAAATTGGAAAATTTTCTGCATTTTCTGGATTGCTACATCCGTCTTCAGCATTCTTCGCATCCATCTACTTTAAGTGGTGTTTTAGTTGAAAATATCATATATTTAACCAACAAAACGCTGATGAAGGAATGCGAGAAAACTTGTATTCAATTATCTATCGTCAGTTAGTGAGAACGAAGTCTATTTAAAAATATTTCTTTAAGTAAGCCTTACTACAAAATTTCATCTTTATTATTGTAAATATTTCAGGGACCTTAAATAACAGTTGTCAAAAAAATTAAACTGAAAACTCTTTATGTTAGAGTCAACGTAGATCTATATTGTCATATATTAATAGATTTATATTGACGAGCTCTTTCAGAATCTATGCTGATCTTAAAAAATCATTCTCAACTCCATAGTTAAGAGTTATTTTTCAACGAAAAAATAAAAATTTAAATGAAACTTTAAAAAAGAGATTTTTATCTTTCCGCAATAAAAAAAAACTTTTTTGTTTATTTACATTGCTTATTTACATATTTTTTTGTGGACATATTTGAACGTAGGCCGCTCAATACCAAAACATCCGGTGAAGGTCGTTAATCAAACAATAATAATTTAAAAACTTACATTATTTTAATGACGATTTATTCAATTGAAATGCAAGGTGATTGTAAAATGATTTTTATTTTCTGACAAAAAAATAAAACTACTAAAAATGATTTATTTTAGTACGGCAAAATTAAATTCTTTTTTTAAAACTTCCTTTTAAAATTTTAGTTTTACTTTGAAATATAACTGTTTTAGATGGAATTTTTTTTAATTAAATTTAAAAATAATTTTTTAATTCTATAATTTGTTGTAATTCTATAATTTGTTGCTATAACAGCGTTTTCATTATCGTCGAACAAAAACCTTATTAAAGTTATAGGATATAAATTTGCAAAGCGATCGTTTACCTTGCATATTTATGACAAACTTATCAAAATTTGCTTTGCAAAAATAGAAATTAATGTTTTTGTGGAACAAAACAGAATAATTTTTGCAAATTCTTTGCAAATTACACTTTTCAATATTAACTTTGCACTTTGCAGAAGAGAGCGTACGTGGAACAAAAATTTGCAAAGAGAATATAAAAATTGCAAAGACTGCAAATTAAACTTATCAATTTCAACTTATCACTTATCAAATTTTATAGTTCTGTGGAACATAAAGTTTTGCAAATTGACGAAAAATTTGATAAGTGCAAAGTGAAAAGTTGATAAGTTGCTTTGTGGAATAGGGCCCAGATCTACTTATCTTCCAAAAAGCTCTGTGTAATAATCTTTAAATAAAAATCAAACTTTCCTCAGTTGCGTTGCTGGATGTATTTAAAAGGGAAAAAATATTACGTTTTTATGTATGTAATATTTAAAAAAACATATGTAAAGGATTTTTGAAATAAAGCTACTGAATAAAACCTGAAAAACGTTTTTAATATCGATCCAATTAGCTTTATTAATTAAATAATGTTTAAATATGATTTCAGCATTTGGCGGCCACTTACAAGGCGCAATATATCCATTATTTGAAATTATTAATTCGCCAAATATACACATCCCTAAGTAAATTACTTGTAACGCTGTTTGACATGTGGCACCATCCTGCTGAAACCACCGCCGAGAATTTTGAAAAAGTAGCACAAAAAGTTGTATTACCAAAAAAAGTCGCACACTTTTTTTAACGTTTTTTTTTTTTTGTATTTAAACAAAACAAAAATAACAAAACAAAAGGTAATTAACAATTCAAACACAACAAAAAACTTAACATCAAATCATTGAAAATGGTTGATTAATATTGTGTGTAAAGATATACACTTTTATATCGTTGATACATATACTGCGTTAACAGACCAACTCCATTTTGATAATTTAAAGATAAGTTAAATTAAACTCAAAATGTATGTATCTAATAAATTAGAATTTGAATTTTACTTAACTATTTATTTTTAATTCACTAGAGACTAGTTTATACAATGATATTGTTATATATTTACTGTTTATAAAGACCAACGTCAGTTTATATTCATTGAAATTTTATTATTTAAAAATGTGTTTATATACACATTTATACACGTATGTATCAACTTTCTGTAGTCTTGTACAAGTTCATTACTTGGAGTCCAGTCTTATATTTCGGTATCTAACAAGTTTAGAGCTGATAGAATGGAACCACAACTACTTTTAACCTGTTAGTTACTTTATTTTTCATTAAACCCAGTTTAGAAAAAATTCTTTCCGCACATGTGTTGTTGTGAGGTAAAGTTAAAACTTGCGCGGCTAATTTGTATAAATTTAGATATAAAGGTTTGTTTAAAGAATTTTTTAAACTACCTTCTGTATGCCAAAAACTCTCAGCATCATTAATTTCAAAAATGTGCTTATATGATTTATCCTTAGCTTAACTTTTCAATAATTTGTATTCGCTAATAAAGGTCTCAGGTTCAGTTATGACATAATTAAATTCTGATATGAGATCAATATAGTTAATATCTTCGTTAGAGGTAAAAAATTTTGGTTGTAAAAAGATTAAAATACTCAGTTTCTTATCATTAATGTTTATCCTCAACAATATTTCGTCACAAAGTTTTTGGTAAAACTTTAAAATTGCAAGTGGCTTCTATTTCTTGGACCGAAATTTGCATTGCCAGTTAGAAATAAAAAATTATACACCTTCTGTAAAAATTTCAAGATTCTACCTATTATGAATCAAAACTTAGGCCTTATAAATCAAAATAACACCACTATCGGAACACCCTTTAATTTTTAGGTGTATTTTTTAGACTTGTATATAAGGCGAACTACGTTTTTATTTCAGTTTGTAAATTTTTAGTGTATGCCTTCTACAGTTCAAGAAATAAACACATATTCGTTAATAACACCTCTCTATCGGAATACCCTATAAATTTGAGTATTTGTTGCTATAGCGGCAACAACTATACATAATCTGTGAAAATTTCAAGAGTCTACCTATTACGGTTCCAGAGATAAAAGGCGCTGACAGACGGACAGACATTGTAGAGAAAACAATAGGGTTTCGTTTTTACACTTTGTGTACGGAACCCTAAAAATGACAAAGTTTGCCTCGCGTACAAACCGAACAAAGTTCTAAAGACAATATTTACAAACGTAAAAACACCAATAAACAAATTACAACAAAACAACATTATTTATGAAATAGGATGCAAAGGAACAAAAGAACAAACTTGCGATCTCATATACATAGGAACAACAAAGAGAACATTACACACACGAATGAGTGAACATAAGATTGACATAGAGAGAGGAAAAAGATCCACTGCATTAGCGCAACATATAATGGAGACAGGTCACACAGCTGATTTTGACCATATTAAAATATTGGACAAAGAAAAAGTTGAGAAAGCGCCACATATAGTGTTTCACTAATGTAACGACAAATTGTGATTAATGTAATAATTAGTGCAATAATCTAAATGTTTGTTAAGTGTTGTTTTCATTGTTTTAATTATAAATGTAACAAGTTATAATTTATTGTAAGTTGTATTGTTGTTTATGTATTTATATAAATTAATATAATAGTTTCTTTTATCAAATATAGACGAAAATCCCTTGAAAAAATCACCAAAAAAGTGACGAAACGTAGGGATAAAAATGTACTAAATTTGTTTTATTTACATTAAGCAACATTAGGCCCAATTAGCTCATTATAACAAATAAAATAATAAAACATAGGATTGGCCAATAAACTAAAGATATAAATAATTACCAAATCTGACAAAGGAAATAAAACTGTAGTACTATATAAGAAGGACTACAAGAAAGAAATGGATAAACTACTTCAGGACAAAGGCACATATAAGACGATAAGGACAGATCCAACCCAAAAACTACTACGCGAAAACAACAAATTAGTAATGGAATTATTTAAAGACAAGCACATCACAAAGTATGAAAAAACCTCCCTTACTACTAATGCAGCCACAGCTCCAAGATTGTACGGCCTTCCCAAAATTCATAAACCCAACACACCCCTACGCCCAATATCTTCCTCGGTCGAAGTGCCCTGTTACAAACTAGCTAAATACATGGGGTCAATACTTAAAAACATTAATTTAGAGGAATATAATGTAAAAAACTCCTTAGAACTAAAAAACAAATTAGCAAATGTACAACTCGACGAAGATGAAATTCTGATTTCCTTGGACGTAGTGTCACTATTTACTAACATTCCTATCCACTTGGCAATTAACAACATCATGAAAGAATGGAGCACATTACAAAGACATACAAAAATACCTAGACGACAATTCCTTAAACTTCTTAAATTTTTCCTTGAAGACAACAACTATTTTATATACGAGAAAACATATTACAAACAAACATATGGCATGCCAATGGGAAACCCACTATCACCTACAATCGCTGATATAGTGTTGGATAGTCTACTAAAGCACACATTGGAGGAACTTAATGGACAAAACATAAAACTTATATTTCTGACTAAGTATGTTGATGATTTATTTGCAATTATCAAAAAAGACGACGAGGACACGATTATTAAAACTTTTAACAAATACCATAAAAAACTTTAATTTACTATTGAGAAGGAAATTGACAAATCTCTACCATATTTAGATATGAAACTATACAGGGATGGAAACAAAATCATCACCGATTGGTACGCAAAACCCATAGCATCTGGACGATTGATTAATTATAATTCAACACAACCAACACTACAGAAAATTAATACAGCATTTAGTTTTATTAAGAGAGTTCGTAACCTAAGTGACAACAAATTTATCAACAAGAATATGGACAAAGTTAGAAAAATATTAACAAACAATAATTATCCAATACAAATAATAAATAATTTAATAAAAAAGTCAAGAAATACGGAAAACAGGAAAGACACAAACAATACATCTGGTAACCCCACAAAAAAAAAAAAAAGCATCTCTTATATACCAAAGCTTACAGAAAACCAACAAATGCAGGACATAATAAATGATAAACAAATAATATTAGCGCATAGAGCAAACAAAACAATTAAAACATTATTCACAAAAACCAAAACTAAAGTAGAAAAACAAGAACAAAGTAATGTTGTTTATGAAATAACATGTAAGGGGAACACGCAAGAGAAATGCGAAAAAGTATATGTAGGAACAACAAAGAGAAGTTTAATGAAGAGAATCAACGAACATGAAGCTGACATACGAAAGGAGAAAATAACAACTGCACAGAGATGAGACACAATGCAGATCTTTTAAATGTAAAAATTTTGGACAAAGAAATGAAAGAGAACAA
Source organism: Phasia obesa (assembly GCA_949628195.1). Classification (NCBI taxonomy): domain Eukaryota; kingdom Metazoa; phylum Arthropoda; class Insecta; order Diptera; family Tachinidae; genus Phasia; species Phasia obesa. The sequence continues at coordinate 3,907,593 of OX451220.1, forward strand.
ACGATATACTCTAGAAAGTTTGAGAATCCAGCAAAGAACAACAAGTGCAATAAATAGAAAAGAAGACAAAGATAACATCAGCGCCAACTATATGATTGCAATAATTTAGTATTAGTTTTGCTCCAACTGTGATATTAGTTTAACATATTTTTAGCTGTGATATAATTTTTAAGTTTGTTTTTTGTGTTCCTTTTTTTTGAATATTTTATGTTTTATGTTATGTTGTGTAAAACTTATATTGTTCAAAATAAAGAGAAAAATTGACGAGAAAACTATATGTAAGTAAAATAAGTTAAACTAAGTTATCATGTTGTTGGTTGTCCTTACTAAATTATTGTGTTTATGTTTTATATCGTTGCCAGATTTAATAAAACTTATCCCTGATGAAGCTGGAAAATACCAGCGAAACGTTGGATAGTAAAATGAAATAATAGTTTTTTATTTTACATTTTCTGCAAAAAAGACCTTAAAAGCCCAAAAGCGAACAGAGTTTTATCTCTAAACAATATAAAAAACAAGGTCAATTAAAAATTACAAAAAAAAACTTTAAAATGTTTTGATAAATTTGCAGTTAAATCTAATTTGTATATGATATCAGTTATATTATTTGAGATGGCTCACTCTAAAAGCATTTGTTAAATTTATTCGTAATACCTAAAATGTACACTAAAAATTGTAAATAAATGCGATTTGTAGACGGCAACTTATCCTGAATTGCACGTATTTTATCCAATGTTTGCACGTATTTTATCCAATGCTGTAGTCCATTATTCTAAAATTCAATTTGCTACTGATTCGAACGAAAGTCATCTGGTGCCCGAAAGCCTTAAAAGCTTGTGCTCTAGAACGTCAAAAATACTCTACAAGTCTTTAAAAACTGTTAAGACTTCGAAAAAAGTTAAAAATGTCCTTGGATAACTTCTCTACGTCTTCGGGTATGCATTTTAACGCCGAAATGTTTATAAGATTCAGAGAGTGGCAAACACAGCCAAGATGAAATAAGTAGGGGACTTTATTTTTTAATAAACTGGACACTCCAACATTTCTTCCAACCATAGTAGAAGCGTTGTATGTCTCTTTTTTTTTTGTTTTTAGGAAAGTCGCACAACGGTAGGAAAAGTGGCATAATTACATGAGTGTGAAAAATCGCACTTTAAATCGTTGCAAATTGCGACTTTAGTCGCACAACGGTAACACTGAACACGTGTCTATAATACTAACGCCTTCCAATTAAGACACGGAAAGGTTAGTAATAGAGTTGGGTTTATCGCGCGATCTTTCCATTTCAATTTTATTTATTTTAATAGCTCACATAGTGAGCTAAAATCAATTGATTCGCTCACTTGATCTGTTTTGCTCAATTGTATTTAGCTCATAATATTTTTAGTGTTAATTTATGTATATATTTGTATTAAATAAGGATTATCTACAGGGTGGCCAGGTCAATTTAAGAAAAATTCTTCAATTTCCCGATAAAAATTAAAAAATTTTTCTTTTCAGCTTAAAAAATAGTTAAAAAATCGGCCAATTAAAAAAGTATTTCTTTAACTATTTTTTATATTTTTGTTAAAAAGCAATCAAAAAATCATAAAGTTTTTTTTTTATTTATTTATTTATTTTTTAAAAGTCTATGGATAATGATTAGATTAGAAGAAAAATCAATAAAATTAGATATTTCATTAAAGCAACAAAATAGTTTTATTTATGGATAAGCCATAGCAAAATAAGTAGGATAATTTTTTACATAAAGGAGGTTGTATGAACGTAATGAGCGTTGAGGAGCATTAAAAGATAAGTTACTTAATAAAAAATCAGAGCATATAATTCCATTAATAACGTTCATCATGAAAGACACACTGAGCATTGTTTTACGGCTTTTTAATGTTGGTAAATTAATCTCTGATAATCTTGTTGAGTAAGAAGGAAGACCAACATACCTCGACAAACCTTTTTTTAAACAAAATAGAAGAAACTGCTTTTGCACAGATTCGATGCGATCGATATGTGCATTGTAGAACGGGTCCCCTATAATCGAACCATATTCCAGAATAGGTCTAACAAGTGCTGTATATAAGCGTTTGGTAACAAGCAGATCTTTGAATTCTTTTGCCCAACGTTTCATAAAAGCCAAAACCCCACGGGCTTTATTTATAGTTATAGTGATGTGTTCAATTAAGTTTAGCTTCATATTTGCATTGTTTGGAATAAAGTTCCATTAAATTAAACATGACACCATTCACAGAAATTATCCACATCATCCTGAAGATAAATGTAATCTGCATCAGCATACATTAAGATGTTACATTTTTTGATGGCCTCAGGCATATCATTCACAAAAAGAAGAAACAGTATAGCACCAAGGTGACTGCCTTTTTTATCCAGCACAAGAAATTATTGTTAAGACCCATTTTGTCCAGTTTTATTAGTAATATATAATGGTTTACTTTGTTAAACGCTTTACTAAAATCGGTGTAAATTACGACGGTTTGGTGACCATTAACAAAGGCTTTATTAATCAGGATTGTAAAATTGAGAATATTCGTCATTGGAGAAAGACCTTTACGAAATCCATCTAGAAAAGGTGTAAGAATTGGATAAATATAAAAAACTGGTAGTACATTTTTCAAAAAGTTTTGGTATATCACTTAGTTTGGCTATTCCTCTGTAATTACTAATATTAGATTTATCTCCAGATTTAAATAAAGGAACTATATAAGACTCTTTCCATTTTTTAGGAAAATACCCATATTTTAACGAAATATTAAACATGATAGATAATGGTACATCTATAGCAGATGAGCAGTTTATTAAGACAACTCGGAATTCCATCAGGTCCACTAAGCATTGAAGATTTGAACGTTTTTAAGCAATTTACTATATGAGAGGTATCGATTGAAAACATTGATATTATTTGGTTCGAATTGATTTTGTAGGAATAATCGGCAATATCATCATAGTTGGCGTCGGAATATGTAGATGCAAGAAAGTCAGCAAACATGTTAATAATAAAATTTTCCTCACAAGATTCAGAGCTTAAATACTTACTTCATTACTTTTGGTATGCTGGAAGACTTTCTTTTAGAGTTTACGAACTTGAAAAATGGTTTAGGGTCGTGTAAAAAATTTTATTTTATTTTAATAAGGTAGTTGTCGTACATCTCTTTGTTTAGCTAATTATATTGAGCACGAAGTACGGTATATTTTCTATAATATATATCAGATCCAGTTATTTTAAATTTCTGGAAGTATTTTTTTTATTATTTTTGAGAACGAAAATTTGTTTTGAGTTCCAAGGTGGTCCAGTTTTTAAACGAGGAGTTAATTTCGGAATAGATTTATTCATTCATATATATTATATTATAAAAACGATCAACCTTTTCGTCAACACGATTGGGCATACCATTTGGGATAGTGAGCAATTCAAGCAAGTTAGTATTAACAAAAAAGCTATTACTTTCATTGTAATCAGCACGTTTAAAGCAATGTTGTTTTTTCCTTTTAATTGAGTTTTTATCAGGACAAAAGTTCGCTATATAACAGCTTATTTCAATTGTAGGATGTAACGATTAACTGAACACTCCTTAGGATAATTAACGAAAACTAAATCAAGCAGTTTACCAAAAATATTTTGAGTACCATTAATTTGACAAAGACAGAAATCAGATATGTTCTTATATATGTTATCACTGTTGTCATCAGATTTTGATGGTATATAACAACCACAATCAGTTGAAAAATGCCACGATATTTGTGGCAAATTAAAATCACCGAAAACGAAAATAAAATCATTAGGATTTGCATTTAAAGTTACGGCATTAATAGATTCTATATGTGCCCTATAAAGCGATAGATCTTCAAGTGATTTATTTTTACGACGACAGCTATGAATTCAATATTGTAAGGCAATTTAAGATCCATTTCACAAGTCGGATATATATTTGAAATAGCAATTAATACTCCACCACCAGTTGTGGTTGTAATTATATCACGACGAAAAATATGGAAATTATCACAAAGAACTTCAGAATTTAAAAAAGTGTTGTTTAGCCGGTGAAGACTATAACATGATGATTGATATTAAAACTTTCCAGAAATAAATTAGGAAGCTTTGCTTTCAGACCACGGACATTTTGATATATGTGACCCGGCCTATGAAAAGGTGGCTTATGACTTAAAAATGTTGTATTGTTGCAAATTGTTGCATTGTTTATTTTTAACAGCTAATTTTTCGAAATTTTGTTTTTGAGTCATAAGCCACCTTTATTTACCCTTTTCATAGACCGGGTCACATATTATAAATAGTTTACTGTCTGAAGAATAAATTAGTTTTTTTTGGTTCATTATTTCATGAGGCTGAGCAGCATTGTTTATACGATGATTACTATTAAATTCATATTCACGAACTAGGGCACGTTGATTTATCAAGAACTAGGTTGAAAATTTTAAAAGGAACAGTTATTTTAAACGATGTTATGCTTCTTTTATTCGAATATGAAAATTTTTGCACATAAATATTATCATTTGTATTAAGTTTTGATCGAATATAATAATAAATTTCATCTGCAAATGCAAAACGAGAAATAAAGATGTGCCTTCTTGGTGGAATTACACGAAGTTCTCTATGAACAGCAGGAGTATTTTCATTACATTTTAAAGTTTTTGCGTAGTTAGGAGAGTTAATGTCGAAATTATGTTGTGAAATAACCCGGCTTATCGGTAACTTGTCCAGAGTTCTCGTTTTCATTATTATAAGAAGCACTAACAGTTGAAAGTATCCCAGTAGATTGGTTATAATTATTTGTATTGTTAGTAACTAGCTTATTAGCTTTTCTAGCAGACTTACGACGCTTTGGCGAAGATTGAATAGGAAATGATTGCATTGAAGATCGTTGAGAAAGTTTAAAATTATCCAGCGATGAATAGGAATCAAAAATTGTTGAGATCATTTTTGATTTCCAGAAATATTGGTTTTTTAGATTGAAAAAAGTAATAAAAATCAATACTGACTTTTCTACAGTTTAGACAGCACTAAAGTAGACCATCATGTTTTTAAGTGGCTTCAGCTATTATAGTAGGAATTCCACTAGATTTAATATGGATTAAACCTTTGCATAACCAGCATACAAGCATACCATCATCAGAATTATTTGCGGAACAGTTTTTATTTAAGCAGACCATTATAATTTAAAAAACAAGTACTATACGCGTAAATTGAGGTATATATGTAGTTACAATGAGAAATACGTATAATAAAGTTGTTGTTGTTATTGAGTATTAAACAGTCGTAAAGTAGCTCTGGGTCGGGGAACACGTGCGTGCGTCATTGTCATTATCGCTTAAAGTCAATCAGGCCGTCCTTGTTGCTCGGCCTTCGAGTGGTTTGCGTCTCGTTCTCACACTGGCTGATTGGCGTCCTCGAATAGCTGTACTACGGTACTGTTATTGGTGGTTGTTTAATCAGCCACGTGTAATCGTTTGGTTATCGTTTATAACCTATAAATTTTAATTTCAATAAGTCGGACATTGGTGGAGCACCATTTTAAAAAACTCAACTGTTAACTGGAGGAGCACCATTAAACTCAATTTTTAACTGGAGGAGTACCAATAAACTCAAGATTTTCACTGGAGGAGCACCATTAAACTCTCATTAATTTTACCTAGCTGAATTTGGAGTCTCACTTCCTATACGAAGGTATAGGTCGCTCTGCAGATTTTGGAGGAAGCTAAGGCAATCATACCCTGGCGCTTTGGTTTCGTACCTTTGCCATTTACCAATTTCTTTTTGGACAGAATCCAAAAAAAAAAAAAATTGAGTATTAAATTAAATTGAGAGTTCGAACTGTGTAATAACTTTTGTAAAAATTATACTAAATACAAAACAGAGAAAAAAAAATTGTTTTGAATGTTCTGTATTGTTTTTGTTTTTTTTTTTATTATTGTTTTGTGATTATTTGTTTAGATTTTAGTTGTGTAATTTCTTAAATTAAACTGATTTAAAGGAAAAGAAAATAACTCAATTTTATTTGCAGAGCGAACAACACAATTGTTTATATAATATTTTATTGCTTACGAGTATATAGTTCACATAAAAAACAAAATAAGAAAGAGTGATATATTGTTGTAATAAACAAAGAATAAACGATTTTATTACAGAGCTGAACAGGAATACGTGGTTCTCTCAAGACGACAACTTCGTTTTTTCATTTATGCAAAAGAAATAACGTCTACTTGAAGTGTACTGTAAGACAAAATGTTCATATTAAATTTTAAATAAAATAGACTTGACGTAGACTTTCTTTTTTTTTTTGATAAGGGCATTAATGTATACTGAAATCAAAACATTTTCTTATGCTTTAAATCAGAGTACCGGTATTTTCACTCACTGTTTATATATGTATGAATATGTACGTTATTTTTTAGCTGTTCCTTCTCATACATGTGTGAGAGACTACAAATTTTTTGTTTTTTCATTTATGAATGCCATAATTAATTTTTTTTTCTTTCTGATCAAAAGTGAATAAATGAGAACATTTTTGTTTTTCATATTTGAGTATTAACAGTTTTGATAACTTTTCATAAATGAAAAGATCGTAGAAAAATATGCGCTAATAGTGGTTTTACACGGCTTGTATTTGTCATATGACTTGTCACTTTTCCATGTGTAAATTCTATACACGTCGAGTGAACCCTTTCAAATATAACATGTGTATTTTCCATGTGTACAATACATATGACATTTTTAGGGTTCCGTACACAAAGTGTAAAAACGAAACTCTATTGTTTTCGCTACAATGTCTGTCCGTCTGTCGGCGCCTTTTATCTCTGGAACCGTAATAGGTAGACTCTTGAAATTTTCACAGATGATGTATAGTTGTTGCCGCTATAGCAAAAAATACTAAAACTTATAGGGTGTTCCAATAGAGAGGTGTTATTTACGAAAATGTGTTTATTTCTTGAACTGTAGGAGGGATATGTGTTCCGATAGTAGTGTGATTTGCATGTATATGGACTAAGTAGGCGCTTAAAATTTTCACAAAAAGTATATAACTGTGACCGCTATACTAGCAAATACTAAAACTTATAGGGTGTTCCGATAGAGATGTGTTATTCACGAATATGTGCTTTTTTCTTGAACTGTAGGAGGAATTCACTAAAAATATGCAAGCACTAAATTAAAATTAGTTCGCTATATAAACAAGTCTGAAAAAAATAAACCTAAAAATTAAAGGGTGTTCCGATAGTGGAATGATTTGCATGTATAAGGCCTAAGTTTTCAACCATAATAGGTAGACTCTTGAAAATTTTACCAAAGGTGTATAACTATGACCGCTATAGCAAAAAATATTAAAACTTATAGGGTGTTCCGATAGAGAGGTGTTATTTACGAATATGTGTTTATTTCTTACAAACAGTAATTAAAACTTAGTTCGCTTTATAAACAAGTCTAAAAAATAAACCTAAAAATTAAAGGGTTTTCCGATAGTGGTGTGCTTTGTATGTGTAAGGCCTAAGTTTTGAACCATAATAGGTAGACTCTTGAAAATTTTACCAAAAGTGTATTACTGCGGCCACAATAGCAAAAAAATACTAAAACGTAGGGTGTTCCAAAAGTGACGTGTTATTTACGTTTATGTCTTTTTTTTGAGCTGTAAGAGTAAACCACTTATAATTTGCAGACTGTAATTAAAACTATGTTTGTTTTATAAACAAGTATACAAAATTGAACTTAAATATTAAAGGGTGTTCCAATAGTGACGTGATTTGCATGTATATATCCTAAGTTTTGAATGGTTATGGGGGGAATCTTGAAATTTTTACAGGAGGTGTATAACTATGTCCACTATAACAAATAATAAAAATTAAAGGGTTTTTCCGCCAGTGACGTGATTTGCATGTATAAAGCCTTATTTCTTGAACCGTAACAGGTAGACTCTTGAAATTTTGTACAGAAGATGTGTTGCCACAGCCGATATGACAATTACTAAAAATTAAAGGGTGTTCCGACAGTGACATGTTTTTCTCTTATAGTGACTTATTTTTTAATCGCAATAAGTAGACTCTTAATATATTTATAGAAAGGAAGTTGCCATGACCACTATAATGAATAATAAAATTAAAGGGTGTTCCGACAGTGACAAGATTTTATAAACCGTAATAGATACCCTCTTGAAATGTTTACAGTAGATATGTTACTTCGGCCGCTATAACAAATACTTAAAATTGAAGTGTGTCCATTAGTAACGTGTTTTTCACGAATATAACCTTATTTTTTAACCGCAATAGGTAGGCTCCTGATATTTTAATAGAAAGTGGATTACCATGGCCGCTATAAAATCAATTACATATTAAAATTTAAAGGGTGTTCTAATTATGATGCAATTTTCGCGAATATTACCTTAATTTTAAAATTTAAGGGTGTCCCATAAGACATAAAGAAATAAACAACTGGAATTTTTAAATTATACTGAACATAGTACGGAACCCTACGTGTGTGAGTGTAACTCGCACTTGACTAATTTATTCATTTATAACGTGTTCTATTTTGATGTGACAAAGCATCTGACATCGTGTAATGCTTGATATTTTGTTATTTTATGCTTTTTGTGGTACCAAAAGCGCTAAAAATGTGGTAACAGCTTTGCATCTTTGCATCAGCTGTGGTTGCAAATAAAAACTGTGTGGCGGAAAAATTATATATTGTAGGTTATGTCACATGTAATTACACATGTGCGTTTGAAAGCTAAAATTAAAACCGTATGTAAAAGGGTTATTTTGACAAACACATGAAATTACATATGGATTATCAAACTGACAGGTCATATGATAAACGCACATCGTGTAAAACCATTTTAAGCATTCAGGTATATAAATGCACGCACATATGTATGTAATTTGTAATGTGCAACTGCCGACGTATGCAGTAACAAAATGTTTTTTATTTCTTTTGGAATATATTGTAAAATTGTATTTTGAGTTAATATGTTTGTATGTAAATTTGTATGTATTTTTAAATAAGCACGGGTCAAAAACAAAGAAATAAGTTGATAATCCTTCTTAATAACACGAAAAATAATATTTAGAATACCCTTACATAGTTATGCAGAAGAACATTACTGATTTTCTTTCTTTTTCCCTTTTACATGTAAGTACCTAAATATGTTAAAACAAATTTATATGTACATATGTACATACATACATATGTGATCGTAGGTAGAAAATTCTTTCATGTTCATTTATGATAAATTTTTAAAAAGAACATTAATGACAAGAAGCTAATTTATCACTTATCATGTATGTATGTTACAAAAACAAACAGGTACACGCATTATTGTATAGACATAGGCAGAACATTTTTTGTTGCTCGGTTATGAGCGTGAAAAATAAATATAAAATTTTAGATTTCTCATTTATGAAAAATATCATGAATGTAGATTTTGGAATGTTCATAAATGAAAATTTTTGGACCCTGCTTTAAATACATAGACGACAGCGGCTACAAATTCCATTGCCACAATTGTCGCAGTGTAGTGAGCTACTTAATTATATTGAAGACGACAGTTACTTCGTTAACTCTGACATTGTTGTAGAAAAACATATTTTACTCCTATAAAATATTTAAAAAAATATTTTTTCAAAACCTTTGGCATGTATGTAAATGAATTTGTAATTTTGTGACATTTTCTTTTGTTGAAAAAAAAAAAAATTATCGTATACAATAATAGATATCACCCTAATTTGACTACAGCCACAACGGTGGTCGTGTAGCTTTGATCACTTCAAAATAATCGTTTTACTATTAATTTGTGAATTTTATTTTTGAAAGTCTGTAACCTGACATTGTATATGTGTTTAATGCATTAAATTAAATTTGGAATTTTATCATAACACTGGAAGTTAACAAAAAACATCTTTAAATTTTTGTACACATAATATTAAAAAGCGAACAATAATCCCCTTTAAACTGACCTTTTTGATATTAATTACCACAATTTTTTAAATCGTTTACACATAAAAATACAAAACCTTGTATTTTAAAACACTCGTATACATATTTGGCATTGTAGAAAATCGATCGTCACCTTTTAAGAAAAAATAGTCAAATCGGAATTTTGTACTACTTTGGATCAAAATCGTCAAAATGAAGATAAATCGTCAAATCTGGCAGCCCTGATTATCTACTTCGCTGTAGTTGTAAAAAGTAAAAAGCAGTACTTCGTCAGTATGATAGACATAAGCAAAAGCTGAATGTCATAAAACAAAAATTTGAACAATGAACTACAAAAAGCGCTCAGTAACTGAGCTAAAGGAGCTCAGTACAAAAGGCGTTTCATCTAGTTCAAAAGAGCGAATAGTTCAATTAAACTAGTTCGTTTACGAACTACACAATTCTAGTTAGTAAGCAAGCCGCTTTACAGCTAACCTATGTATGTCTGTAAAGTTTTGACCAACGTTATTTGTGAAGACATATTCCACAGGCCAATAAAACGCAAAAAACATTATGTTTTTCTGGATGGTGTTTCGAGCACCATAACAAGTATTGGCCGATGAGTTTGTCAAATTGATAAATTTAAACAATTTTCAAACGTTGTTTTGGCGACAAATTGCTAAGCCAAACTAACCTCAATACAACTGAGACCTGTCTAATCAGCTGCCACAGTAAACGGTGCTGCTTTAGAGTTATTCGCCTCTAAAATGCACGCGATATACAGTGAAATATTAAAAAAAAAAAAATCAGCAGCAAGACTGCTGCTAGATGTAAATGGGCAACCATAAAAGTTTTTTATATAACCATAAAAGTTTTTTGTTTTTTGTTGTAAAGAAAAACTTAAAGCTGATTTAAAATTAATATTGAAAGAATAAGTAATTTATAATAAAAGAAAAATATTAAAGAAATCTTCTAAAAATCTATTCTATAAATAAAAAATATGGTGGCTGGTTGGTTTATTTGATGAGAAGGCAATATTGAGTTAAGTTCAATAGTACTTTTATAATAATATTATTATACATAATTACAATTGTAACTAAATTAAATAAAGTCTTTGGTTTACTACATATTAAAAAATAAAAACATTATTTTAAACATAAAATATTTTTGTTATTTATATTTTACGTTTGTATCCTTTTTGTATATACATACATATTTTCCTTTTTGAGTAGCTGAAGTTTTATTTTTATTATTATTTTTTGTTTATATTTTTTTTAATTCTTTTTTATAATTTTTTGTTTTCAATAAAAATATTTTTGTACAAAACAATAAAACTCTTAATAATTTTTATTTAAAAGAATACAGAAATTTGCGTTATAGACTTGAAATTTATGTTCTTTTGTGTTCTTTCTTATTTATGTAGTCATCTTGTCAAAATTTTGAATCATAAATTTTAATAAAAATAATTTTGTTAAAAAACTTAAATAATTATAACTTTTTTATTAATAAAAAAAAATTCGTTTGAGTGATGGAAATCTTTATTTGAACCTTTAAAATTTCATTTGATTGTTTGTTTGTATACTGCAGCTGTCTAGTTCACAAACGTCAAATGTGATTGTCATTAGACGATTTAAAACATCTTTTGATAGGGTGATTAATTTTGCGCCACTTTGTATACTTTATATACTACTAGCTATCCCCGGTGCGCTTCGCTATACCCATCCAAAAAAATACAATAAACACTTGGAAGAAAAGTATGACCAACCTTTAACGCGAAAATGCACGCTATTCTCAAGTCAAAAATGTTCCCATCCGACCTGTTTTTTGCTAGACTATAATTAACGCGATAACAATTTTTTACTTTTAATGGGATGTGCCACTCCCAGTATTCTTATCCAGTCTGTATTTTGCTAGACTATGCACATAAGTATGAGGGTTACTTGTGCAAAGTCTCAAGACTATACCTAATGTAGTTCTCTAGGTACGCGATAATAATTTTTCACTTTGTATAGGAGGTACCACGCCCTCCATTCAAATTCAGTCTGTGTTTCTCTACACAATGTATCTTAATATGGGATTTACTGATGCAAAATTCCAAGGCGCTACCTATTGAGCTTCTCTAGATACAGGATAGTAATTTTTCACTTTGGATGGGGGTACCACACTCACTGTCCCAATTTAGCCTATATTTTTCTAGAGTATACCCATGGGTATGGGATTTACTTGTACCCACTTTGAAGACCATACCTATTATAGTTCTCTATATACACAATAATAATTTTTCACTTTGTTTGGGAGGTACCACGCCCACTGTCCCAATTCAGTCTGTATTTTGGCAGACTATGCGCCTTAGCACAAAGGCTACTCTTGCAAAGTTTCAAGGCGTTATCTATTGCAGTTCGCCAGGAAGATGATAATAATTTTTCACTTTGTATGGGCGGTACCACTATTTCGGCTATAACTCATGAACCAATACACATACAGACACCGTTTGTACATAAAAACCTTGGTATTGACGTCACCTTTCATATAAACTTTGCAGAAACAAAATCGTTTCACGCATTCCAGCGAATATCAATTACTAACACAATGCAACTTATTTTTATATATATAGACTAGCTATCTCCGATGCGCTTCGCTACACCCATCCGAAAAAAATACAATAAAGAAAAGTATGGCCAGCCTTTAACTCGACGTAAGAATAGCGTGCTCACGTCAAAAATGTTTTAGTTTATATGCAAGTTACGACGCCCACTGTTCACATCCATTCTGTTTTTTGCTAGACTATGCGTATTTTGCTTGAATATGCACATTAGTAAGAGGATTACTTGTGCAAAGTTTCAACACCATACGTATTGTAGTTCTCTAGGTACACGATAATAATTTAACACTTCGTATGGGAGGTACCACGCCCACCATTCCAATCTAGTCAATGTTTCACTTTGTAGAGAAGGTATCACGCCTACTATTCCAATGTTCCTGTATCAATTTACCTTAATATGGGGGTTACTGATGCAAAAGTCCAACGCCTTACCTATTGCAGTTCTCTAGATACAGGATAATAATTTTTTACTTTGTATGTGGCTACCACACTCACTGTCCTAATTCAGCCTATGTTTTTCTAGAGTATTCGCATGGGTATGAGGGTTAATTTTACCTACTTTCAAGACCATACCTATTATAGTACTCTATGTAAACGATAATAATTTTTTACTTTGTATGAAAGGTACCACGCCCACTGTCCCTATTCATTCTGTATTTTGGTAGACTTTACGCATTTGCACAGGAGTTTTTCATGCAAAGTTTAAAGGCGCTATTGTAGTTCGTCAGGAACACGATAATTATTTTTCACTTTTTATGGGAGGTACCACGCGCACTATTCCAATTTAGTCTGCGTTTAGCTAAACTATGTACGTTAATATGATGGTTACTGATGCGAACTTCCAAGGCGCTACCTATTGCAATTTGCTAGATACAGGATAATAATTTTCCAGTTTGTATGGGAAGTACCACGCCCACTGTCCCATTTTATTCTGTATTTTGGTAGACTATGCGCATTAGCATAGGAGTTACTTGTGAAAAACTTTAAGGCTCTATCTATTGTAGTTTGCCAGGAACACGATAATAGTTGTTGACTTTGTATGGGAGGTGCCACGCCCACTACTCCAATTAAGCCTGTGTTTAGCTTGACACTGTACGTTAATATAGGGGTTACAGGTGCGAAATTCCAAGGTGCTACCTAATTCAGTTTTTTAGATACAGGATAATATTTTTTCACTTTGTATGGGAGGTACCACGCCCACTATTCAAATCCAGTCTATCTTTTGAAACTAAAATGTTAATATAGAGGTTACGGGTGCAAAATTTCAAGGCGCTACATATTACTGTTACCAAGCTACACGATGATAAGTATTTACTTTGTATGGGAGGTCACGTCGAATATCAAAGAAATAAGTACCTTATTTTATTAACCGTATATCTAATGACAAGCTATGAAAATTTCAGAAAGATCGATTCCTTGGGGTAGGCAAACAAACAAACACATTTTGTGTTTTATATATAAAGATAGATATATACATATGTATGTATGTATGTGCATTTTTATGACGTTGTTTTAGACAAGGTTTAGGCACTCGGTACTATATTAGGTCTAAATATTATCTTATTTTTTGATGAATACGTTGCTTTGTCACGTTTAGACCAAGTTCCACTTTTATTTGCCTACAACTCATGTGGCTATTAGTTGCTAACTGCTACATATATGGGCCATTGCTCCTGTCATTAATAGTGTATATCCGACCGCTACGTTTACTAATAACGTATTCATCTGGAATTTTGAAGCAATTTGTTTTCGTGTTACGGTTTCTCTTTACAGAAACAGCAATTTGGCTAACTTTCATGCCGGAATGACTCATTCCCTTGATTAATCCACAATCTTCTTCTGTTAATTCAGTTTTACGTGGCATTTTCCTAAAAAATAAAAAAATTTTATTTGTTTTCATCTTATACATTTGCTTATCCACTATACTAACTTATGTAAAAATAAACTAAATAACAGCAAAAGATAAAATAATTATAAGAGAATGTGTATACCAAAAACAACAACTCTACTGTTAGTAACGAGTGATTTTTTAAGAGCTTGAGAACTTTTTTTTTTTTTAAAACGCATAAAATTTGCAAAATCTCATCGGTTCTTTATTTGAAACGTTAGATTGGTCCATGACATTTACTTTTTGAAGATAATTTCATTTAAATGTTGACCGCGGCTGCGTCTTAGGTGGTCCATTCGGAAAGTCCAATTTTGGGCAACTTTTTCGAGCATTTCGGCCGGAATAGCCCGAATTTCTTCGGAAATGTTGTCTTCCAAAGCTGGAATAGTTGCTGGCTTATTTCTGTAGACTTTAGACTTGACGTAGCCCCACAAAAAATAGTCTAAAGGCGTCAAATCGCATGATCTTGGTGGCCAACTTACCGGTCCATTTCTTGAGATGAATTGTTCTCCGAAGTTTTCCCTCAAAATGGCCATAGAATCGCGAGCTGTGTGGCATGTAGCGCCATCTTGTTGAAACCACATGTCAACCAAGTTCAGTTGTTCCATTTTTGGCAACAAAAAGTTTGTTAGCATCGAACAATAGCGATCGCCATTCACCGTAACGTTGCGTCCAACAGCATCTTTGAAAAAATACGGTCCAATGATTCCACCAGCGTACAAACCACACCAAACAGTGCATTTTTCGGGATGCATGGGCAGTTCTTGAACGGCTTCTGGTTGCTCTTCACTCCAAATGCGGCAATTTTGCTTATTTACGTAGCCATTCAACCAGAAATGAGCCTCATCGCTGAACAAAATTTGTCGATAAAACACATTTCGAACCGAACAATGATTTTGGTAATAAAATTCAATGATTTGCAAGCGTTGCTCGTTAGTAAGTCTATTCATGATGAAATGTCAAAGCATACTGAGCATCTTTCTCTTTGGCACCATGTCTGAAATCTCACGTGATCTGTCAAATACTAATGCATGAAAATCCTAACCTCAAAAAAATCACCCATTATAACACAAGGTCCAGAGAAAAGCAGTTTTTCACATATAATTATTGGACTGAGAGTATTATATACCATTATAGTATGGGGGTTAAAACATCTAGACTCCCAATCCTGAAGTTTTTTGTGTGGGAATGCACATTAATAAGGGAGTTCCTTGTACAAAATTTTAAGACTACCTCTTGTAGTTCTCTAATTACACCATAATAATTTTTTATATGTTATATGCTGCTATAAAAATGGTCGTGGTAAATTGAATTACTACTGTTATTAAAAGTTATTCAATACATTACTATTCTGTGCATTTGGTCCATGGTGACTTATTGGTCGGTCTACATCAGTGTTCGAAACTTTACGGAACATTATTTTGTGTACACAAACCCAGAAACGATATCTATTTTTTAGTGCTTGTGTATTTTTACGTAACCCGAATACAATAAATAACTATTTTTTAACGCAAGTTATAAAACAGTACAATTGTAGTGGGTATGTACTGTTTTTTTTTTCATAATATACAAGTATTTTACTTTTTTGGTTTGTTGTTTGTGCACAAAAAATAAAACACAATCAGGCATGTTCCAGAAAAGTTGTAGAATGAAAGTAAAATACGATTTGAAAAGTAAACTTTTTATTTTTCATGTTCTGCTGTTTGGTTTTATGGGTGTGAAGATAAATTCGAATTTGACTAGCATAGACAAAAACCACATTTTCTAACAGAGTTCATTTTTCAGTCAACAGAGCACTGTTATTCTTAAACCATTTACTGTAATTATTAATCCAATTATTTTGGAGGCTACAACTTGGAATCAGGATAAGTTCCACCTAAAAATACACTTGAGAATGTTGCTCCGAGGAATACTTTTTGGAAATAAAATATTGGAATTTTCAAAATAACTTAAGAAAGGAAGATTATTGGTCAATATGGAAAAATGGGGATGGGCTGCTATAACACACCATATACATATCATGGTCCATGGTGTACTTAATGGACTTATAATACTTAATGGACCTGAAATAATTTTAGAAATTGAAAAAATCTGAATTTTTAAAAATAGTCATATTTGAAAATTACTTGGGGAGATTAGTGGTCAACATGTTGGTATACTTCTTCATCGTGTACCATTTCTCCTTCATTATGAATTTTTTATACGCTTTATGTGCTCATTATGATTACATGTTCCTTTCAGCTGCTCCGCAATTAATACCATAGCATCAGTCTGGCCTCTCATACAGTTTTTCATTATATCATTAAAACTATCGTCTTTATGGCGTCTTGGAGTCGCAGTAGTAGTAGACTTACTGGTGGAAGCAACATTTTCTTCAAGCATATCACTCAAGTCGACTGCGATTTCTTCTTCTGTAGGTGAATCACCGAAAACCTGGCGTTTTCAACTCCTTTGATGATAATTTTTAAATAAAAATATAACTTAGTTGCGCCTATTATTTTAAAACATTAGCAATCAAGGAAGTTATGTAAATGGTCTTTAATCAAATGTATAAAAAATAATATCAAAATGTAATCAAGGAAGTTATGTAAATGGTCTTTAATTAAATGTATAAAAAATAATATCAAAATGTTGTAAGATTTAAAAGTTATAACAATTTAAAATTTTATTCGGATTCAATTTCACTCGGTTTCGGATTACAGAACATACCCGAATATGTGAGAGAAAGACGGCAGAAAAACAAAACGTATTTGTTGAAATTACTCTTAGTCTCACGAAATGGGAACACGTACCAGTGCACAGTGATCAAAATGTGACAGAATCAAAATATTTTGGAAATAACCTACTCATTTATAAACGGTTAGACCGATTGATCCTAAATTCGATATGAATATAACAGAGGAGTATCTGAACTTAAGTTTTAAAGGTGGGTACCATACACCCTCCAGGAGTGACGCTGCGTGGTCTCAAAGTTGGGAACCTCGGACCTTAAAATTCTTTTACAGCTTGCCGTTTCTTCAGTTTTCTCCTGATTTTTTAAATTTATACATGGTCTTAACGGTCTTGTCACTACCTAAAAAATGGTATCTAAATTTACAAATAATAACTTAAAATTATTGAGTTATAAGCATTTTAAGAAATTCCATTTTTGATTTTTCGCTACCCTGGTCTAGTTTTTTCAAAATATTGGACACAATTTTTACCAAATTTGTTACCATAGTTAGCGAGCCAAACTATAAATATTTTTGATGAATTTTAATATTGTATCTTTACTTAGTTTAAAATTAGACGATTTTCAATTTAAAAAATCCAAAATTATTCAATTTTTGTCTACTATAGCCCAAAAACGGCGAGTGGCCTGTTTTTATAAAAAAAAATTTCTTAAGGAATACATAAAAATTTTATATTTTTGTGTAAGCTAACTATATGTGTGTACGCTTAAAAAAATTCGTATAAAATTGATCATCCTTGTAGAAGATAGAGGTCCCATAATATGACCTATTTTACATCGAAATTTTGATTTTAGCCTATATATTCTAAAATGACAAAGCTGGGATCGAAAAAAGAAGACTGCTGTAATAAATGTTTTTGAAAGTATTTTATGAGCCCTAGTCCGTATGTAGACTTTATGGGCAAAAGAGTAAAAAATCCCAATTTTGTGATTTTTGGTCCTTATTTTGGGAATTGTGGAATTTCCATTTTCTTAATATTTTTTTTAATTGAACATGCACAGAAAATATTATTTGATTTGTTTAATTTATAAAAATGTTATTGCATATTCAAAATTTTTCCTTCCCACAAATTTGCCAGTTTTTACCATAATTTTTTGAAATTTTCAGATATCAGCAACAAATTTTAAAATTTTGTTGTAATAATAAATTTTTTTTATATATTTGTATATAAATGATGCAATTTCCTATCAAATAAAAAAAGATTGACCTCAATATCATTTTTATGTTCAAAACTATGTGCTTTTAAATATGAGTATTCCCGTACTTATCAGTTCAGTTACTGATTTATGTTATGTTATGCTACTGTTATGTAAACATAAACTGATAATAAAAATATGTAGATATTTTAAAAACAAAGAGAAATATTTTCAAAAGGGATTTTATTACCTATGTTTAGAAATATTTATATGTAAATACGTACTCGTGTGTATATATATAAATGTTTAAAAGCTATTTAAATAGTTTGTGTAACAAAAAAATATTTTTGTAAGAAAACTTTATATACTTAAATACCAACTTCTCGTTACTTAAAATATGGCAGCCTTTCTTAAAGTTTTTATATTAACTATACATTCATACATATGTACATTTTAGGATTAGTTTTAATGAAACTAAAATAATAATAAATATAAAAAAACCACCAATAACATAAAAAATAGGTATCACTATGTACATATGTATATAAGATTTAAAGACAAAAAAATATTATCAAGGCTTCTGCGGCACCTCAAGACGTGGTTCAATCACAATAAAACTTTATAGAATAACTTTACACATAATAATTCTTGCAAAAAAAAAAAACCGACTTCAAAACAGACAAACTTAAAATCATGTTTCTTTAAGACGGTAACTATTGCGACACCCTGTAATTTCCGAATTCAAATTTTATACTAGTTATAGCGGTCGTAGCAATACAGGTTCATTGTAAACTTCAACCGTCTGTCTGTAACGGTTTAAAAGTTTGGTCATATACATCAAATTACATAAACTATTGCGACACCCTGTAATTTATAATTTTAAATAATTATACTTATTATAACAGATATAGTAATGGACATTCTGTCTAATTGTTAAGTGCTTAACAATAACTGTTTAAAAGATAGGGTCATATATATCAAATGACGTCACCTATTGGGACACCCTTTAAATTCAAATTTTAATATAAATACTTTTTAAAGAACACTTTGTAATACAGATTCTTTTTAAATTTTAACTTTGTGTCCATATACATCAAATTACATCAGCTATTGGGACACCCTTTAATTTCCAATTTTAAATATTTATACTTGTCGTTATACCAGACATAATAGTGAACATTCTGTCTATTTTTCAAGTGTCTGTCTATAACGGTTCCAAAGATGAGGACATAATGGTCAAATAACATCAATAATGGGGACACCCTTTAATTTATAGATCCAACTTTTATACTTGTTTTAATAGCGGACTAAGCAATATAGGTTCTTTGTAAATTTCAACTGTCTGTCTGTAACGGTTCAAAAGTTTGGCCATATATATCAAAATAAACCAACTAACGGGACACCCTTTAATTTTAAATATTTATACTACGAACATTCTGTGCAACTTTCAAGTGTTTGTCTATAACGGTTCAAAAGATAGGAGAATAAAGGTCAAATTAATTCACCTACGGGGTCACCCTTTAATTTTTAATTTTATTTTTTAATTATTTTTTATTATTGGGAGCTACAGTGATACGCACTTTTTTTAATTTTAAATTGGTGACCTATAATGTTCATAATACACGTAAAAAACATGTATGTTGTATGGGGACACCCTTTAATTTTTAAAATTTTGAACTTCTTTTAAAATGGGACCAATCTGTAGCCATAACCTTTCTAATAGTGCAAAAATTTTTAAAATCGGTTCAGAAATGACCGAGTTCTGAAGGCACAAACATACAAAAAAAAAAAAACAACACACAGACGAATTGATAACCTCTTTCTTTTTTTGAAGTCGGTTAAAAAGACAAATTTTTATCACTTTTTGAACGGGTAATAGAAACATTTATTTTCTGCCATATACCAACGTTCCAGCCTAATGTACATATGTATATGTACATAAGTATATTTTTGAACATAATATGTATGTAGGTAATAAAATCCATTTTTCTATGGTTTAAAATATCTACATTTTCCCAACATATTCAAATACAATTGACCTGTTGTCATGTTTTTACAATTAAAAATAAGAGATCAATTCATATTTTCATTACACATCCTAAATATTTACAATTATATGTACATACATAACACACATGCATATATGTAGGTAAGAACATACATTTTATAACCCTATCAATACAACATTTACTGTTGCTTTAAATATAAGTATATACATATTCTTTGAAATAGATGACGCAATTTTTTATTTTCTTTCATGTTCGTTTTACACTTCGTACAAAAGAAAGAAATTATACCGAAATATTTAATGTGTGGTGAAGAAGAAAACAAGAGTCATGAATAAATACTTCATTACGAATGGTGGTGTTCAATTTTTGAAACAAATGTTTTCTTCTTTCATTGACGATGAAACAAAAATTACTTCATGGACAAAGAGATGTGAACATTTTAATAAGCAAATATCCATGAATATGAAAAATTTGTATATGAAACTAAATTGTGTGCAGTGAATAAACAAACGCAATACAAAATTTCATTCAATGAAAATGATAAAATAACGAACAAAGATGTGCTATTCATGGTGAAAAACTACGTACCCTGGTCTGGACAAAATTTTTTTTTCATACATACGTAGTTTTACATTTCTCTCAGAGAATGAGAGAAGTGATTTTGTCCAGATAACTTTCAGTTTGATATGGTTTAATTTTTTTCCGGACAAAATTGAAATGAGTTGCTACTAAGAAATATTTATTAGAAAAAGCTGCATTGATTTGCCATTATATAGTGTTTGTATATTGATTTGTGTTGATTATCAACAAAGAAATATTTTGCAATAAAAAATTATTTTATGAAAATGGAGTTGGATGAAGCAAAAAGAGAATGCATAATGAGCAATAGCTTATATAAAAATAATCATGCAAAGAAAAGCATTTGGACGGCAATAGCTAATGCAATTATAATTGAGCGATGATAATTAACAAAGGATTATACATCATTTAAGCGCATCTCAGGAACCAAAACGTGATAGTAGCCCATTGCTGTTCTTTGCTTTAATATTTCTTTACTGCAATTCTTTTTTGCATTTTTTATTTTAACAGGCATTAATAGAAGCAATTTTCTTTAATAATCATGTTTTAATAAGCAAAATTAATATGACTTTTTTATTTATGTACTCATATGGCAGTTTTGTTTGTCCAGGCAAATTTTTCGAAATGGGTGAATCGTGCTGTAGAAAACTTAAAAAAAAAATATTTGTTCTCACAACAATTTTGTCCGGACAAAATGGGTAAATCCAGCTTTATAAAGTAAGAAGCAGTGAAAATTAAAATTTTTACGAATTTTGCTGCTTTGACTTACATAAGTTATTCAAATACTGGTTAAAATAATATAAAAGTGAATAAAATTTCGTTGGTGTATTGTTTTTCCTTAATATAGCTGAGGTTTCGAACAATAAATTTTGGGTTTTCCATTTAAAATTTAGGTCTTTTTTAACCGACTTCAAAAGAGAAGAAGGTTATATATTCGTCTGAATGTTGCTTTTTTATGTATGGAACCGCAGAACTCAGCCATTTCTGAACCGATTTTTGTTATGCACCTGGAACATACCTAATTTTTATCTATGGTACTGCATGTAAAAGGTTTTTTATGGATGTTATAATATGTAAAGGGTTTATTAGAATTTATTTATCAAGTATTTCATTTACATACGAGTATGTATGTACATATGTATATGGAAAATTGGTTTCCAAAATTCAAGTAAAAAAATCTCAAGTAATTGAGTTAGCAATTATTATAAAAAAAATCCCATAAGGAAATTGTTGAAATGTTTTCCTTGACCTCAGGACAGTTATAACCTGTTATTAAAATTAAGATAGACCTGAAACAAAACGTTTGCCACTCATACCAAAAAAAAGGGTTTACGGTAGGACATATTTTTTGTTTTTTTTTATATTTTATTTATTGTATCTTCAATATGTTTGAAATAACAATAATTATTACTATATCCTTAATCTCAAAGTAAAATAAATATACTTGCTAAGTCCAGCCAGTGCTAAACAAAATAATCAGTTGTTTCACTGTTGATACATTTCTCTGATGTTTGGATATTTGTATTTTTTTTTTAAATAATTCATTGAAAACTTCAGAATCCATTTAAAAATGTTGTTTCCAATTATCGTAATAAATTATTTTGTCCAAAATGTTTCGTTTATTTCATTGTCGTTTCATCAACTGACAAAGTAGCAACTAATTCCCATGTTTGCTTGTAAAATATTGTTTGAGAAACTTGGCCTGATAGCGTAATAAAAAAACACTCTATCAGGCCTTCCTCACAGGCCGCGTTTGATCGTTTATTAGCCGCATAGAATCCGATTAACAGACGAATATTTGCCTCATACGTTATACATACGTCGGCTTTTTCAAAACAAGAAATTTGATATACAGGTTTTCATTTGAGGGTTGTCGCAATCACTTCGTCTCTACGAGTGGCAACAAAAATAAAACAAAATACAGCAAAATAAATTAAAATGAAGAAAAAAACTTTTCAAGTGTTTTCTTTCCCAATTTAATATCCGTCAACAAGGTATCCATTGTGTCAAGATCTTGCGTCGTTACTTTGATCTCAGTTGAATACGTCAAAGTATGATGTTTGACGGATTCTTTGTGCCCGGCCTTAAGTATTTTAAAGCCACCGGAGCTACCTGGCTACACTACCACCGTTGTTGCGAGTAATGAGAGCGAAATGAGACAATAATCAGAATCAGTTTGGGATTTGGAGTACAATTGTACCAAATTTGGTACAATCGTCACATCAATGGTACACTGGTACACTTCATGCTTTTTTGGTACATTTTCGTATAAAATTTATTAAATAAATTTTTTTATTAAAGTCTAGTATTCTGCTCATTTTACTTCAATAATAAACATTTCTAATTTCATAGTTTTCCAACCCTGCCTAGAACTAACTGTACTGGATTTTGGATTTTTATTGTTTACTTCGATAACCCTTTTACGTATAAGTGTTAGGTAATTTAGTTGCAAGGCCTGCTTAACTACAGCTCAACTACAGCGTTTAAACGATTTTGCATCGCCTCAATCAGTTTCGGGCAGTATTCAGCTTATATGTATATTTTTCATTCTTTCGTAATGTCTTTTTTAGTAATTAGCTGACTCTTTAATTCTTCTTTCTAATGACTTGTGGCTTCCTCTCTCGGATTAAGATCCGGTAGCATTGGTGGAGTTTCAAAAATTTTTTGGAAATTGTTGAGTATTCAGCTCCTAATTTTGCAGGCTTTTTGATTATGAAATCGTAACTATTTTGGCAAAATTCTTTTTAGTGAATTAACATCAAAAAACCAAAATTCAAGGAAAGGTATTTGAACCCTAGAATAAAAGTTTTGATTTGTCCTATTTTAATGTCAAACCATTGTATGTACACATATTTTATTTGTTTTTCACTTAATGCCAAATGTTGGTACAGTGGATGCTGATTAGGTACAATTTCATTATTGGGGCGGTACATGGTCAGATCCCAACACTGATCAGAATATGTGAGTTGAGAAATGATTGAATTCTGCGGGCATAAATATAAAAACTTATATTTGTAATCTTCTTCTTTTTTTGAAGTTGGTTACAACGGGATGGATTCTTATAAAAACAAAATTAAAAAAATTTCAAGTCTATCGCTGATTTATGTATGTATTTGTCTTTTTTACAATTGGATATTGCTGCATATACTTATTAAATAAAATATATTAATTTTGTGGTTTTTGGGGAATATAAAATTGGTAAGAAGTTCTGAAACTTTACAGGTTTCTTATGCAGAGTTAAAAAATATATACATTTGAAAATGTTTTTAGCTTCGCAAGAAATATATAAACAATTTCAACATTTCGACTCGGGCCAGAAAGAACCAAAAAGTGATACATTTTTCCAACGCAACTCAAACACTCTAAATAGTTCGTACGATTACAGTACCAGCGAAAATAGCAACGATAGCAGCAAAAAGAACAATAACGAACAGAGTCAAAGCGATGATATCGATGAAGCTCGTTACAATCTAGCCACACGCATTATGTCAAACGGAGTTGAGGTTATAATAGCCAGTGATAAAACTAAAACGCCTGATTATTTAGTTCCAGACATTTCCAACAGCCAACTACAGTATAACAAACCGATGACCTTAGCAGCCAGCACTATTAAGAATCAAATGATGATACTTCTCTTTCCGTCATCCGCACCGTCCATTGCAACAGATAATAATTTCGTAGCGAATCCATCAAGTCAACAGGTAATTTTAATTATTTTTAATTTTCTTTATCACTTGCCGACATTCGTGTGTTTTCGAAAATGTTTCTTTTTTCAGTAATTTATGTACATACATACATATGTACATACATACATATGTACATACATGCATATGTACATACATATATATGTACATACATACATATGTACATACATACATAATATGTACATAAATACATATGTACATACATACATATGTACATACATACATGTGTACATGCATACATATGTACATACATACATATGTACATACATACATATGTACATACATACATATGTACATATGTACATACATACATATGTACATACATGCATATGTACATACATACATATGTACATACATACATATGTACATACATACATATGTACTACATACATACTTATGTACATACATACATATGTACTACATACATACTTATGTACGTATGTACATACACACATACATACATACATACATACATACATACATACATACATACATACATACATACATACATACATACATACATACATACATACATACATTCATACATATTCACTTAATCAGACTATTTGATGCTAAGTTTGAAGAAAATTGGATAATGGAAATCCAATGCAATGCTGGAAATTGGTTAACAAGATTTCAATGTTCTATTGATTTCTTACTGTACTAAGAAATAAAAAAGCAAAATAAAAAACTTTAATTTCGAGGGCATAGTATCATGTTTTTACAAAATTATTAATGGAGCGCTAAGAGTTTATAAAAATGTAGATCTCTAAATCGACTTAAATTTTATAGTTACGACTGGCAAATCTGGCAAAATCTTTCTACCCTAATTTTTCTTAAGTTGGACAAAATGACATATAATCTGTCATCAAATAGTTTTATTTAAAAGAAAAATTTAAGTTAAATGAAAGTAATTGAACCTCTGCATCATAGAATAAATGAATTTTAAGCGTGGTTGTATGTAGATAAAAGCTAACGATAAAGTTATGAACTTTTGTTAAGACATGTTAATGTATAATGGAGACGGGGGGTAAGGCATGCGCAATAAAGCTTGCTTTGTGGAAAGTAGTTCTAAAGTGATGGAATTTTGGTAGTAAAATCTAGCTTTTGCCAAAACTACGCAGTGTAAACGATCTAGATTTTGAGAAAAATGGAACAGTTAAGAAAAGGAACACGTAATTAGATTCGTTTAAAACTTATAAGGCGCGAAATATTTACCAAACAATTTTTTGGAAAATGCCAATGACTTTAAAATTATTATAAAACAAAATATGTAGGTACTTTTATTACTCCCAAAGAACAACGTAATTATCTATATTAATAAAACCATTGTAATGTACTAAAAGAAACATAACTTTTCTTATAAAAATCTTGTGAAATCAATTTTTGGGTCTCCTAAAAAGTAAAAGCATTTGTATACATGTTCACTTTCTTAATTAACCGATTCAAATATTGCTACCAAAGTAAATGTCATTCTTAAGTTGTAGCGTATAAGTGGCACGTCAACTACTAAAGCATGTTCACGAGTTCAATACTCAGCCGTAGCAAGAGCTATATTTCTGATATGTATTACTTCTCAATATAATAATACATATCACAGCGACCTCCTTCGCCAGTATTACCACATAGCACTAAATCGCCTGTGAAATAAAATAAATATAAATTGGCCTTCTTTGGAAAGCACAGGAAAATAAGGGCCGTGGGAAAAGAAGGTCTAAGCTTGCCTTACAGAAGGTATGAAGTGAGAAGGCCTTTGTTTTACCACTGGGAAGTGCTCACATCTTAAGCCTAGAACAGTTGCCCGCAAACACATGCCAATTTAATTTTCTTCTGAATGATTTTACATGCGTTGCAAGCGCGCATGTGTGCTATTTTGCCGGACTTTGGTATAAAACAAAAAACAAGCATACTTGTAATGTCCAGCCAGTGTTAAACAACATGTTGTATGTTTCACAGTTGTTGTTATTTATTTGTGGGTTATCCTTCTGATGTTCGGACAAGAGAAGCAATATCCCTCCTTTTTAATCGAATATAAACACGACCAATTGCGATATTACGCGCCATCCGTTTAGATGCACTATAAGTTTCTTTAAATACATATAATGAGGCATATTTCACCATTTTCTGATTTTACTAATGGCACGTTTAGATTTTTGAATCGTTCGAGTTTTTTATACCAGGGAGCATTCTAAGTTGGATGCTGAGGCAGTGCACCATAACTGATTTAAGGATTGAGTCCAAGTTTGCAATAAGGATTTTCCGTGTAAAGCGCTAATCAGTATGTATACCGAGGTATTTGACTTCTAAAAGTTGAGGTATCATTTGGTTATTTATGCTAAGCAGTATAAATGTTATGAAAGTACAGTTTGGTTCGTTCACCTTTATTCCTAATTTCTTCAACAGTTTTTCTTTATTGAGCATTTGGTCTTGTAAATATCGTGACGCTTCTTAGGAACTTTCGTGAAACCTTCAAAAAGCTGTGTCTTAACAAAATTTTGACCTGAGTGGACTCGACCGAGCTATAAAAAAAGTATAAAATGAATCTTAGATAACTCCGAATTCAATTGGTTAAGATGAGCTAAAACATCTCCTTTATCGTATAAACTTTTGATTAGTTAAATGCTTTATATTTAACTTATATGTGTTTGTTTCTCGGAAAACAAAAGCTGCCTACACCATTGAACCGAACTTTCTGAAATTTATGCAATTTATTATTATATATACGGTTGATAAAATAGGAAACTTATTTTTTTTGATATTCGACCAAGGCGTGGCACCTCCCATACAAAGTAAATATTTATCATCGTGTTGCATGGTAACATGCACCGGTAACCTCTATGTTAACGTACATAGTTTGGAGAAAGATAGACTGGATTGGAATAGTGGTGGTGGTAACTACTATACAAAGTGAGAAATTATTATCGTGTACCTGGAGGTAGAGTCTTGAAACTTTACACAAGTGACCCTCACGTAATGTGCATAGTCTACCAAAATACAGACTGAATTGGGACAGCGTGGTACCTCTCATACAAAGTGAAAAATTATTATCGTGTACCTAGAGAACTATAATATGAAAAGTTTTGTAACTTTGAAACTAAGAAACCCTCATACTAATGTACATTGTCTAGCAAAATACAGATAGGATTAGGATAGTAGGAGTGGTACTTCGCATACAAAGTAAAAATGTATTATCGTGTTAATACGTAGTCTAGCAAAAAGCAGATTTTATAGGAACAGTAGGCGACGTATCTTGTCGTATCATAGTTATCAAAAAACTTTCAATCTGTAGCAAAGTAATCAAGACGTAAAATGGCATTATAAACAAAAATAGCCAGGGGTTTTCTTGGGATTAAAATCAGTTAGGGGAATAAACTTTATCACGGAATTTAAATCTTAGGGGAACTGCAACACTAAAGTAAAAAACCTTTCTTAAGTGATCAGCAAATATATTGCCTTTTTTCGTATCATTTTCTGCTAAACCTCCACACACAGTTCACAGGGGAAGGTTTCGTATGAGCGGTCCTTTAAAGTTTCTTCATGCACGCTGTAATTTATAATCTTAGTTTGGACTCGAGGTCTTCCAGGTAATTTTTCAGGGATTCTATTCTGCGAGAATACAGGAGATTCCTTAGCTGATTCGTGCATTCTTTTAGTCTGTTAGTTGTAAAGTTAAGGAGATCTGTGTGATCTCTTCAAATTCCTCTTTTAACAGTGGAAAGCCTTTTGACATCTACAGAATAAATTTGATTGTATCTACTTTCATATCCAGTTAATGTTGCATATCAGGCAGATAATTTCAGGTTTTTAGCAGAATCTATAAGACACATCTATAAGTTAAGTTTCAGGTACAAAATTGGTTTACGGTTGGTTATTGCACACCAGCGTATGAAAAATGTTGTGTGCTTGGTTTGCCTAAGTGAGAATAATGAGCATTAAGTATATATTGTAGCTGTTTGGGAGGAGTAATTAATTTTAAGAAGACTTATTTTGAATTTGCTCTTGCGAGCGACATGTAAGAAATAATTTGAGTTTTCTTGTATAGCTTTTGGTTAAACAATGTGTTTATGGTAGCAGTGTGGCCATTAAAAATTATTATTCATAACTGAATAAATAAAGAAAAACAAATTAATTGAAGTTTTCTATTTTGCGAGTAAACAACTCAACGAAGAAGTCAAACGTTACAATTATTTAGTAAAAGCAGTGTAATTTGAAGACCTAAAAGTTTATCATCAAAAAAAATAAGCTGGATATGCTACAATCAGGCAGTACTTTAAATGAAATAGAAAAAATGCTTCCAAAGCTAACACCGAGAAATTTCTAGCCGAAGTTCAAGAAAGGCAACAAGAAATTTTTCAAATCCCTCAACAGTAACCACTCAAAAATACAATTTACCGTTGATATAGAGAAAAACAAAACGCTCATATTTAGGCATAACCTTGCAACACACATAGGGGTATTTTGCCAATATAGCCGGACATTACTTTTTATTTTAACTTATATTGGCTCTAAAAATGTACTGAGTGCCCCTAGGTTAATGCAGAAAAATCTGTTATGGTCATAGGCTGTCAAAGCTATAAAATAGGAAAAATCGGATCAAGGAGAAAAAAATTCCCCTTGGAAGAACTAATCCTACCTCTGAAAAATGCAACTTCTTTTTGATTTTCCCGTCATTTTGTTTAGCAATTACAACTTTTAAGGTCAAGTATTCAAAATGTTCAAAAACTAAAGTTGGACTCAAGAGATTTTTAAATGCCATTTTTAACCCCGCCCCCTTTTGTGGGCGGTGAAATAAAGAATTATTTGAAAAAATAATGTAATTATTAAAAGAAATAGATTACATACTTCTTGAAACCATAAAAATGTATTTTTATGGGCAGGGGGAGGTATTCCTCCAATCCTACCCCCAAAGCGTCCCTTTGAAAAAATTTTTTTTTTTATTTTTTGCCAATTTCTTAAAAATATTAATTTTTAAGTTTTCCAATGCCTAACCAATCCCCGCCTCGCAAGAATATTATTAAAAAATATTTTTGTAATTTGTTACTTAATAGTATTTTATTTATCGGAAAATAATTAATTTATTCATAGTAATAGCTTATTTATGATTGTAACGATAAATTTTATTTAAAATTATAATAATTAATTTATTTAAAACAACTTCTCCTTTGCACTAAGATGATGATGAGTGCCATGGTTCTTCTTCGTCTGATTCTTCAAAGACCTCTTACGAATCTGAATCCTTTTCAGCGTTAAGTACAGGTGGAAGCATGAAAGAAATTGCTTATTTCGTAAAAGGTAATGACCTTTTTTTGGAGTGGGTCTAGTAAAGAGTGGGTCAGAACTTAGCAAAAGCCTATGAATAATATCTATGTTACACTGAACCCTTGAAAACTCTCTACCTAAATTTTGTCTGCAAATCCGGAAATGATTATTTCGTGCCTCAGCCGCTTCTCCTGATAACAGCCCAATAGGCAACAATGCCTCATTCATAACAGTTGCACCATGTATTAAAATCATGTGCATTGTAGGTGTTTTGCAGTATCTAAGCAATATCGGCAAACTCGTGCATTTGGATATTACTTCAATAATAACCTTGATTCGGTATATGAAATCAAACTCAATTCCAGTTATTTCTGCAGCTAATTCAGGATTGGAAAAAATCTTCTGATAGTGTTACCATCGTTGGTGTTTCCAAATCCAGCTTTCGGTACACCCACTATTATCCCTAATTCACTTCTAAATTTTTCTTGGATATGTTTTTTCCTCGCGTTAACAATGGCTTTGTCCGCATCAGATTTTATTTGCCTTTTTTCACTGTCAGTTTATATGACAGGTGTAATATGCAAATAGGCGAATTCTGGAGTGTAAAGTAGTTAGTCCGAAAGAAAGGGCATTTACGTCTATATCTCGCTTGATATTTAAATTGTTTTTTTTACAGGTAATAACAGTATTAGATGTAATGATTTAAATAAAAAACATCTACCTTCAGTTATTAAAAACCAAAGCATTTTATGAATATAGAAGGGTTTCTTACTCGTATTTACCTATCCAAGATAAGAACAAACATAAAAAGGTAAAATTTTCAAAAAATCGCAAAAAAATGGCGCAAAAACGCGCAACGTTTTTTTTTACAGTAAAAAAGTAGATTTTGTGGTAATATATAACATTTTTAGGATCGCGATGGAGCTCACTCCTAAAAAGCTTTTCAATTTTTTTTTGACAAAAGATTTTACAAAAAAAAAACTTTTTTTAATTTTGAATGAAATTTTTTTATCATTATGAATTAAAAAAAATTAACATAAGTAGCTACTAATAAACCCTTTCACAGAAAAAAAAAATCAATACAAAATCTTTATTCGTTTAGCCACCAAAAAATATATTGCAAACCTCTCAAAATCGTTTAAAGTCAATAAAAATATGCGATTGACTTAACTTTCCTGATTTTAACAGTGTCCCAAAATGACAAATCTCAAGCAAAAGCCTTGATTCGGACGATTGATTCTGGTAGAGGATGGTTCCTGTGAATTGGAGATACCACTATGCGCCTAAAAGCCTCTGAATAAACTCGCTTCATTCGAGCGGCCTGTTTCACCTAATCGCAACTAATCTGGATAAGCAATCAGTGGATGAACCCAACTCGTGAAATGCATTGGGCGAAACTAGTAAATTTGGTTATGGGAAGGAGGTTAGAGGGAGTAGTCTTTGCGGATACTCTAATTGAATTTTCCTACATTAAAAGTTACAGGAAAGGCCTCTGAGGAGTGTTTATTTCACTTACAAAATGCCTGATGCGATTTACTCGTCAATCGACTTCAAGTAGATGGGTGCTAAATTAAAAGCGCGTTAATCGCGAAAATTTGGGGGTATCGGGAACAAGTTCACTAATTTCATTAGAGTACATTACCATTGTAATAACAATAAAACATTGGAACAAAACCCTCATTATTAAATTATTCGACCTCACATATATGTATAAATATTAGGAAGATCGGCTGGAGGGAAGTATCTTTTACACCGTTTCAAAATCTCGTAGCACTTGAGACTTGAGAACATCGCATTGGTTTTTATGCCAAGAACATCAAGAGCTTTCGGTTTATAATTATACCATTGTTGCAGATGAAGCCTTTTTTTCCAACACATCTCTGTGTGTACTAAAAGAATACGAATGTCAAAAATTGCTGTCATCCGTGAAAGAAAATAAAAGTTGTTTGACAAAGAAAAATATGAAATAGGTCAGAATAGAGATAAGATCCTCCTCTGAACTCCTTCGCAAAAGTCTCATCTATAAAAACTCTTATAGTCCCTAAGAAATCTCGATATAAATCGAGTAAAGTTATCTCCGACATGCCACCCTCTAATAAACACATACTCCACACTCCATAATGTTATAACCATAGATTACATAGATAGCAAACTCTCCTAATGTCAAAAAAGTCTTCACAGTTAAGGGTACGGTGTCAATTTAACACACATAGAGAAGTAAAATTTTTACTCGCATTTAAACTATATTAAACGATATATCGTTGCACTTTTCAAATACGTAAATAATTTAAAATTATTGAACACAAAATTTATTCACAATTTATTGTTTTTCCAAGTTTTTAACAAAAACTAAAACTCGTTCTATATATAAAATTTTTGGGAATAAAATATTCGCCAAATAAAATATTCGCCAAAATTAGAGGGAAAAAAAAAGTAAAGACTATGTCAATGTCAAGCCTCTCCCTATTATTGTTCAAAAGTTAAGCTATTTTCACCAGCATCCGTCTTTTATGGGGACACCATTCAAGCCTCTGTGTATAACGGTTTCAAAGATAGGGTCACATAGATCAAATAACATCTCGTATTGGGACACCCTTTAATTTACAATTAAATTGTTATAAAGGACTTGGTCACAAAGATTCTTTGTAAATTTCAACTGACTGTCTATTACGGTTCAAAAGTTTGGCCATATATATCAAATTAAATGAACTATTGGGACACCCTCTACATTATAATTCCAAATATTTATACTTGTTATTATACCAGATAATTTTCAAGTGTTTGTGTTTTACAGTTCAAGAGATAGGGCCATATAGATCAAATTACATAATTTATGGGGACACCCTTTAATTTCTAAATTCAAATTGTATATTTGCTATAGTGGACTTTGGAATACAGGTTCCTTGAAAATTTCAGCTGTCTGTCTATAACAGTTAAAAAGTTTAGCCACATACATAGAATTACATTAACTATTAGGACACCCTTTTATTTCCTAATTCAAATTTTATACTTTTTGTTATAGCTGACTTAGCAATACAAGCTCTTTGTAAATTTCAGCGGTCTGTGTACAACTGTTCAAAAGTTTGGCCATATACATCAAATTAAATGAACTATTGGAGTACCCTTTAATTTAAAATTTTGAATCTTTATACATTTTATTATAACGGTCATAGTAATCGATATTCTGTAAAATTTTCAAGGTTTTGTCTATAACGGTTCAAAAGATAGGCATATATAGGTCAAATTACGGCACCTATGGGGACACCCTTTAAATTTTAAATTTATTTTTTTATTAATTTCTGCCGTTGCGAGCTATAGCGACACGCAATTTTTTAAAATTTTAATTTGGTGCCCTTTACGGTTCTTAATACACGTAAAAAACATGTATATTGTATAGGGACACCCTTTAATTTTCAATATAATGAACTGTTTTTAAAACGGGACCAACCTGAAAGCATAACCTTTCAAATAAAGAAATCGGTTAAGAAATGGCTGAGTTCTGCGGTTACATACATAAAAAAAGCAACATTCAAACGATTTGATAACCTCCTTCTTTTTTGAAGTGGGTTAAAAATACAATTTATTTGTTGGAGGAAAAGAGCTATTCCCTATACGTATTTCGCTGGTTGCTCAGGCCAGATCATCAGGAAACCTTTTTCCTAATTTAGAGAAGCCAAAAATATTCTATAAGTAATAAAATTCTCCAAAACACAATGAGAAGTTTACACATATGTATATTAATAGAATAATATTACAGAATATTAAAGCTTCACCAAAACACCAACAAACAATGCACATTTTTATTTTTCCTTACTGACCTTCTACAATTGGATGGTTTTTTGCCATCACTTAATACAGACGTAAGGTTTCACTTTACATACACAAGTTAATTTTGTTCTCGCAAGAGAATCGAAAAATAACAAGTGTTGCCAAAGGTTTGCACAAGCTGTTGCATATTTAGTTATATATAAAATTTTTGGGAATTTAAATATTAATTATTTAATATTATGCTAATTACCCATAACGTTTTTTAATATAAATACAATTTGTTTGTTGACATTTGTTAGGTGAAATTTTTTTCTTTACACTATGGTTTTTTTGTCTTTTTTTTTAATATAAATACAATTTGTTTGTTGACATTTGTTAGGTGAAATTTTTTTCTTTACAGTATGGTTTTTTTGTCTTTTAGGGGATGAACATTTTTAAATACATATGTATATCAACAAAAATACAAAATTCATATTCTTATTTAAAAACAAAAGAAATTTTTAATTTTAACATCTTAAATTGATTGTAAAAAAATATATTTTTTTACAAAACAAATTATATACATTTTTTTTTATTGGAACTACTTTTACATGAATTAATATTTATTCTGACTTAAGTTCTTTATTATAAAGAGATAAAGAAAAATTTGACACTAGCAAAATGTAATGCATTTTCTGGATCGCTTAATGCTGACGACTGGTGTAGCGATCCGGAAAAGAATTTAAGCCAGAATAAATATTAATTTATTTTTACAAAACATTTCGAGCAACTATGAGCACTATAGATGCTGTGGGAAATATTTAAAAAAAAACCAACACGTATACAAATTTCTCTACCAATACAGGAATACCTTGCATAGTACTGCTTCGATCTGTACGGTTTTTCTATAGTACGGTTTCGAAATTTCCAAAAATTATTTGTTCTTGGAAGAACAAATTATAATAACAAATTATCGTTTTTTGACTTGATTATCATCATCATGTCCTCTACCCTCCTTCATAGGGGTATAGGGCCTGTAAAAAGGCGCATAGGGCTTTGAGTGCCTCGAGTAGTCCGGTTTCAAATAGTACGGCAAAATGGTGGAACCGATTAACCATACTATGCGAGGTACTCATGTACATTCTTAGACTTAGGTTTTTTGACAAGACTTAGGTTTTTGACATTTCAGTTGGCTATCTAATTGTAATTTATGGTACTTACTTTAGAAAGTGCAGAACAAATTGTTTGCTACCTATGGTAATACCTTTTCGGCCCAGGAGGTTTGTTGATGCTGAGATTGGCTATAATTTTTAACTACATGCGCTTGAAAGAATATCTTTGGTGTAGTAACTGTCAGTGGGTATTGGTTGACTGCTTTCCAGCAAGTTAGAAATTTAAAAAGAGATAAATTGTAAAATCAAAATAAGAAATCAGTGCCAAAATTTAAGTAAAAAAGCGTCAAAAGCGACTCGAAAAAAATTATTTATTATCAGCTTAAATGAAAAGAAAAGCTAAAAACGAACACAAAAAAAAAACTTAAATAGAAGCACCAAAAATCTATCAAGTCAATAATAGCAAATAAAAAAATTGCAATTACATAACGTCCATTTCAGAACAATATTACGTAATCTAAAATCAAATTTTTTATCGTTTTAGTTAAACTATGATTTACCCTTTCACACGAGTCACTTTATTACAAAAACCTGCCTAACAACATACACATATCGCACCACTTATGTTCAGGAAGGGCGCACAACTGTGGAAAGTCGGGAAAAGGTTATTTCAAATATAGCTACGGAAGAGAGGAATTATCCAAAAATCACACCGACAGAAACTATAGGCGTAACTTTAACAAAGGTTGGTATTACGTAACTAAGCAATTTTAACCTATTTCAAAGCGTTTAAAAATCAATTAAATTTTGTATTGCAGTTTATTTTAATTAAACGTGATTCACCATATAAAATTTTTGAGAGCGAAGCACCTTGTGTTAAGATGTTTCAGTCTGAATCTACTTGCGATGCATGAATAATTTCTCTCTCCTCTAATTTTTATCGCAAGTTTATCTGATCTATATCTCTTTGTTTACATAAAGATGTAAA
Source organism: Phasia obesa (assembly GCA_949628195.1). NCBI lineage: Eukaryota > Metazoa > Arthropoda > Insecta > Diptera > Tachinidae > Phasia > Phasia obesa. The sequence continues at coordinate 3,943,274 of OX451220.1, forward strand.
CAAAGAACAAAATAAAATTAAAAGTGTTGTTTAAATATGAATAAATCAGCAAGTAATAAAAATAGAACTTAAAAGAGATAAATTAAACACAGTCCCAAGGACTGCCGATAGATGTGGAAACTAATAACACTTATAATGTAAATAATCCACAATGTAATAGTTGAAATTTCACGTTGATAAACTTATTTTATGACACAATATTTGTAGCTCATCAAATTAAAAGGATCGAAAGAAATTGCGTTATAGTTTACTGACATTCTCTATTCTTGTGGCGTTTAGACCCTCCTGCACAAGTACGGAGTATTATATGATCGGCACAATATTTGTAGCTACTAGGGTTTAGGATTTCCCGGTGTTTTTCATTTCTCGGGAAACGGGAAAAAAGTATTCGCATTCCCGGGAAAAATTTATAGTTTTAATGAAACATAAAAAAGAACGCAAATAACAACTAAATGTTAGTATTAACAGTATATAAATCTTTAAAACAATACAGGTGACAAAAATAACAAGATATAACACATATTTATAAATACTCAAAAAGTATTTCAATAATTATTTTGTACAAAATATGATTTTAGAACTGTTAGTGCGTTTAACAAATCACTGGACATTCTTTTCCTTGTTTTTGTTGCGAAAGTCTCCTTTAAAAGTTGGTTCCATTAAGTTAACAACACAACTGTTAGTTGACGGTTCTACAGATTCGAGTGGCTTGAATAATCTGTTGAACAATTGTGCTAAATAAAGTTTGATGACATTTTTTGTCACATTAGCAATTTCACTACTTTCGTTCATTTATATTTCCTTTTTAACCATCGTTTTTGAAAGAGTCGAATTAATAGCCAAAAGCTGCTCGTAGAGGGTCTATACTGCAACTTTGATGGGTTTTAAAATGGCCAATAAATTTTCCAAAATCTGAACATATACTTCAACCCACAACTCTGCGCAATTGATATATATCAGAGTTCTTTTTAAATGCGTTCTTCGATTTAAGAAACGTTTGAATCATTTCAACCATACTTATCTTGTTTTTACATCATGAATTAAACGCGACTCATTGCCATATTCTTGTTTATTTATTTCTCGAGACAGGCTATTTTTATAGAACTTTTTAAAATAGTTTTACAATTTGCCTTGCACGATCTATAGCATATTTGTAAGTTTCTAAAAATATTACAATTTTAAAAATTATAGTTTTTAATTCAGCACAATAACGATCAAATATTTCTGTCATAGCAAAAGAAATGCTTATCTAAAAATAGGTACCACTGAATTTTCTTTAAAGTGCTCATGATTTTAAATTTCCCGTTTCCCGGGAAATCAGCAAAAGCTTTTCCCAAATTACCTTAACTACCCAAATTAAATTAACTAAGCATTGTATCAGGTAAAAATATTGTAATATGTATGACTATAATTGATACGGTAAGTAAAAAGAAGAATATAACGGTCCTTATAAAAACATATGCTTGTACACACATGTATTTACTGTGAAAAACATACATACAGCAAACATTCACAAAAGGTTCAAAATGTCATATAGATTACATATCATTAACTATAGGGACACACTTTAGTATTCAACTTTATACTTATTGCTATAGCGGATATAGTAAAATACGTTCTGTGTAAAGTTCAACCATCTGTCTATAAAATGAAAAATTTGGCCATATATGTACATCAATTATTGGGACACCCTTTAATTTCTAATTTTAAATAGTTTACTTTTAATTTTGACAATTTTTAATCATTATTAGTCGAACTATTTATGTATTACATAAAATGAATTTTATAGTCAAGCTTAAGTTCAATTTTATTCTCTCTAAGAAAGAATTAATTATATTACAATTTAGGTGATAATATTAAAGAAAAATTGGGAAAATTTATTTTTTAGACACCAGCAGGAGCGGAATGCACATTTTCTAGACAGCCATGTCCGTCATCAGCACTCTTGTATCTATCTACTTAGGGTAGTGTTTTAGTTGTAAGCATCATCTATTTAACCAACCAAACCCAGATAAAGGAATACAAGAAAACTTGTATTCAATTATCAATCGTCAGTTGGTGAGAACGAAGTCTACCACTACCTTAAGCTTCCCTCTTGTTGAATATTTTTGCTTTTAATATTTACCACCTTATAATGGGTGATTTTTTTGAGGTTAGGATTTTCATGCATTAGTATTTGACAGATCACGTGAGATTTCAGACATGGTGCCAAAGAGAAAGATGCTCAGTATGCTTTGACATTTCATCATGAATAGACTTACTAACGAGCAACGCTTGCAAATCATTGAATTTTATTACCAAAATCAGTGTTCGGTTCGAAATGTTCAAATGTGACAAATTTTGTTCAGCGATGAGGCTCATTTCTGGTTGAATGGCTACTTAAATAAGCAAAATTGCCGCATTTGGAGTGAAGAGCAACCAGAAGCCGTTCAAGAACTGCCCATGCATCCCGAAAAATGCACTGTTTGGTGTGGTTTGTACGCTGGTGGAATCATTGGACCGTATTTTTTCAAAGATGCTGTTGGACGCAACGTTACGGTGAATGGCGATCGCTATCGTTCGATGCTAACAAACTTTTTGTTGCCAAAAATGGAACAACTGAACTTGGTTGACATGTGGTTTCGACAAGATGGCGCTACATGCCACACAGCTCGCGATTCTATGGCCATTTTGAGGGAAAACTTCGGAGAACAATTCATCTCAAGAAATGGACCGGTAAGTTGGCCACCAAGATCATGCGATTTGACGCCTTTAGACTATTTTTTGTGGGGCTACGTCAAGTCTAAAGTCTACAGAAATAAGCCAGCAACTATTCCAGCTTTGGAAGACAACATTTCCGAAGAAATTCGGGCTATTCCGGCCGAAATGCTCGAAAAAGTTGCCCAAAATTGGACTTTCCGAATGGACCACCTAAGACGCAGCCGCGGTCAACATTTCAATGAAATTATCTTCAAAAAGTAAATGTCATGGACCAATCTAACGTTTCAAATAAAGAACCGATGAGATTTTGCAAATTTTATGCGTTTTTTTTTTTTTTTAAAAGTTCTCAAGCTCTTAAAAAATCACTCGTTATTTGTTGTTCCTTCAGCGAACCTTCGGTTAGCAATGAAAGCAACTTTTTGTTTATTTGTTTTACTTCCAATATTCGTTTTTAGTTGACACTAATCTAGTATCAAATCAAACTTTGTTGAGTAAACATGACACAGTGCTTTACGATTTTTAATTTTGAAAACTTTTAATTATTATTAGTCGAAGTATTTATGTATTACATAAAATGAAATTTATAGTCAAGCTTAAGTTCGTTTTTATACTCTCTAAGAAAGAATTAATTAAATTACATTTTATTATAACGGTTCAAAAGATTGTAACGATTTTTTTATCTAAAAAATTCTCTGTAATTAAACAAATATTAAAATAGCAAGGTAAGGAATTGCGAACTATTATTGAACTATTTTTAGTTGACAATAGCCACTTTACAGTTCCCATTTAAACATCTACAGCTGGGCGTTGAGAACATTAATTTCTAGCAGAGATCGATAAACTTATATGTTTCATTCCATAACTTGGCTGCGAAATTCTAGCCGCATGGTCACGTGTTTGTTATCAGATCTCATAAATTAACGTTTCTAAGGTCTAAAATATAAATAGCCAGTTGGGAAATCTGCCTAATAGACAAAACTATGGTGTCCGAGTTTTGCAACGATAGTTTAAACAAAACGATAAACCAAATAGAAACTAATAATAACTTGCAGATAGATATTACACTATTCAAGTATTTTAATTCTTCATCTCTTAAGACTTGCTTACACAATTTAGTTTCAGACATAATTATTGATAAATAATTTCATTCAAAATTTTTTTCCTTACTAATTGCTTATAATTCCTAAATTATCTTTTGTTACAACTACTTGTTACTTTATTACATTATCGGTTTAAACTCTAGTTCTTAAATTCAATATATTGACGCATTTCATATATTTTTCAATATCCTATTTAAGACAAAACCATAGTTAGTTAGCAAGTTAGTCAGCGTCGATCCGTGGTGACATTCACAGATTTTAATTAAGCAAATTATTAATTTAAATAGTTTAATTCAATTAACATTACATATATTTATTATACCTGAATAGTGACTTTTTTAAAATACTAATTGCGTCATTTACTTTGGTAAACCTTGTCAGAAACATAATGTACAAAAGAAAATTTAATATTATAATTGCAACAGACAGCTTCAACGGCGTTGCCTGCATCAAAGGCCTTTTATGATCAACACCTGTTGGAAATATACAAATTAAACAAATAGTAAGTTTTAAACAAAATTTATATTTTTTATTATTAATTTTTCGTTGTTGGATTTACCAATTGGTTAAAGGAAAGAGACAAACTACTACCTTCATATTTATGTACCTTCATTATTATATTTTACTACATACATATACAAAGATAAAAATGGAAAAATTTCAGTTAAGCCCCTTTCACACTATAATACTGAGTATTAAGATTTTCATTGGATTTTGTAAGATAGAAATCCAATGAGAATTGTGTGATTGTCAAAAAATCTAACGTAACATACCATTTCGTTTTCACACTATCACACTTCAAATAAAATGAAAAATATCAGCAAAGGAACAAGCCGAGACGAGACATTGAACGGCGTCGGCTGAGCAATTTTATGTGGACGGCAGAGGTGACGGGTCTTAAGTTTGTTTGGCGGTTCAAGTTTTCGGTTAATAAAAAAATAAAAAACAAAACAAAAAAAAATTATACGTACATTCAACAATTTCTAGGCATGGCAGAAACAAAGTACATATGTAGGCGTTAAGACTGATGGCAATTTAAGGCAGGTGCTGGACAAAGAAAACATTTCATCGGCGGCGGCGAACTATCGGCTACGACTGAATCAGCTTGGTTCTTTGCTTTACAAAAACACAACCCTGATAAAATGAAAAATGTTATCGTTTAGAAAATTTTTTAAAAATGGTTTGGTATTATGGGATGTCAAATTTCTTTCCGTATTATTTCACATTTTGATAACATACTGCTTTCACACTATCACACTTTCTCATTGGATTCAAGTATTTGACAAGTCTTAATACACAGTATAATAGTGTGAAAAGGGCTTTAGTAAGCAACCAATTATTATATTATTTTGCTAAAGAATTTTTTTTAATAAATGAATTGTATTTAAACATTTTATTAATATGAATTTTGAAATTAAATACATATATAGAGGAATGTTAAAAAGGATATCATGTGACTTTCGTAGGATTCCGATTTTGTTCAAAGGGCAGCTTACTTAAGTTTCTTTTACTTTGGGAGGGGAAAATGTGCTTCGGGTCAAGAGATCTGACCTAAGATTCAACCAGCTTTTTTATTATTTCCATTAATGCTTTCATATTCTGTAATAATATTCTATTTGTTATGCAAGACAGTGTCGCTAAATAAAAAGGAAACCCCGCCAGATTGATGATAACCGGACGACAAAACATACATGTGAAATGGTATCAAAAGCTCTACTCAGATCAAGTGACAACATAATTGCTAGTTTTCCAATACTTAAGGCACTTCGAATACTATCAGTCAATTTAAGTAAAATATGGTTAGAACTACGTCCACGTCTAAAGCCATACTGACAATCATGTAACATACTATTAAAATCCAAGTGTTCACTTATTTGATTTTTCATTAAATTTTCAACTACTTTAGCAATATGGGCAAAATTGAAATAGGGCGGAAATTACTAAAATCATTCGATTTTAAATGGTTTCTAATAGGTGTAACCCATTCATTAGGAAAACAAGAAGTAAAAATTCCATTTACTATGTTTAAAATGTGATTCACTAAAAACGAAAATACTGTTTTTAAAACTTTTAAAGAAAAGTTATCAACAAGCAGAATTTAATTTAATTGACCCAAAGGAAGTGATCAGTTCATCAGTGGTAACACATTTAAACATTTTTTTTTTGTTCATTTATTATTTATTGTCACCAGGTTCACTTAGAATGTTACGCGAATGGATGAGATTCAAGCTTCTTAAGATACGTTACTGCATGTTTCGCTATTTCTGCTTTGACTGATGGCATATTTTGGTCTTTGTGGATGTTCGAGTTTTTTATATACCAGGGAGCAACTGTAATCATACATAAAACCCTATTTTGGCGCCTTTGAATTTGTTCTACATTGCTGGCTGATCAGTGCCTCATAATTGACTGCCATAACACCAAATTGGTTTGAAGATCGACTTGTACAGTAGAAGTTTACAATCTAAGCGCAGGGTGGAGTTTCTGCCAATAACCCAATTTAGTTGTACTGCTTTTAATTTCATTTGTGTCAACGTGAAATCTCTATGTGGTTTTTCCAAGTAAGGCGACGGTCAAGATGTATACTCAGGTATTTAACGTCTGAAAGCTGCGGTATCCTTTGGTTATTTATGCGAATTGTAGGGCATGAGTCTCTACGCAGTGTGAAAGTTATGTAAGTATATTTTTGTTCATTCACCTTTATTTTCATTTTTCTAATCATTTGGCCAATTTGAGTATATGGTCTTGTAAAAGTTGTGATGCCACTTGGACGCTTTCATGAATACTTAAAAAAGCTGTGTCATCCGCAAATGTTGATGTGTGCTAATTGGCATAACTGATGTGGAAAGTAAATATAAAATTGGTCCCAAAATACTACCTTGGGGAACTCCGGCTTAAATGAGCTGTGGCAAGCTTAAAAAATCTCCTTATTTTAGTAAAAATTTTTGATCCGTTAAATAATTTTTTAGGAGCTTCTATGTACAGTGAACTCGCATAAACGTGAACATCCAGTAACATGAACATCCAGAAACATGAACATTAATTTTTTTACATTTACTACTCTAAAACGTGAACAAAGCTTGAAGGCTCTAAAACGTGAACATTTTTTTTAATAATTATTTAAATTATTCTATATTTTATAAGTTGTGGGAATCCCCGTATAAGCAATTATAGATTTATTCGGCATAGGATGTGCATGGTAACTTCCTTGCGAAATTCAATATAAATTATTTCAAACAACAAAATCGACTTATTTAGAATATCAAAAAAAAAAAATGCAAAAGTTTTAATAAAGATAAACAGAAGGACACTAAGGAAGCACTTAATAAAGTATTTAAGTGTGTGAAAGGAGAAGAGATTAACAAACTTATATTATCGTGTTGCGAAAATTAAAAGAAGAAGCTGATGGCTGAGCAAAACCTTTAACTATGGAGGTGGTGATAAATTTTACCCTCTCTTTTAATTTTCTTAAAAAACTCTCTTCTATGTGTGCTCTAGCACAGTAATTCTTTAAGTATCTTCTTGTATCATGATCATTGCTATTCCGTTGTATTTTGGCTGTTGTAGCGATACCGTGAGCGAAGCAATTCAGATGCTGGGGTAAAAATTACCACTTGTCCATACTTATGTAATTTTTTCTTTTAAAATATTTTACCACCACGTCATCGATAACGTAAGTATTCAGTATAAACAAAATTACCACACCTCCAACTTAACGTTAGATATATGCAGGATTATTTTTACCACTTGTCCATGTTATCGTTGGCAACAAATTTATTTAGTAGAAATTCTTAGTTTGATCAATATTTTGTACTTAAATACAAATATTTTTGCAGAGAAATGTCAAATATAAAAAAGCTTAGCGATTTAGATATAGCTCAGTTACTTGAAGATGATGGGGAATTTAGTGAAGTCGAGACGAAATTATCTGTCCAGACTCCGTACTCCCACCCCCGATGGAATCAGTTCCTGCTTATTATTAAAACTTGAGTTTCTAACACAATAAGATACAATGACTTATAAATTACATTACTAGAATTAGATAGGTTAGATTGCAAAAGATGTTAACATAAAAAAATTTCGATTTTGTTTGTTTAAAGCTTTCTTTTAATTTCCCAATATAAATATTTTTTAACTATTATAAAGCTAATATTTTTTATAAAAAATGTTCATTACCTTTCTAATAACCAAAAATAGTTAAAACTTCACTTTGTACATATGAAAAAAAAACTCAATCTGAAACGTGAACAAACTCGAAAACGTGAACACCCTTGGTAAAAATTAGTTCACGTTAGTGCGAGTTCACTGTATGTGTTTTCGGGCAAGTTTAGCTTTAACTTATATATTAGGCCTTGGTGCCAAACCTTGTCATTAGCTTGAGAAACGTCGATAGAAAGCGCAGAACAGTATTTTTTTTCTTCAAAGGTCTTTTTAATTATATTTACTAATCTGTGTGTTTGTTAGATCGTACTATGTTGTTTTCTGAAGCTGAATTGATGGTTCGGAATACATCCTTTCGCGCTAAGAATTGGATTCAGCTTAGTTATTAATATTTGATATGTTTGATAAAATACTTATAGGTCTGTATGATTCTACTTTTGTGTGGTCTTTTCCTGGTTTAGGAATCATAGTAATCAAAGACACCTTCCACTCTGTGGGAAAGTACTCCAGACTAAGATGGCGTTAAAAACAAAAAGAATAATTCTGCGACCTATACGCGGCAACTCAAATAACATTTTTTACTTGTTATATCAATGCCAGGGGCTTTTGGTGTTTAAATCCGTTATTGCCCTTTTAATGTCGCTAAATTCAAATCTTAGGGGTACTTCGGCACTAGTCCCTACTGGTAGCAACTCAACTATATCAGTACATATATTTGGAGTGAAAACCTGCTTCAAATGTCGAACAAATAAATTGCCTTTTTCGGTATCATTTCTTGCCCTGTATCCACAACAAGTTCGCAAGGGAAGCTTACGTACGACCGTTCTTTTAGGGTTTCTACATGCACGCCATAACGAATAATCTGATTGTGCAATTGCGTCGGGGTCTTCCAAGTAATTTTCCAGAAATTCTACTCTCGAGATTCTAGTAGCTATCATAGCCGTTGCGTGCTTTCTTTAATTCTAGATTTGAGTTCAGGAGATCTGAACTTAACTTTAATCATTTCTCTCGGAATACCCTTAATCACTCCAAAATCAATAACATCCGGTATTTTTTGCCGATCAGTAGGCCAATAGGTGGGTTGTCCGCACAGATGCAATTTTGAAATTGTGTCAAACAAAACACGACCTTTTGGAGTTATTAGGTTTTATCCCCAAAATGTATGTTTAGCGCTGTAGTCGCCTGAAGCTAGGAAACTGACTCTTTGTTACTTAAAATCTAGGAAGTGAATAAATTGAAGAAATAACTAAGTTTTAATGAAATTCTTCAAGACAGATATTTGTTGCTTGAAGGTAATCCTCACAAAAATCACACAGTAAATTATGTTTTTTTCTGGCCCTTATAAGTATTGCCGATCCACCACATGCTTGCCCACGAGGGTCCTTAGTATCATATAATAAATAGCCATTGATTTTAAAAAAGCTATTTGTTGTTAAGTTAGTCTCTGAAATCAGCATGACAACATGGTTTTTAACATATCTGCGTATGAAACATGTTGTGTTTTTGGTTGGGCTAACTGAGGATAATGAGAATTTTCTCGATATTGCGGGTGCTTAGCAGGAGTATTTAATTTTTGAGTGGTTTTCCTTACAATGGAAAAAACTGGACAGCCTCGGTATTAGCAGTGTGATTTCCACCGCAATTGCTACATTTTTTAACCTTCGAGTCATCCCTCGATTTTGTTTTTGAATGTTTTGAAATGTAAGTTTTTTAAATTTCATTGACAAAATTTTTTTTTTATTCATTTCAAATATTTTCATTTAATTAAATATTATATACTATTTTTATTTCCTGACGATGCTACCCATTGGTGTAGCGAAATATCGAATATAAAAATAAATTGAAAAATTTTTATATAAAAGACCTAGAGCTTAAAAACTTAATTATAAAATTGTATATTTATTTTAATTTAGTTTAAAATGTTTTATGTAGTTTTATTGGTTTAAAATTTAGTTTTTTTTTTTTTTTTTGAAGTTTTTAGTTTTATTTTTCAATAATTCAGTACATTTTTGTTGCCTCAGCGCCTAAAAGGCATTGTTGAGGCGAGTTGGTAAAATATTACATTTTAGTTAAGAATTATCAATATTAAAATTATAATAATTAAATATTTTGAGATAAAAAAAAATTACATTTTGAGATAAAAATAAAATAAAATTACATCAGAAGTTCTTCTAAATTTTGAAATAAATAATCTTTCAAAGATTTCTTAAATGTTGAAATTCTATTTAACATTTTTAAAGATTGTGGCAAGTTATTAAACTCATGGCTACCCATATACTCAATTCTTTGTTTGGTTGTCTCCAACCTACACCTGGCTACTGACAAATTACTATTATTTCTTGTGTTGTGTAACTCTTGATTCCTTGTAAACTGAATCGTGTGATGACCAATATTGTACAATTTTAAAAACATATAACAAGATTTGCAATTTATAAATGCCATAAATCGGCAAAACTGTTTTGAATATATCCTTATATAACGATATTGTTGGGAACATAATGGGAAGATTCGAAACTACTTTTAAAGCCTTACTTTGACATCGTTGAAGAGATTTGAGCTCATTACTTTTTTTCCATCCATACACGACAGTTAAGTAATTCAAATGACTTTGAATGAGAGCATTGAATATTAAAAATTTTGTATTGCGATCAAATTTATTCTTAAACTTGTACAAAAACCCAACACCTTAAACAACTTTAGTTTTTATATGTTGTATGTGATGACTCCACGATAAATTACTCTGTAGATGTACACCCAGGTACTTTATTAAGTTAACATCGTAAATCTCTCTACCATCAAAAAAAACACTGAAGTTAATGTTGGTGCTACAATAAGGTTTAAATCGAATCAGCTTCGTTTTATTTGCATTCAAAATAAGTTTATTTATTCTCGTATATTCTAAAATAAGAGCAGCATCTCGTTCCATATAAGCTTTTGCCACTATTTCATGCTTATAGGGGTAAAACAGACAAATGTCGTCATCGTAGACAACCAGCTTCCCATGTAAACCAAGGTTTTTAATATCGTTAAGATAAATTGTAAAAAGTAAAGGCCCCAGAACACTGCCTTGTGGAACACCATGCTCGACAGGTTTCAACGAGCTCTTATCTGCGTTTATTCTTACATATTGTTTGCGGTTTACCAGGTAACTTCTAAAGAGAGACAGTTCCTTTCCACAAATTCCGTAGTATCTCAGTTTCTTAATAAGAATATCGTGATCTATGAGATCGAATGCTTTTGTTAGATCGAAAAAAATTCCAGCTACGCCGGCATATCCTTCATCCAATCCCTTACAAATGAAATTTACGACATTAAGAACTGCTTCCTCGGTACCACAACCTTTCCTAAACCCATATTGATGATCGTTTAACAAATTCATATTTTGCAGATAGCTTGAAACTTGATTATACAAAATCATATTATAATAATCGATTAATCATATTATTAAAAACATTTACTAAATAGGGGGTCATAACATCGCTGCAATTTAAAAGCACTTTAGGTGATATATTATCATGTTGGCTGTTAAAGTCGTTAAAATGTTTTGCAATTCATCATTCGTGGTGTATTGAGAGTAAAATCTATAATCAGGTTGAATAAGCGTTCTTAATGAATTGCACGAGTCAGTTATTTGATTCATTTGCAATTTCAAATCTTTAATTGATTCAATAAAATACGTATTAAGAATTTCCGCTTTTTGAAAATCATTTGACATTTGCTCCCCATTTAAATCCTTAATTGTAATGGACTTGGTTCGTTGTCTACCCATCGTTTCGTTTAAGAAATTCCAGCACTTTTTGGGATCATGTTGAATTTCGCTTAACTTATCATTATAAAAATTATTCATAGACTCTTTGTAAGCTCTTTTAATTACACCACTAATACGCTTTAACCTTTTCTCTATATCAGCAACACCGGGCTTTTTCCTTCTAATTTTTAAAAGATTTCTCTTGAAATCTAATAATTTTTGTAAGTTTCCATTTATCCATGGTGTTATCTCATGCCGAATCAACCTTTTATGCTGTTTTTCAACTGTGCAATTTTGAATAACTTTACTCACACATGATATAAACAGTGAAGTATCGAGTGATGGGTCACCCGTTTTACATATATTCGGTACAAGAGTTTGAATCTCACTTTTTACGCGCTCATAATCACAATATAATCGTGTGTCTTCAATTAAAACTCGGGATTGGGCTTCAATTCCTAATCTACATGATATGAGGTTATGGTCCGAAAGTTTATTTTCGACAGAGCCAATAAAAAAAGGACACGGTATGTTACTATACACATGGTCGATAGAGGTTGCACTGTCTGGACGAGTAACCAATGAGTGGTAATTTAAAAAATCATAATTGGCTAGTAAATTTATAAGGTCTTCCGATAAGTTAATATTTAAAACGTCAATGTTAGAGTCACCAACAAAAACACATGGACTACGACCAACATTAATTAAAAGATTTTCCAAAGTTGAAAGAAATCTATTAGTATCACACTTTGGCGATCTATAAAGCGATATAAATTTAACAGGTTTACCACTAAATTTGTTGCTCAGTGTCAATACGATTGATTCAACAGAGTCTTTACTTTCACATGATTCAACTTCGTATTTTATATTTTCGGATACAAAAACCGAGATACCACCATAACTATCTGATCTACAACAATGTACCGCACTATAACCAGCTATGTTATAAATTTGAGCCAAATCTTTACGAATCCACGTCTCCTGAACAGCAATAATATTGGGTAGCCGGGGTAGGTTGGCAACTAGAGTTTTAAACTTATTAAACTTTTCAATTGTAGAAAAACTTCTGATGTTGATTGATATTATGTTAAAAAATAAACTTGAATTGCTATTTACAAAATTTTTAAAAGTTTTTAAACTAGAAAAATATTGATTATTACTCATAAAAATAAATAAGACAAAAAATAAAAAATATTTATACAATTTACTTATACACATTAAACATCGTTGTAATTTTCATCAGGAGCTAACTGCGATCTACGTTTTTGCTTGTTTGTGGCTGCTTCAAGTAACAGATCATCAATTTCCTCTTCACTTCTTCTGATTTTTGGCTTGGACAACTCACTCCTTTTAACAAACACTTTCCCACCAACAGCATAAACGTTTCGATATCCAACTTGTTTCAAAGATTTGGCATAGTTTAATAAACTCATAGTTTCTCTACTCAAGTAATCGTTGACAAACACTGTTTTTGTTGACTCATTTTCCATTAATTTTGGCTTAATTGACATCATCGTATCCTTCGCTTTCTTAGAATTAAACTTTACCACCATTACTTGCTTTTCTTCATCTTTTTCCTTTTTCTTGTCACTTGATGCATTCCTCTTCTTAATAAAATAAGCATCATCAATAGCTTCTGGCGGCAATTCTACACCCGCCTCACTTGACAATTTTAAAACAGTATCTGTGGCAGACATCCCATCTATTTTTTTAACGCCTCTTATCAAACAGTCATTCCTGACTCTTTGATCGTTTAAAAATCTTACAGAATTTTGTAATGTTTTTACTTCTTCTTTTAACATCTTGTTTTCTTTCTGCACAATTTCCAATTTCTTTTTGTTTTCTGCTACTCCTCTTAATATGTCATCATATTGTTTAGACATAAATGTCATGGTTTCATGCAAATGTGACAGCTGATCGAGCTTTTTCAGTTCTGTTTTTATCTCGTTCAATTCTGCTTTAAGAGTACCACTATTATTATTATTACCACCACATAAATGGCAAATAAATTCTTCTTCTTCATTTTTTAGTAAATACTCATACTCTCGTTTATTCAATGCTGTACAAACTACATGATATTTTTTTAAGCACTTGTCACACTCAATAAACTCATCCTCATCTTTGATTTCCAATTTACATTGAGTGCAAATCACTTTTAAGTTTTGAATACTTCGGCGACTTTTTGGAGGCATATTTCATTTAATTCGAATTCCCCGTTGTTAAATTAATTAAACGCGAAATGTTATTAGTTAAACTTTTAATTTAATCGGTTTAATTTAGTTAGTATATTTATTTTAATTTAGTTTAAGAGTCACTTGTTATAAATTTTTGATAATTCACTTTACTTTCACGTTTTAATTTATGTATGTACTATATATTCAATATTTAGTTTCACGGTCAACGATACAATGATTATTACAATTAATAAGAAAAGAAGTTAAAGTTGTACAAAATTTAAAGACAAAAGAGAATACAAATAAGCGGTAAATGAACTGTAAATGAAAATATTACTATTGCAAAAAATAAAGGGATGTTAAGAATTTAATGTACAGTGATGGGTAAAAAAAGGGGTTCATCTCTGAACATTCCGGCCCCATGAGTCGGTGTGGATCAATAGACTTTTCTTCTTTATTTGAGGCGAGTTGTTGTTGGTGATGATAATAAAACATCAGGAAAAGTTGAGGTTGAATCATTGGCGTAGTTAATACTGGCTGACATGGCTTAATTAAAAATATGGTTGATAAATAATAATATTTGAAATAATTTTTTATATTGTAGTATAACAACGATTTTCGCTATAAAAGGGTTCTGCGTCAATAGGCTGCTGAGTGGTATTTTGTTGTAATTCCGACTGTCTGTACTCGTTTGGATAGAAGTTTCTTTGGGTAAATTTTATGAGGCGATGATTGAAAGAGTCAATTTCATCTGGATGTTGAAGTTGAGTCCTATTTGCACCAGTATTTTTCCAACAACGTATTACAGTTGCTAATGTTCTATAAGCACGGGATAAATTCGAAAAACGATTTAATGGATTTTTATATGTTGATGTGGTTGACGTGTTTATTGGTTTTGCTTTAAGATTTGTGTCATCGGGCATAATTGGTGTGCGCCCTTGAATTTTAGGCAATTTCAGCCCAGCCAGCTGAGAATAACTGCTTCTATTTGTCCGATATTAATGTTGATTGTAAACCAGAGAAATGTTAGATGGAACTTGTTAAATTTTTTCTTGAGTCGCGTTTATTAACGCCAGGATTTCAGCCATTACTGACACTAAATACGTTTTTTAGGCAAAGAAAGCTTTTTTATATCTGTTGCGATGTTTCTGTTTATAGATAGGCTGTTCGTTGTCTTCTTTTTTTATCTCGACAGTGTTCGTAGGTCCTTTTCACTTGATTCCAGATTGACACGAGTTCAACACGAATTACTTCTAATGAATGAATGCTGTCTTCAGAACTGGCTTCTAAATAACTGGTTTCAAAGTAAAAGCAATTTAACAACAAGTAGTATGGAAAACTTTCACAAATTTAAATTCCAAGTAACTATTTGAGGGTATTTTATTTTTCCCAGTTTAGTTTAAATTATTAGAACGATGGTAACTCTTTTTAATTCTGCTTTTATCTGCCGTTGATCTTGGCAGAACTTTTGCTTATGTTTTATTCTTTTTGTGTTTCTTTATATATTTGAATGTTTTCGTACTTACTGTCTTGTTGTTGGATCTGTTTTTTTTAAATACTTGGGTCTTTTTTGTTGATGCTCCTTTTAATATTTGTAGCGGTTAATTATTTTTTGTTCTTTTCACAACTGCAACTTATTTTTGAAAGTTTTTTATTTTTGAATCACTTTATTAATGGTAATATTTAAAAAGCTTTTAATGTCAATAAAATTTCACAAAACCAATCCGGTTCGATATGACCAAATGTTTAAGGTTTCTTTAATTGTTGATATTAAAAATAATTAGAATTTTAAATTTTACAAAACGAAAATCCGATTCGAAGGACTAAATGTTTAAGGGTGGGTTTCCCTGTTTAATAAAAAACACGTTTCACTTTTTGGTTTACAATTTTATGTTTAAATTTAGTTTAAGTGTCACTTGTTATAAATTTTTGTTAATTCACTTTACTTTCACGTTTTAATTCATGTATGTATATTCACTATTTATTTTCACGGTCAACGATACAATGATTATTAAAATTAATAAGAAAGAAGTTAAAGTTGTACAAAATTTAAACACAAAAGAGAATAAAATATTACTATTGCCAAAAATAAAGGAATGTTGAGAATTTAATGTACAGTGACGGGTAAAAAAGGGTTTCATCTCTAAACAGTAATCGTAATACTCAACAACATTCTTAGATTTTATAATAGGAAGACTAAAACCCAGAAAAATTAATGAATGACGTGAAATGCCTGGACACTGCACTTGTCGAAGTTTTCTGACCATTGAAGAATCATTGTGTTGCATTATATATTAGGGACCTCATTAATTTTTAAAATTGTGTATTCCAGTGAACAGTATGGCATATTTGAGACAATTTTTGTGGAAGTTTTGATGAATAGTGGCAAAATGTTGATTGGCTCTGTGTACTTGCCTGATGAATTTTGCTACTATGGAAGATGCAATAAGTGATCTTTTTATAACTTACAATAACATTTTAATTATGGGTGATTTCAACTGCAATTTGTTTGAAGTACGCGTTCAGTCTCCCTGCGTAATATTTGCCACTATTGCAATTTAAGTGAGCTACATTAATTTCATTTATATTTAATTAAGATCGAATAAATTTACTATCGCTTACAGGTATTCCTAAATTATTTTCAATATTCATTATTTTTAAATTCATATACTTATGTGTGTATTTTAGTAAAAAGAGTAATAATTATGCTCATATAAAAAGTAAAAAAGAAAAGAATTTTGTTAGTTAATATATTAATAAAAAAAATTAAAATATATAATATATTGTTGTTCAAAGTTAAATTTAGCACAAACATTGCCGACAACATTTATCATAACGATTCATTATAAAATAATAATAATTACAGATTTGCTCCTCCACGACATGTTTTAACCACAGAATTAATTTCGCCACCAATCACATCTTTAAATGCTATATTGCGATTTTTTATGATAAGCCTGGTACTCTGTTTAGTTTTTCATGCGGAATGCTACCAAATTACGTACATAAAAAATTTCTTTGAAAAAGTCATGAAAAAATTTTGCAGAAGTAGTACTCTGTTTTTGCTGTTGAAAAGCATGTTTCTGGCAACATTTTATCAAAGCTGTGAAATAAAGCAAAGGGTCATTATTTCATGTGGAATTTTTCAAACAATAGCTGATCGCTTGGCTTTTGTTAACATTTCTAAAACAATGTGGTATACTTAAAAACAATAAAATCGTAAAATTCTTTCAAATCACAAGATAGACGCCACATTTTAAATGTCAAATTTTCCTTGTGAAATAATAAATGTTGCTCAACATTTTTCACAAATTCGAACAGAGTACTAGGCTTAACCTTTCATTATTGAATCTCTAAGGAGAATGGAATTCAATTTAACCAACACTGATTGAATTGAACTGTAAGAGGAGGAGGACACACAAAAGACTAAATACTGCAAAACTGAATGATCCATCAGCCAAATCGAACGCCGCAAATACAGAAATTTGAACTACGAGGTAGTTACGAATAGCAAAAAATGAACACCTTAATAAACAATGTCAGGAAATAGAAAGATTACAGGAATTGCATGATAACTTAAATCTTTACAAGAAAATTAAAGAAGCTGCTGGGATTTAACATAAACCAATACCAAAGGTATTATATGACAACAACCATAAAGCCGTTTTAGATATCGGTGAAAGAATATATGAACCGATTATATAAAACAAATGTTCACCGATGAAATCGATCAAGCTACGAAATAAATACGCGCCAACCACTTACAGGAAGTTTAATCAATAGAGAGGAGATCGAAACTGCAATTATGTCATTGAAGGATGGAAAAGCCTGTGGTCCTGATAGGATTCCGTCAGAAATTTTGAAGTTAATAGAAGGCAATAACCTAAATCTTTTGACGAAGCTGTTTAACTTGATTTAAGATTCTTTCGAATCAAATTTTATTACAGTTCCTAAGAAAGGCTACCTAAAACATTGCAGTTATTATGGACTCATCAGCCTTATGAGTCATGCTCTTAAACTTCTTCTTAAAATAATTCACGCCCGTATTTATGACAAATGCGAGCAGGTAATGAGTATGTCCCAATTTGGCTTTAAGGAAGGATTGGGTACATGCGAAGCACTATTTTCTCTTCAAGTATTAATTAAAAAATGTAGAAATGTGCAAAAAGATACAAAAATATGCAAAAAGATGTGTTACTGTACAACATGATAAACACATTCAGATACTTATTTCCATTGGTATAATCCACTTAAATATTATATTTTCACTAATATTTTACATAAATTTTTTTTTTAACTTTTTATACGGCCATCAGGAATTGTTATCTGCACATGGAAAAGTTGGCAGACAAACTTTTCATTTTGGTAAAAAAGGGCAGAAACATATTGTACAAAAGAAAATTTAATACTATAATTGCATCGGACAGCATCAACGGCGCGCCGCGGCGTCGGCGCGTTGTCCGTCTGCCCGTGTTGACGTTGAAATGTCATTTGCCAAGGCACCAGAAGAGAAAAAAAAAATCATGCACACAAATCTGTCAGGCATAGTTTCGAAAATTTTATGATATCAATTCAGCAGCATCGGATCATTCCCATGGAGGTTGCGTTCCAAAAACCACGCCCACATATTTCTTTTCACGTTTTTTTCTTAAATTTTTTCGGCTTTAATTCTCATTTGATTTTTTTTGCCAAATAAATATTAGACCGCAAAAGGTAGATCGCAAGGAGTGCATAGAAATCTCGGGGGATCATTAACCCCCTGGAGGGGCGATTATTGTTTGTTTTTAGGTTGGTAGGGTTTTTTTTTCTTTGATTTGTATTAAAGACCTTTATAGGTCACACATACACATAGAGGTAGCCAATGAGCCCACAGGATGCCCACTGGTAAACAGGACCAGTTAAAAGGCACATGTAGCGTGTCAATATGAGTAAATGTTTTAGGAATATTTTTTTTTTGATTTAGTCGGACCATTCTAACTCAATATAGATTGCAGACAGGTCCCAAATTTCAAAAAAAATGTTTTTCATTAAAATTAAAAAAAAAAAAAATTAAAAGCAAAAAACTTTAAAAAATATTTACAAAACATTTTCAAAAAGAAATTTTTACAAAAAAATTGTCGAATAAAATTTTACAAAAAATTTTCAAAAAAATATTTTTGCAAAAAATTTTTACAAACAATTTTCTAAATATTTAAAAGAAAAATTTCAATATTTCTTTGAAAATGAAAATCATGAGTTTAACATAACATATTTGTAATAGTTAGAATATATTTTGAAAATTTTAAATTATTATTAGTCGAACTATTTATGTATTACATACAATGAAATTTATAGTCAAGCTTAAGTTAAGCTAAGTAGATAGATACGAATAGTGCTGATGACGGACGTGGTTGTCCAGAAAATGTGCACTCCTTTGTGCTGGTGTCTAAAAAATTAAATTTTCCCAATTTTTCTTGAATATTATCACCTAATTTGTAAATTAATTTATTCTTTCTTAGAGAGAAAAAAACGAACTAATCTTGAGTAGAAATTTCATTGTATGTAACACATAAATAGTTCGACTAATAATAATTAAAAATTTTCAAAATTAAAAATCGCAAAGCACCGCGCAATCATGTTTACTCAACAAAGTTTGGTTTGATACTAGATTAGTGTTAAGGCCGTGGTACATATAATCCGTCTACGTTATACTTTAAAGCTCTTAGTTGAAATCAAAGTAACAACGGAAGACGTTGACACAATTAAGGCCGGGGTACATAGAATCCGTCATTTTTTTCCGCAATTTTTTATTTATTGTATCTTCAATATAATTGAACTATCAATAATTACTCATATCTTAAGTCTAAAAATATACATGTTAAGTCCAACCAGTGCTGGACAAAAAAAATGTATGTTTCACGGTTACTGTAATTTGCGGGTTATCCCTCTGATGTACGGATGAGAGAAGCAGTGTCCCTCCTTCTTAGTCGAATGTAACCAGGTTCATTTAGTATGTTACGGGCCAGTGGATTAGGATGAGTTTCAAGCTTCTTTAAATAACTTATGGCAAGTTTCGCTATTTCCGCTTTAACTGTTGGCACGTTTAGATCTTTATGGATGTTCGAGTTTTTTATATACCAAGGAGCAGATGTAATTATACAAAGAATCTTGTTTTGGCGCCTTTGAATTTTTTCTACGTTGGTAG
The DNA here is from genome assembly GCA_949628195.1 of Phasia obesa. NCBI lineage: Eukaryota > Metazoa > Arthropoda > Insecta > Diptera > Tachinidae > Phasia > Phasia obesa. The sequence goes on from OX451220.1 coordinate 3,963,341, forward strand.
CTGAGGCAGTGCCCCATAATTGAATGCCATAACACCATATTGGTTTTAGGATTGACTTGTATAATAAAAGTTTGCAATCTAAAGCTAGAGTAGAATTTCTGCCAATAAGCCAGTTTAGTTGGACTGCTTTTAACTTCATTTGTGTTAACTTTGTTTCTATGTGCCGTTTCCATGTAAGGCGCCGGTCAAGATGTATGCCGAGATATTTGACGTCTGAAAGCTGGGGTATCGTTTGGTTATTTAGGGGTCAAGATTCTCTACGCAGTATGAAAGTTATGGAGTACATTTTTGTTCATTCACTTTTATTCTCCATTTCTTCAACCATTTTTCTAAATTGGATATGTGGTCTTGTAAATATCGTGATGCTACTTCGGGTCTTTCGTGAATGCTCAAAAAAGCTGTGTCGTCAGCAAATGTCGATGTGTGAACTCGGTTACTAGTTGGCATGTCTGAAGTATACAATAAGTATAAAAAGGGCCCCAATATACTAGCTTGGGGAACTCCGGCTTCGATTGGCTGGGGTGAGCTCAAAAAATCTCCTTCTTTCACAATAAATTTTCGTTCAGTTAAATAACTATCTAGCAGCTATATAAGGTATGGCATGAAGCCCTAACATATAAGCTAAACCTGAATTTGCCCGTAAACCTATATAGGTTTAGCTTATATATTAGGCCTTCATGCCGTAAACCTATATAGGTTTACGGGCAAATTCAGGTTTAGCTTATATATTAGGCCTTCATGCCATACCTTATCGAATGCTTGAGAAACGTCGATAAAAAGCGCAGAGCAGTATTTTCTCTCTTCAAATGTCTTCTTAACAACATTGACTAACCTGTGAGCTTGCTCGATCGTACTATGTTTTTTCCTGAAGCCGAATTGATGGTTTGGAATACATCCTTTGTCGCTTAGAATAGGGTTAAGCTTAGTTATTAACATCCTCTCAAACAGCTTTGACATATTTGACAAAAGGCTTATAGGTCTGTATGATTCAATTTGTGTGGTCTTATTATATTAATTTGTGTGGTCATATTATATTTTTAAACAGTTCATGTTTCTGGAACGCAAACGGCTTACGCCAACATAAAAATGAACTTGAATACTTCCTCAAGAACCAACAAATTGATGTCATGCTGATTTCCGAGACACACTTAACAACAAATAGCCTTTTTAAAATCCGTCATACGTTATACTTTAAATCTCTCAGTTGAAATCAAAGTAACAACGGAAGAGGTGGACACAATGTGTACTTCGTTGTCCCAATAGAAAAGACAACACGAGAAAAGTTTTTTTCTCCATTTTACTCTATTAAATTATTTTGTTGTATTTAGTTTTATTTTTGCTTCCACTTAACACAAAAATTTAACTTTGAGAGAGAGCTTTGTTTCTCTCTATTTATAGCTTTCAACGTACGTCAAAAGTTAAAAGTTGCCCAACTTTTGTTATCCATGGTCATTTTATAACCTTTTTAGGGTTCCGTACACAAAGTGTAAAAACGTAACCCTATTGTTTTCGCTACAATGTCTGTCCGTCTGTCAGCGCCTTTTATCTGTGGAACCGTAATAGGTAGACTCTTGAAATTTTCACAGATGATGTATAGCTGTTGCCGCTATAGCAACAAATACTAAAACTTATAGGGTGTTCCAACAGAGAGGTGTTATTCATGAAAATGTGTTTATTTCTTGAACTGTAGGAGGAATACACTTGAAATTTACAAACTGTAATTAAAACTTAGTTCGCTTTATAAACAAGTCTAAAAAATAAACCTAAATATTAAAGGGTGTTGCTATAGTGGTGTGATTTGCATGTATAAGGCCTAAGTTTTGAACCTTTATAGGTAGACGCTTGAAATTTTCACAGAAGGTGTACAACTATGGAAACTATAGTAGCAAATCTTAAAACTAATAGGATGTTCCGATAGAGAGGTGTTATTCACGAATATGTGCTTATTTCTTAAACTGTAGGAGGAATACACTAAAAATATGAAAGCAGTAATTAAAGCTTAGTTCCCTATATAAGCAAGTCTAAAAAATAAACCTTAAAATTAAAGGGTGTTCCGATAGTGGCGTGATTAGGATGTATAAGGCCTAAGTTTTGAACCATAATAGGTTGAATCTTGAAATTTTCACAGAAGGTGTATAGCTGTGGCCGCTATAGTAACAAATACTAAAACCTATAGGGTGTTCCGATAAAGAGGTGTTATTCACGAATATGTGTTTATTTATTGAACTGTAGGAGGCATAGTCTCAAGATTTAAAAAAGTAATTAACACTTAGTTCGTTTTATAAACAAGTCTAAAAAAATAAACCTAAAAATTAAAGAGTGTTCCGATAGTGGTGTGATTTCCATGTATAAGGCCTCAGTTTTGAACCATAATAAGTAGACGCTTGAAATTTTCACGGAAGGTGTATAGCAGTGGTCGCTATAGTAAAAAATACTAAAACTTAAAGGGTGTTCCGATAGGGAGGTGTTATTCACGAATATGTGTTTATTTCTTGAACTGTAGGAAGCATACACTAAAAATTTACAAACAGTAATTAAAACTTAGTTCGCTTTATAAACAAGTCTAAAAAATAAACCTAAAAATTCAAGGGTGTTCCGATAAAGAAATAAATATACTTGTTATGTCCAGCCAGTGCTAGACAAAAAAAAAAAAGATGTATGCTTCACGGTTGCTTCTATCATTTGCAGGTCATCGCTCTGATGTTCGGGTGAGAGAAGAAATGTCCCTCCTTCTTAGACGAATGTAACCATGTTCATTTAGCATGTTGCGAGCCAGCGGATTTTGATGTGTTTCAAGCTTCTTCAAATACGTTACTACATATTTCGCTAATTCTGATTTAACTGTTGGCACGCTTAGATCTTTGTGGATGTTCGAGTTTTTTATGTAACAGGGAGCAACTGTGATCATCCGTAGAATCTTATTTTGGCGCCTTTGGATTTTTTCTATATTGCTAGCTGAGGCAGTGCCCCACAATTGAATGCCATAGCACCAAATTGGTTTTAAAATTAACTTGTACAATAAAAGTTTGAAATCTAAAGCGAAAGTAGAATTTCTGCCGATAAGCCAATTTAGTTGGACTGCTTTTAACTTCATTTGTGTTAACTTTGATTCTATGTGGTGTTTCCGAGTGAGGCCGGCGCCTTACTTGGATGTATGCCAAAATATTTCACGTCTGAAAGCTGAGGTATCATTTGCTTATTTATGTGAATAGGGGGACACGATTCCCTAAGCAGTGTAAAAGTTATGTGTGTACATTTTTCTTCATTGACCTTAAATTTCCATTTCTTCAACCACTTTTCTAAAATTAATATGTGATCTTCTAAATATCGTGCTGCTACTTCGGGACTTTCGTGAATGCTTAAAAAAGCAAATGCCGATGTAAGGACTCGGTCACTAGTTGCCATATCTGAAGTATACAACAAGTATAAAATCGGATCCACTATAATACCCTGCGGAACTCCGGCTTCAATTGGCTCAGGTGAGCTTAAAAAATTGCCTTCTTTAACAATGAATTTGCATGGCGTGATATGCATGTATAAGGCTAAGTTTTGAACCATAATAGGTAGACTCTTGAAATTTTCACATGTGTATAACTGAGGCCACTATAGCAATAAATACTTAAACTTGTCGGGCGTTCCGAAAGTGAGGTGTTATTTGCCTTTATATCTTGAGCTATAGGAGGCAACCACTTAAAATTTGCAGACAGTAATTAACACTATGTTCACTTTCTAAACAAGTATATAAAATTAAACCTTAAAATTAAAGGGTGTTCCGAGAGTGACGTGCTTTGCGTGAGATATTCACGTTTTGAACGATAATAAGTAGACTCTTAAAGTTTTTACAGGAGGTTTATTTCTATGGAAACTATAACAAATTATTAAAATTAAAGGGTCTTCTGACAGTGACGTGATTCTCATGTATAACGCCTTATTTCTTGAACCGTAATAGGTAGATTCTTAAAATTTTGTACAGGAGATATATTACCACGGGTGTTCCGACAATGACATGTTTTTCACGTATAGTGACTTATTTGTTTACTCGTAATAGGTAAACTCTTGATATATACATAGAAAAAGAATTTCCACGGCCGTTATAACAAATAACAAAATTAAAGAGTGTTCCGACATAGACATGATGTTTACTTAAATAGCCTTATTTTTTGAACCGTATTAGGTAGACTCTTGAGTTGTTTACAGTAGATGTTGTACTTCGGCCGCTGTAAGAATTGCGAATTACTTAAGGGTGATCCATCAGTGACATGTTTTTCACGTATATTACCTTACTTTTTGAACAGCAATATGTAGGCCTGATATTTTTATAGAAAATTTATTACCATGGCCGTTATAACAACAATTCCTAAAATTTAAAGGGTGTTCCAACAGCGATGCAATTTTCGCGAATATCACTTTGATTTTAAAAATAAAGGGTGCCCCATAAGACATGAAAAAATTAACAACTTGAATTTACAATGGCCTACTAAACATAGCACGGAACCCTACATGTGTGAGACTAACGCGCACTTGATTGATTTATTTACGTTTTAATACATAAATGGGATAAAAACATGAAAGATATATTTTTTTTTTGAAGATGGTGGTAGATATGATATTGTAATGATTTTTCTTTGACTAACACTTACTTAATGTAGTTAGAATAGTTTTTTTTTATTTCTATAATACGGTTTTTGCAGATCCAAATGTATTGAATTTTGCTAAATTTCAATATATTTGAATATGCGACATTTGGCTTTGCGGGATCTCTTACCCTACCCCAATCGTGACCAAACTTTACAATTGACTTAACAATAGCATATGGCAACTTTTTATCACTATTACATATTGAAATTGAAAATATTTTTTCGTTCCACCCTACTCACCGTGGTGAGGGGTATAGAAGATTCGGCACGGCCGGATATAGCACTCTTACTTGTTTTTATTTATTATTAATTTGTCGTTGTTAGATTTACCAGATGGTTAAAAGAAAGAGACAAATTATTATCTTCATATTTACCTTCATTATTATATTTGTTTTGATTTCATTGTCCTCATTAAATAACTTTAAAGTTCAATGACTATATACATAATATACCATTTAAATCTTTCCTTTTTTTCTTTGCTTATTTACACTTAACTCTTTTTTTCCGATCAAACCAAAATAGATTGATAAATATTATTAAATATAATTTTTACTACATATACAAAAAAAAAATGAAATGAAAATCTAGATAAAAATGGAACAATTTTAGTTAGTAAGCAACCGAATTATTAAATTATTTTGCTAAAGAATTTTGTTTATATGTATGTATATATAAGTAAATGAATTGTATTTAAACATGTAATGAGAAAACAAATTATCGAATATATTGAAGATTATTTCTTATTAAATAATCGACAAACGGGTTATCGTCGTAATTGCAGTGCGTCATCTGCCTTACTAGGAACCACAGAGTCGATAAGAAATAATCTGAGCATTTTAGTTTTGTTAGATCTTTCTAACCTTTTAAGGAAACTATATTATACTCGTAGTTTTTGCTTTTCCAGGCTGTAATGTTTACTTATATTTTCGTATTTAACGGACAGAAGACAATTCGTATCATTTAATGGTCGAAGGTTACATCAAAGGTTGATAAAATTAGGTGTGGGCTATGAGTCGGTGTTGGGGCCGTTATTGTTTTCAATATACTTGAATGATTTATTTGACATTTCAAATATAGACAGTAGTGATGATGATGAAGAACAAGACATTAAAGATCTGTATTTAGGTATGAGAGTAGGTGGAACGATGGAAGAGTGTCCTTCATATAACCAATCACAGTCAAACATTCCTGGTCTTATAGAGTGGAGTCAACGAAGTAGGCAACTTATATGGAATAAGTGGAATGCAGTGAAGATAAAATATGTTTTATGGACAATACAGACCTTTTTCCTCGATTATCCACATTGCAGACCCCATTCCAATTTTTTTGAATTTATAAGCGATACAATTCTTACTGTCATTGTCTATCAAACAAATTTGTATATCACTTAAAAAAATGTATATTACTGTCTTCCAGTAAACGCTACTGAAATACGTCAATTCAAAAGTATTGATCACCCAAACCATGACCGTGTTTACAAAAAAAGACTTTTGTGGAACACTTGAATAAACTGTTTGTGAGTGTTTTACCACTTGAACAAAGGCTGTTTCTGGATGAACAAAAAACACAAAGGTATCACAATTTCTGAAATAATATTTACCAAACAAGTCCCATGAATGGGCTATCAAGTTGTTTGTTTTGTGCTCGAAATATATTCAGGTCTACAAAATATTTGAAACTTATCTATGGACTCAATGAATTTATACGTTGGGAACTATTCAAAAGAACCTGGGAAATAATTGCAAATTAACAGCTATAAAAGAATTTTCAAAAAACTCTTTTGTCCGAGGAACCTATGAGGAACAAGTAGCTAATTACGAAGCTTTGGACCTCTCATTGACATGCTGACATGCTGAAGGACAATAAGGTTGTAAAATTAGCATCAACTTATGTGAGCGCTGAACCAGCTGATACTGCAAAAAGGTATGATAAAAAGCACAAAAAAACAAGTTTCAATAGCCTGCCTAAAAATTTTAAGAGATTACAACGCCCATATGGGAGGAGTTGACCAGATGGACAACATATAAGATCAGAATAAAAAATCGAAAGTGGTATATTAGATTATTTTACCACATGATTGACATGACAATAATTAATTCATGGGTGCTAACAAACAAGCAAAACACAAACTCGTTTTAATACAACAACTAAGATGTCCGTAAAATTTGCTTTTACAGTATTTTTCGGTTAATTGACCCTACGGTTAATTGGTTTCCACGCTTAATTGAACCACATGATCGGGCAAAAAAATATTGCATACGAAAACACATGTAAATTTCCTCGGATAATTGAACCCGGTTAATTGATTTTTCCGCTTAAGTGGTTCAAAATTCATGTCATCAAAAATAAATTTCCTCTTACTTTTACCCGGTTAATTGCATTATGTATTATTGAAAAATAATCTGGCATTTTTACACATACATATTTGACATCATTTGTGAAAAACACTTTTTTTAAGGTAAAAAAAATTATTTTGAAATACTTAAAGTGCACATATGCGATTTCTTTTAATTCATTAGTATGTGTGTTTGTATGTAGTTCCAATTATGCGTGGTTTCTGTAATTGAACAAACTGTTCAATTAAACGGGTATCGGCTAATTGGTTCCCCGGTTAATTGAACAAAAAGTTGTGCAATTAACCGAAAAGTACTGTATTTTATCTTTCTTTTTTACAGCGGCATTGTTGCTTTGCTACTCTGCAAATAAAACAAAAATAATAGGGGCTAATGAGCCTCTTTAATTTAACTCAAAAAAATGTGGACAACATTGAATAAATAAAAACAAAATAAAACTGGAGTGGCCTACACTCTACTTTACCATACCCAATGGAAACATATATTTTTATCGATATATTACATAAAGACTATAAGTTCAAAGTATATTCGAATCAAAAAATTAATTATTTTCTGTTTGGGGTGTTAAGTAAACTACCCCTTGCCCCTTCCCGATTATGCCCAACATTTATACAGCTCTTCATCTCCATAAACCAAAGGCACATACTGAATTTCATTTTAATATGTCATACGGTATGACCTGTAGAGCGTTTACAAAATTTGGGGGATAAGGAAACTACCCCTTGCCCTCTCCCGATTATGCCTAAAAACTATACAGCTCTTCATCTCCACATACCTAAGGCACATACTAAATTTTATTTTCATATGCCTAACGGTATGACCTGTACAAACTCCACAAAAATAGTAGCATACACACCCACCCACAGACATCATCGCGAAAATAGCCAAAATGGATTATTACTATACTTTACCTTATACTACATATGGTAAAGTAAAAACTGAAAATAATTTGTGTATAAATTCTACGCCAGTTTTACGTGACCAATCTTGCTCATCGCTTTCGTTAAGTTATAGCAATAAAATAATAGCAATAGCAATAAAATACAGAACACAGTATTACCAAAACTAATATGGATAGTGTAGAAAAACCCAAGACGCAAGTCGGAATGGACAGATACATAACTGTATTAAAAAGAGGTCGAAGCCCTAAATCTTTGTAGTTAGCACCAATGTCTAAGGTACTTAAATATCAAAACGCTAACGGAATAAGTTCCCACAATCGTTTTGGTATCTTAGAAAGCGAAACAAGTGAACCTAAAATGTAATTTAATTAGGAGAGAAAAATTCGAATGACTTAATAAAAAAGTTAATTTCAGTTATTGAGGTGAACTCCTATCAAGCATGGCTACGTTAATGAAAAAAAAAAAATACAATTTATTAATGAAAGCAGTTATCGTAAAGCAGTAAACGGGTTTGAAAGCTGCAAAACGAACTTTTATACCTATCAGCTAAAGAGTAGCAAAGGTCTACAGGTAGTTATTAAAGGTGTAGACTCATATGTTGATCCAGTTGAAATCAGAGATGGCCTCCAAAAATTTAAGGTAAAAAGTGCAGATAATCTCAGAAATCGAGAACGTGTCCCTTAACCTCTATTTTGCATTGAACTGGAACCTGGAGATATCAGATTAAGAAAGAACGAAAAGCATCCAATTTATAATCTAAAATATCTGTTACACCGCAAAATAAGCGAAGAGGAACCGCATAAGCGATCAGAACCCGTCAAGTGTCTAAATTGCCAAGAATATGGTCATACTAGGGCTTACTGCAAGTTGCCTCCAGTTTGCGTTGTTTGTGGCGAGCTACATTGTTCCGCCCAATGTGACAAAACAAGGGATGACTCGAAAGTTAAAAAATGTAGCAATTGCGGTGGAAATCACACTGCTAACTGCAGAGGCTGTCCAGTTTTTTCTATGGTAAGGAAAACAACTCAAAAATTATATATTCCTGCTAAGCACCCGTAATATTGGGCAAATGCTCATAATACTCAGTTAGCCCAACCAACAACCCAACATTTTTCATACGCGGATATGTTAAGAACCAATAATATTTCAGTACACAAAGCGACACCGACAACTAAATTTACTCCAAATTTGCAACCAGTACCCAAAGAAAAAACACCATCTGGTAAATACAATAGTCTCGAAGCAAGTATCGATATATTAGAGCATTCGTTAAACAATTTTATGAGCTCTATGATGTTGCAGGCGGTACAAATATCTTTTCTAAAATGAATGGCTATATATTATACGACGCTAAGGACATTCGCAGACGAGCATGTGGTGGATCGGCAATATTTATAAATGCCCAAATCAAACATTATTTACGGTATGATTTTTGGAAAGATTACCTTCAAGCAACAAATATATGCATTGAAGAATTTCTTCAAAACTTAGTTATTTCTTCAATTTATCCACCTCCTAGATTTCAAGTATCAGAGAGTCAGTAAAGTAACTTCTTCAAATCACTAGGTCTCTGTTTCATAGCATCAGGCGACTACAACGCTAAACATACATTTTGGGGATCACGATTAATAACTCCAAAAGGTCGTGTTATCTTTGACTCAATTCCAAAAATGCGTTCGAGTTGTCAACCCACCTATTGGCCTACTGATCGACAAAAAATACCGGATGTTCTTGATTCAGGCATGTATAAAGGTATTTTAAGAGAAACTATTAAAACTGAAGCATCACTAGAACTATCCTCAGATCATTCACCCACTATTGTATATAAATGGAACCAACAAAATATCGTATCACCAACAACCAGCACAAGCATAAATTGGTTAAATAGAAAATAAATCAGTACGCATTGTTCGGAAAACATCCTGCTAAGCAGTGTCTTATTGATTGTGATTGAAAAATTAGCTGCCCAACATGCAGCAGTAACCCCGCAAATAGACAGATGCAATATCATTTATTCTGCAGATGTCTAGTGGCTCTTGACCAAAAAAAAAAAGAGTGGGAAACACATAGATCTCCTCAACTTAAAACTAGAGATCTACTAGAATCTTGAGGAGTAGCATCTCTCAAAAATTACCTGGATGACCTGGACTCAACTCCACAATCAAATTATTTATTACGGCGTGCATGTAGAAACCTTAAAAGACCAGTTGCAAGTAAGCCTTCCTTACGAACTTCTTGTGCTCAGCTTGAAGGCGGATATCCCCAAGGTAGTATTTTGGGACCCGTATTATACCTGCTGTACACATCAGATATGCCAATTAGCACCCGAGTGCACACATCATTTTTGCTGATGACACAGATTTATTAAGTATTCGTGAAAGCACCCAAGTAGCATCACAACATTTACAAGACTACATAATCAATTTGGAAAAATGGTTGAAGAAATGGAAAATAAAGGTGAATGAACAAAAATGTACTCATATAACTTTCACACTGCGTAGGGACTCATGCCCCATAATAAAACAATTCGATGAAGAAATTTCATATTGGAGAAAAATTTTACACAGAATAATTGCAATTGTTAAATCACTCGCAAAAAGAAGACTGCCGTTTCGCGGACATTCAGAACAAATTGGAAATCTCCAAAATAGAAATTTCTTAGGAACAGTAGAACTTCTTGCCGAGTTCGATCCATTTTTATCTGAGCATTTAAAATCTTATGCGCTTCGCGGTAGTGGAAAGACCTCGTACTTATCTAAAACAATTTATGAACAGATTATAATCTTGATTCGGGATAAAGTATTACAACGCATTTCTAGTGAAGTACGATCGGCTAAGAATTCTGGTGTTATTGTAGATTCTACACCTGATATTGCACATGTCGATCAGCGTGCTATAATTATTAGATATGTACGTGAAAATGGTGAAATCGTTAAAAGATTTTTAGAATTTTTACCAAATACTGGTCATAAAGCCAAAGATATTGAAAATGTCGTCTTAAACTCTTTAGAAAAAAATGGTTTAGACATAATGAATTGCCGTGGTCAATCTTATGATAATGCAAGTAATATGTCAGGTATATATTCAGGACTTCAGGCAAGATTTAAAGCAATTAAATCTTTAGCAGAATACGTGCCTTGCGCTGCCCACTCTTTAAACTTAGTAGGTACTTGTGCGGCTGAATCTGTACCCGAAGCAGTCGATTTTTTTACACTTTACAAGAACTTTATAATTTTTTTTACAATGTCTACACATCGTTGGGAGATCTTGGTGCAGCGGGCAAATTTAAGACTCAAACTCGCTGGTCAGCTTGACATGATGCATGTTATGCTTTAGAAAAAGGGTGGTCTGCAATAATTGAAGCATTAGATTTTATTGCAGAAAACGAGGACGAGAAACCAACCACACGATCTGAAGCTTTTGGATTGCAACGAAAATTACAACATCTGGAAACAGCTATCCTGGTCAATGTGTGGAATGTAATTTTAAATCGTTTTAATGCTGCCAGTAAGAAACTGCAGGGGTCCCACGCTGATTTATCATCTGTTATCCAAATTTATGATTCCCTTGCCTCAATTCTGCAGTATATTAGAAATAAACAATTTTCTGAATTTGAGGAAAAAGCTAAATTGCTATCTGGAGTTCAAGATTATTATCATTATGATTCCCGTCGTAGAAAAATTAGGAAACTTCATTCAGATGAATCACGGGAAAATAAAAGAGGACCAATTACTGGGCAGGAACATTTTCGTACAAATATTTATTATCCCAATTTGGATACTCTGAGTGTACAGTTATCGGAACGTAAAAATGCATACGTAAAACTTTTTAAAAACTTTAATTTTTTTAATAATTCATCAGAAATAGATACAAATGAATTAATACAACAAGCAAATAAACTGGTTGAAAAGTATCCTTATGATCTAGAAGAGACATTAGCAAATGTATGCATTCATTTACATTATCAACTCAAAGATTCATTGGCGAATACTAAAGATGTGCGTTCTGCACAAAGTATATTCTATATATTACATATACGGAATCTTCAAGATGTTTACCCCAATGTATACATAGCTTTTCGATTTTTTCTGAGTATCCCCGCTACAAACTGTTCAGCAGAAAGATCTGTTTGAATCCTGAAAAGAGTAAAAAACTATCTACGGGCCAAGATAGACTTAATACTCTTGCATTATTGTCTATTGAAGCGCAATTGGTGGATGAAATTGACTATGAAGACTTAATTGAAGGCTTTGCCAGAGAAAAATCTCGAAAGACTAAATTAATAAAATAAGCGTTGATAAAAAACTTTGCTAATTTTTGAAAAATAGTATTCATATTAATATTATATTTAAAGTTATATTTACTTTTCAGAAAAACCGTTTCTTTTGTGTTTTATCGGTACACAAACACATGTACATAAGAAGTATTTCATTTTATTTTAAGATACCATATTTAATTTTATATAAAACTTAAAAACTTTATAAATTTCTAATTAAAAAAAACAGAAAATTTGAAATAAAAGATTATTAAAAACAATTATGTGTAAAATTTTACAAATTTTTTGGTCGAAAATAATAATAATTTAATAAATGAATTACACTGCAGTGGACAAAAGACTGTTAGTAATTATATGTGATTTAAATGTCACATATAATCAAAAAGAGCGGCACTTCAAAGAGTGCCTGAGATGGGCCAGGCCTAAATCCGCCACTGATTAACGTAACTATTTAAAGAAGATTGAAAAACATCCAAATCCGCTGGCCCGTAACTTACTAAATGAACGTGGTTACATTCGTCTAAAAAGGTGGGACATTGCTTCTCTTGCCCAAACATCAGACTTTTAGACTTAAGATATGAGTAATTATTAATTATTTAATATTATGCTAATTATCCATAACGTTTTATAATAAAAATGCAATTTATTTGTTGGTGGAAAAGAGCTAGTTCCTATACGTCTTTCACTGGTTGCTCAAGCCAGATCATCAGGAAACCCTTTTCCTAATTTTAGAGAAACCAAAAAAAAAAAAATAGTAATAAAATTCTACAAAACACAATGAGAAGTATGTATGTTAATAGAATAATATTATGAAATATTAAAGTTTCAACAACATGAGTAATTATTGATAGTTCAAATATATTGAAGATACAATAAATAAATTTCAAATATTCAATATTAAATAAATGATGACAAAAAAATTTTAACTCTCCTTGTGTAACTTATGTACATATATATGTATGTATGTATGTATGTATGTATGTATGTATGTATGTATGTATGTATGTATGTATGTATGTATGTATGTATGTATGTATGTATGTATGTATGTATGTATGTATGTATGTATGTATGTATGTATGTATGTATGTATGTATGTATGTATGTATGTATATATGTATGTATGTATGTATGTATGTATGTATGTATGTATGTATGTATGTATGTATGTATGTATGTATGTATGTATGTATGTATGTATGTATGTACGTATGTATGTATGTATGTATGTATGTATGTATGTATGTATGTATGTATGTATGTATGTATGTATGTATGTATGTATGTAGGAGGGTTGGACATCATCTTCATAACTTGAGGACGATATGTTTCCTTTCGTACACTTTGATGAATCATGCTATGATGTTTTACACTACATATCTGGCATTGGTTTGGGGATTCACACTAATAACACTTATGGGTTTGTGAAAAGCATTTTGGCGGTAAAAGAGCCTTATTATACAAAGGCTCGTCTTTCTGTAATTCTCAAAGCCCAGAATATATGGCAATATTTGAACGGATGGTTACGTCCACATAAAACACAGCGTCGTTTGTTGAGCATCTTGGTCTAAAGGAAAGAAAGAAAGGAAAAAAATATATACTGTGTAATTAATTCTCTGTTAAGCTAAAGATTTCTCTTTTATCTGACATACATATGTAGGTGTCTGGTGGATTAATTTGACAAGGTTTGAAAAATTTATTTTGAGTTATCTAACGAGGGTAGTATGCAAAGTTTGATGATAGTGCGGTTAATAACACTTGAGTCGGCGCGGTAGTTCAGAAATGTACTCGTTTTCCCATCTTCGTGTAAATATTAGCCAAGTCTATCGCTTTATAAATAGATCTTCATAAGCATACTGTTGTGAAGGCTCAGGAGCGATTACTGGAGCTAAGGAAATGTCCAAGAGTCAGTGGAAGGCGTTCGTTACGATTTTCAGTAAGGGCAGATAACGGCCTTCAGTTTAATATTGATTCTATTCGAATGAGTAAGGTTTTCAGTATTTTAAAGGTGAAATTAAAATGTGTGGTACATTTCTTTAAGTACACTTCATACTTTCGACTGCGGCTGCCCACAATCCACCCATGTGGAGCGCATATGGCGGGATAATTGACCAGGTGAAGCCGTGTGATCCATATTTTTCTATTAGCGACTTTTCCGCATCTTTTAAGAAAGCTTCATGATTTCTCAGCAAATTTAGGCTGGCTGTTATCGCCCGTTATCCAGAAACATTTTTTTAGGAAGACCCCTTCTTCCTGTGAATCGGGCAGAGCATGCCAGGAAGCAGTCAGTAGATAAATCGAAGCTCACCTCCAAATGTACTGCCTTGGTAGAAAAACAAACGAAGACGGCAACATATCCTTGAAGCATTTTCGCATTTCTTAATTTGAACGATTTTAGGGTGAAAGGTCCAGCAAAATCTGTAGCCACCCGAGAGCAATGGAAGAATCCGTCCACAAAAAATTTCGCTAGGAAAAGTATAACATTCCACAGAGCTTTTGAGTAATTTGGCCAGCAATAAGGCTCCACACAGTTCAAGCTTTGGAATAGTAATTTCTTTAAGAGATGCTACTTTGGTTTTAGCAGCGAGTAAATTAAAACATATTTCTTTTTCTGAATTAATAGTTCTCATATAAATTGTACTGCAATGAGCCCTTTCCGACGCGTCGCAGAAGCCGTGAATTGGAGTTTGGTATTGAAGGGAAAAATTTACCCATCTGGTGATTTTTAAGTTTGAAATCTGAGGCAGATTTTTTACAAATGTTTTTCATTTATCTAAAATATTTAATGGATCCGCCTCGTCCCAGTCTACCTTACATTCCCAAAGATCTTGCATCATAAGTTTTGCCCTCATCACGATTGGACTTACCCAACCTAATGGTTTGAATAACTTCGGTATTACTGATAAAATCTGTCTCTTAGTGTATGAAGGTAATGGAAGTACGAATTCAACTACATAATAAAATACGTCGGACATTGCATTCCAGCGAATTCCCAAAGCGTTAACCGTGTTCGAAGTAAAATCTTCAACCAGAAGATCCTCGCGAGGCAAACTTTCCAAAATTATATGGTTATTTGCGGTAACTTTTTTCAAGGGGAAACTAGCAGAGTTTAAGGCGTTAATTAGTTGACTCCATTTCCGCTTGGTCTCTTGAAGAGAATACGCACCAGTTAAAATACCGTCGACATAAACCTCTTTTTTCAAGATTGTTGCTGCATCTGTGAATTTAGTTTTACAATCATCACTCAGTCTTAAAAGTGTTCTTATTTCTTTATTTGCTCATAAAGAATCAAATTGTTTGAAGTAGAAACTCCTGTGGAAAATGTGCATACCGTATTTGAAAGTACGGGGCCCAATATATACCACCTAAAGTGAGACTCCCTGGACTAAAAACTGTTCAATACATTTGTTTTTACTCCTTTGAGATTAATATATTTTTTATTTGTATTTATTTATTTCCATTTCCTGAACAAAAAGATTACTCTTATATTTAAAGTACAGGAATATATTGTGCATTGTTACATATAACACAAAACATTTTATAAAATTAAATAAAAAGGAAATTTGAAATATAATTGCACAAAAATTTAAATATTTTCTAAGCAAACAAAATTAATATAAAAACAGAATTATAAAGTAAAAATATAAAACTAATTATAACAAATAAAATCAGATAAAATTATTTAATAAAAGTTTTTAAGACTGGTTGCGTTGCTATTAATTTGTTGGGTTTGTTCCAAAGACGTGCCGCATACGCAAAAAACTGCCATTCTGAAACAAGATAACGATGGCATGGTATAATGATCTTTTTACCTCTAGGAGATCTGGCAAATCTAATTTTATCATAAAGATATCGATGGTTCTGAAAATATATAATTTTAAGCAAGTATAACAGAACGCGAATCTTAAGTAGGCTTTCAAAAGATACACCAAAAAGTTTTGAAGAAAAATTAGAAACATGGTCATGTCTTCGTAAGCCATAGACATATTTCAAAATATTGTTGCATAATACAATCAATTTTGCTTGCTACTCGAGTCACAGTTCGCATCCATAAAGTAAGACAGGAATAAGGTAAGTTTTGTGTAAAGGTGTTTAAGACTGTGTAGTCCACAAGGACCTCAACTTAACGTATATTTTACCTACAAGTGTATTGACGTGAGACCCCCAAGTAAGATTATTATTAAAGATTATACCAAGGTTCTTAGCACTGTTAGCGATTTCAATTATCTCCCCATTAATTAAAATATAAACATTTTTAATGGGACTAAGAGTTCTCTTATGAATTACTAAGGACTTAGACTTAAGAAGGTTCAGCAAGAGGCCGTTAGCGGATGCCCAGCGAACAATTTTACCTAAATCATCATTTATTCTCACAATATTTTGTGCAATTGAATGTATTGAACTGCTGAAGTATAATTGCACGTCATCTGCATACATACGAATTTTGCAGTGGGATAGTTGGCCCGGTAAGTCATTGATATATAATGAAAAAAGAAGTGAACCAAGAATTGAGCCTTGAGGCACTCCTCTGGATAACTTAAATGGTTGGTAGTAAGCATTGTTCGCATAAACATATTGCCAGCGGTCCGTCAAATACGATGATGAAATACGAGTTGAAGTACGAAAAAAAAGAAAAAGTGTTTAAGCTTCATTAAAAGGATCAACCGTATCAAATGCTTTCGAGTGGTCAAGCAGGATATCAAGTTCGTGTCGTATGTTATCTGAAACATGAATTAAGGCAGAAACACAATTATGATTTTAACGAAATCCTGACTGCTTTTCAGACAATAACTTCTTTTCTGCAATGAATGAGGATATCTGAATGTACAGAAGTTTCTCTAAAACTTTTGATAAATAGCAAAGAATAGCTATTGGTCTTAATACAGAATCAGTTTTAGGTAGTGGTATTATTTTTCCAAACTTCCACCTAGATGGAAAAGTACAAGACATGATAATGGTGTTAAATAAATGTGCTATGTAAGGTAAGAGAAGTGGCAGAAGAATTTTAATGAATTTTTGCTGCATATTATCACAATCCACTGCATTCGACTTAACCAACCAGCAAAAAGATAAAACATCAGCCTGACTAACTTCGGCAAATCTCATCAGCAGAGGACATGCAGTACATTTGTTTCCACTCAATACTATAAAAATTTTCAAAAAGTGCGTTCAGATTAACACTTTTGAAGTCACGAAAGTGAACTAGGTATTCTGTTGGGGGAATATTGAAGTTATGTGTAATGAAAATCAAATCATGTTTAGAAAAGTAGGGGCAGATATTTGGTCGTACAAGAAGACACTAGAAGTATTTGAAACAAAAATTATATCGAGTAACATTCTACTCGTTGCTGTATGGTGTGGTGGAGTAACAATATTTGTGGCTGTTAAACCAAAGGATACCATATTGTTAATCAAAAACGTTTCAGAAAGAATGTTGGAATTAAAATCACCTGCAATAATAACATTAGCATATTCGACGGCAAGTGTTTCTAGTGAGGAAACAAATTAGAAAAAGAAATCCTTTTATGCGGCCTATAAACGCAACCTATTAACAACTTCCTTCTATTGGAGTTAATTTCAATAAATATAAACTCTACGCTTTTATTTAATTATTTATTTAATATGTATTAGTGAAATCCCATTTTTTTTTTTTGCTAATATTCTAACCAACAATACAACGATGAATATTGTATCTTTTGAATTTTCTGTTATCAAGATACAATTAGCCATTGACATAAAAAATATTTAAATGTGAATCCCTAATAGCAACGCAAGACCGTTTAATTTCCATTATATCGAAACACAAACATTGACATGAAAAACAAAAATATTTAAAATAAAAGTACAGCATATCGTCGCGTTTATTCTTAAACCACGTAAGCGCCGAGAAGTCGTTTTTCAGAAAACGAAAAAAAACTTAATAACTTCTTTAATATGGGTTTCAAAATAAACTTTTTTTTGCAAAACATGACTGTGCGACTCTCTGAAGGGTATATAATCTTTTTTTTAGCCAAATCTGTCGCCTACATGGTATTGGCGCAAACAATTTGCAAATTCTGTGTGTAAATAAACATTTATTTTTGTATTTATCAAAAAAAAACTTTTAACTTTACTAAAAATGCTCCTATTGGCCTGCAACTTTCATGATTTTTTTAATCTTAAATACAATAAACTTTGTGGTTGAGACTTTAACATTTCCAACTTGAAATATAAAAACCATTATATTTTGCATGCAAATATCATTTGTATGGCGCTTACGAGGTTCTGAAAATGGATTTATTTATTTTTCATTCATACTTGTTAAGATAAGAATGTAGTCTGGTGGCAAATGCCATCTGTTGATGATCAGTCATTGTTCGTACATAAAAATTGTAAGATTTTATATGATTTATCAGTTCCTGTTAGGTCAAAGGTTATATCCATCAAATCTAAACCTTGGTTTTCCTCTGCTATTAAACAACTTATATATAAGAGAGATCTAGCATTACTCTAGATGGAAAAGATTTAGAACCCCAGAGCTGAAAGAGGAATTTCGAACCGCAAGGAAAAATGTTAATGTCCACATAAGAAATGCCAAAAATAGGTACTATACTACCCGTTTTAGCTCTGCAATTGGCTCCAAACAAACTTGGCAATGCAAGCGGGATATCGGGATTTGTAGTGCAGAACATACAAACAACTGTCACGTAGATGTTGAAGAACTAAATAGAAACTTTACTAATATATCTTCCGCCCCAGCAGATACAAGTTTTTATAATATCTCCAATGTGAGTACTGACTCTAATGATATCGATGTTAATACTTTTAAATTTTCTGGTGTAAGTCAAGCAGACGTTTTGACTTGTTTCAGGTTAGTCAAGTCAAATACAGTGGGTTGTGACAATATGCACCCTAAATTTATAAAAATTCTGCTGCCACATCTCTTACCATATATAACACACTTATTTAACACCATTATCATGTCTTGCACTTTTCCGTCTATTTGGAAGTATGCTAAAATAATCGCACTTCCTAAATCTGAATCTGAATTTAGACCAATAGCTATTCTTTGCTACTTATCAAAAGTTTTAGAAAGACTACTATATACTCAAATGTCTTCATTCATTGCAGAAAAGAAATTACTGTCTGAAAGGCAGTCAGGATTTCGCTCGAATCATAGCTGCATTTCTACTTTAATTGATGTATCAGAGGACATACGATACGAACTTGATTATAATAAAATAAATTTCTTGATTTTGCTCGACCACTCAAAAGCATTTGATTCAGTTGATCATAGTATCCTTCTAATGAAGCTTAATCACTTTTTCTCTTTTTCTCGTACTTCAACACGACTTATATCATCGTATTTGACTGACCGTTGGCAATATGTTTATGCGAATAATGTTTGTTCTAGCCCATTAAAGTTATCCAGAGGAGTGCCTCAAGGGTCAATTCTTGGTCCACTTCTTTTTTCATTATACGTCAACGACTTACCAAATCAACTCTCCTATTGCGAAATTCATATGTACGCAGATGACGTGCAGTTATACTTAAGCAGTGCAGTACACTCAGTTGCCCAAAACATTGTGCGTATTAATGATGATTTAAATCATCTGCAAATGGACTTTTGCTAAACCCTCTAAAGTCAATGTGCATAATAATACACAAGAGAATGATCAGTCCTATTAACAATGTTGACATTTTAATTAATGGGGAACAAATTGAAATGGTGAATACTGCTAAGAATCTCGGTGTAATCTTTAATAATAACCTTACCTGGAGTAGTCATATTAACACACTTGTAGGTAAAATATACGTGAAGTTAAGGTCCCTTTGGCTAACACACCTTTGGCTTATACACCTTTACACATAAGAGAACAGCTCGCCAAATCCTATCTCATTCCTGCCTTACTTTATGGATGTGAACTTTTTGCAAGTTGTGACTCTATTAGTAAACACAAGTTAATTGTTTTATACAATAATATTTTGAGATATACCTATGGACTGCGAAGATATGATCATGTTTCTAATTTTTCCTCAAAACTATTCGGTGTATCTTTTGAAACTTTACTTAAAATTCGAGTTCTTTTATATTTTTACAAAATTATTTATTTACAAATCCCCCGATAACTTTATGATAAAATTAGATTTGCCAGATCTCTTAGAGGTAAGAATGTCATTATCCCGAACCATCGTTATCTTGTTTCTGAATGGCAATTTTTCGTTTATGCGGCACGTCTTTGGAATCTTCTCCCACCAGCCCAACAAATTAATAGCAACGCAACCAGTTTTAAAAAATTCTTGTTTAATAATTACACTTGATTATATTTATTATAAATAGTTTTATTTTTTTTTTAATTTTTTAAAATTTTTTTTAATAATTTTTCAATTCTCACTTTATAATTTCGTCTTTCTTTTTTATTAGTTCTGTTTTGCCTATAATATACATATTTAAATTGTTGTGCGATTTTATCTATAAATTTATTTAACTATTATTTGTAAAATGTTTGAATTATATGTCAAAAAAAGACGCACAATACATTCTTGTACTTTAAATATAAGAGTAATCTTGTTGTACAGGAAATGGAAATAAATAAATGTTATTTACTACCATAAAAACCAAAAAAGTCAATTTCGAAAAAATGTCGCTTACGTGGATTAAGAAGAAACGCGACGATATACGATATAAATCGTAAATAATCACTCACAATAATGATATCTATTGCTGCGGTTTAAAAAAAATATGGGTCTGCTAGAACTAAATTTTGAATAGGCGCTCTATTTTCAATTCTAAACCCTTGTGATGGTAAAAATTTAGATAACTTGAGTACCAATATAGCATCTACCTCAATTTTAAAGTCAGATACATATTCTAGATTTTAATGTAATACGGCACTTTCCTTTCGAGTTTCCTTCCTACTATGGTACCCCGGAGTCCAGTTATTTGAATCCGGCATGATTCTAACGGTAAATCGAGATTTTGTTGGATACGCGATGAAATGAAACTTCTCTCTGATCATGCATCAAGGAGAGCTCTGACTGTAAAAATGTCCGTCCATTGTTGTATGTGATTTAACGCTGTAGGTAAAACTGTAGTAGACTTATGTTGTATGAAAAGAGCTTGAATATCTTCTTGCTGGTTTCGTGTAACTATTAACTTGGGTGTTAAAAACTTAATTGTCTGATGACGAAGGATCGTCATAACTTTTGTTGTGTTGTATTTTATATTACATATGTTACATATATTCACGCTAATGCATTTAGATTTAAAATGTGCCCTAGGTAAACAATTTGGGCAATATTTGTTTTCAAAAACATATTTTACCTGTTCACTTGGAGAGAGGGACTTAAAATGCTTGCACCAGTTCAAAGCATTTCTTGCAAAAATTATATCTTTTATCAGATTCAGTTAGCGAATGGAAAGTTTGGGATTGGGACATAAAGTTATCTTTCGCCATTGGATGCTTGAAATCTGACATTGTTTCCAAAATTTCAACTCTGGAAAAAGAAAATCACTTAATTGACTCCATGTTGGTAATTCTCTATGATTTTTATGGTAGACTCCCATGCTCTCAGTGTTTCTTCAGGAAGTTTTAGTGCTAAAAAATGCATCAAAAACGGATTGTCATCGGATATATTAATATCATAAGATTTTAATATAGACAAACAGGCATATACGCTATTTTGTATGGTTCTTATAGACTTCAGTGTTTTTGCTTGACTTGCCGAATTTCCATATATTTTTCTTATTTGATCACTCACCAGCAATCTTTTGTTTTCGTCCCAGGCTAAGTGAAAGTTATCGCCTACTAAATCAAAATCTTTAATTACTGTCAAAGCCTCCCCACCAAATTTGCTACGTAAATAATATAATTTTTCCGCGGGGTCTACTAAAGAATCTTTCCCAACAACGGCGTGAAACATATCCCTAAAGATTGGCCATTTTGAATAACCTCTTCAAAATTTTGAATTTCTTAAAGTGGATCGCCGACTTACCGCAGTATTCGACTGTGACGTTTCTGCAATAATGTCTAATATGTTTGCTTTTAGTGTCCGATAGGAATTACCATCTTCTTCGTATCTTATATGAATCTCTTTATCTTCATCTTGACGGTTATCTTCTGCTATTATATTGTCCTCAAAAGATTCAATTGCCTTACACAACCTTCTTTCTAATTCCTCCAGATTAACCCTTAGAAAAGAAATTGTATTTTTCCGCAGAAATTCATGCCAAACCTTTACAAAATGCAAATCAAATTTGCATTTTCTTCACGCTGCTATAATAGTTTAATTAAGTTCGATAATTAATTAGCTATCTTCAAACACCCGGAGTATTATTGATTTAAGAAATTATAAAAAAACCATTATTATAAAATTTGGTTTATTTATGATTTTTACGCACCCCTTTCTTTAAAAAAAAAACCCAACACTATTCCACCAGAATAAATACGTACTTACATATCTATATTAATTGAAGTTGTCACTCACTGTAAATAATTTTTCCGTTGTAATTATATTTCAATTTGTTTTATAGTTGTTTTGTTTTTAATATGTGAAGTTTTACACAGTTTGTTTTCTATATATATTATTATATGTAAAATGTTTTTTTATTTATTATTTTCACTAGAAGTGTTTTTATTACTTTTATGATTATTTTAACCACAATATTTTATTCTTATATTATAAATATTATTATATATTATTATTATTATTATATTATTATTATATATTATATATTATTATATATTATTATTTTTATAGTCCGATCACTCACTTGATACTGATTTGATTTGTAATTTTTGTTTCTATCCTAAACTGTAGGAATGCTTGTTAACATTAACTATTTTGTTCAATGCTGTTTGCTACTACAATAAAAATTGTTGTGGGGTGTGTGTTTTTTTTTAAGTATCCCATTGGGGATTTTTGGAATTTTTGATTGTTGTTGGTTTTCCGTTGAGCTTTGCTTTAAAATGTTTGGTGGTTGTTTTTTTGGTTAATTCTATTTTCTTCTTATTTACTTATTGTTCAACAAGTGTAAATTTTTAACGAAAGTTATTTCAAGGTTACTTTATACTTACACATATGTATGTATTATTTTCAGAAATTTTATGTTGCTCTGAAAAACTAATTTTACAGTACATACCAAACCCTTCGTTCCTTGATGAACAAACCATACTCTTTCTAGTGGAAAGACTTCTTATCTTGCTCCTTAAAATACCCACAGGTGCTTGGTGAATTAATGTACCCAAGTTTATTCAGCACCTGCTTTACACCAGAACACTTGTTTGCCGGATGTTGTAATCCAATATGTAATCCAATCCTAGCCTTTTCCAGGTATTTTTGAGGGGCCAAATTGTGAAGTCGATTCTTTTTCTAATATTTTCAAAATGAAACACTATATTTTCTAGAATACTCTCCTTCAACAGCGTGCATGTAGAAACCTTAAAAGACCAGTCGTACATAAGCCTCCATTACGAACTTCTTGTGGAGGCTGGCCAAGAAATAATACCGAAAAACTTAATCTGTATATTGATCATTTAAAAAACGTGTTTACTTCAATTGTCTCGACTAATATAGCTGAGCTGCCACCTACCGTTGTTAGTCCGGTAGTTACCCTAAGGTTTAAGATTCAAGCCATTGAAAAGGCAATAACTGATTTAAACTCCAAGAAAGCTTCTGGAATCGATAAAACCAGTAACAAGATGTTATTTGAATTGCCCCGTATAGCCCATGAAAGCGCCCAAGTAGCATCACAACATTTACAAGACCACGTAATCAATTTTGAAAAACGGTTGAAGAAATGGAGCATAAAGGTGAATGAACAAAATTGCACTCATTTAACTTTCACACTGCGTAGGAACTCATGCCCCCCTATTCGCATAAATAACCAAATGACACCTCAGCTTTCAGACTTCAAATACCTCGATGTATGTACATCTTCATCGTCGCGTTACTTGGAAAAGCCACATAGAATCCAAGTTATTACAAATGAAGTTAAAATTAAACTGGCTCATTAGCAAAATTTCTACCCTCAGCTAAGATTGCAAACTTCTACTGTAAAAGTCGATCCTTAAACCAATTTGGTGTTATGGGATTCAATATTGGGACACTGCCGCAGCTAGCAATGTTGAAAAAATTCAAAGGCGCCAAAATAAGATTCTACGAATGATAACAGTTGCTCCCTGGTATATCCAAAACTCTAATATCCACAAATATCTAAACGTAGCCATCAGTTAAATCAAAAATAGCGAAACACGTGGTAATGTATTTGAAGTAGCTTGAAGCACCAAATCTTTTGGTGCGTAACATTCTTAATGTTCCTTGTTACAACTGGTTCAACTAAAAAGAAGAGATACTGGGATGACCCGTAAATGATTTCAACAATCGTGAAACATATGTGCATTATTTTTGTCTAGCACTGACTGGATTTATTATGTATATTTATTTTTTATTTTAGACTTAAGATATGGGTAATTATTTTTAGTTAAAATATATTGAAGATACAAAAAATAAAATATGAAAAAAATAGGTGCTATACAAAAAAACAACCCAAACCTTTCATTAGTGGACTTTCGATCAGACCTTACGGAGACATTATGCTCCTATATGAAATATGATGGTAATATAATTCTTGCAAAAAAAAAAAACCGACTACAAAACAAATATATGTGCATCAATTCTTAACTAAAAATTTTAAAGGAAGTAATCTGTAAGAAATAGTACTCAAATCAAATACTTTTATACTAGCTGCTCTAACGGACATAGTAATATACGTTCTGTACATTCAAATGTCTATCCATAACGGTTCAGCAGATAAAGCCATATACGACAAATTACCTCAGATATGAGGACACCCTTTATTTTTTTACACTTATTATTAAAGGACAGATTCTTTGTAAATTTCAAATGTCTGTCTAATTGTTCAAAAGTTTGGCCATATGCATCAATTTACATTAACTCTTGAGACACCCTTTATAACTTTAAATATTTATAAATGTTATTATACGGGACATAGTAATGGAGATTCTGTCTAATTTTCAAGTCTTTGTCTATAACGGTTCAAAAGATAGGGCTAGATAGGTAAAATTTTATCAATTATGGGGACACCCTTTAGATTCCAAATTTAAATTATATACTTGATGTTATAAAGAACTTAGATATACAGGTTTTTTGTAAATTTCAACCGTCTCTCTTTTACGGTTCAAAAGTTTTGCAATATACAGTGAAAACTCTCATAACCGGACACTCATCGTCGCGGCATTTTTGTCCGGTTATAAGAGGTGTCCGCTTAAAAGAGGTACAACTTTTTTTTAATACATATTTTTATTTTATAATGCTAAGCTTTCTACTGCGGTCGAAAAAATTGATTCAGGTTTGACTGCTTTAATTTAGACCGGCTCAATTTGAGTTGTTGAGTTTCAAAATGACTTTCAATATTTTTTATCTGTTGGAACGCGACAAAGTCGTCTTTTGCAAAATGCTTCAAACGAACAATTTGTTTTAATGCTTCATCATAAGAGTTTATGGGATCAGGTATTTCTACATGCACCTCGTCTTCAGAATCTTCAGACTCGTTTATCTCCATAACTCCATAACAGCGCTTGGATATAATGTTTCTATACAGTCATCTTCAATGAATACGATTTCATCTACTTTTAAGAACTCGTCAAATCCATTTGATTGAGGGAACAGTTCTACTAAATTTGCGTACGTTGCCAGTGGGATATCATCTTCGGCATCAAAATCCGGAAGGTCATCAATAGATTCTGAAAATCCTGCTTTCCGAAAGCAGTTGTTTATTGTTGCTGATTCAACTTTATCACAGAAGGATTGAATGAAGTATAAAGCCTCAAGAATGTCAATAGATTTTGCAAGATCTGCTGCGGAATTTTATGTATCAACCTTTGATAGTATGTGCTTTAATATTGAGCCTCTATAGTGAACCTTAAAATTTTGGATAATGCTCTGATCAAGAGGTTGGCCAAATGCAGTTGTATTTGGAGGCAAAAATAAGACGTTTATATTTGATAAATTCAATTCCCTAGGGTGAGATGCTGCGTTATCCAAGAACAATAGAATTTTACGTTTCTGAGGTCTCATTTTCCTATTGAATTGCTGTAGCCATTCAGTCATGATATCTCGAGTCATCCATGCCTTTTTGTTAAATTTCCAAATTGCTGGTAAATTTTTACATTAATATGCTTGAACGCTCGAGGCCGGGTAGCTTTACCTCTGCCTAACAGTTGCTCTTTCTCTCCAGCTAAGTTTGCACAAAACAAAATTGTAAGTCTTTCTTTCGAAAGTTTTCCACCAACGCATTTTTCGGATCTTAAGGCAAGAGTTTTATCAGGTAAAGCACGAAAGAAGAGCCCACTTTCATCTGCATTGTAAATATCCTCCGGCTTGTAGCCACGCATCACGCAGCTTGGTCTTGAACTGCTCCACATCTACCTGATTTACATCTGCAGCTTCTCCAGTAATACATTTAAAAGCAACATTATTCCTTTTACGCCATCTTTGTAACCAGCCATTTAATGCTGAAAAATCGGATATGCCCAGTTGCATTGCTATTTCACTTGCCTTAGCCTTTACAATCGGACCTGAAATTGGAATATTTTTACATCTAGCCTTAGCGAACCAATCCAAACACATATTGTCTATTTCAGCGCCACCAGTTTTAGCAAACATCCTCTTTTGATGAACATTTATTCCAGATTCCCATTTGGAACGAATGACTTCTTTATTTTTAATGATTTCTGCGGCTTGTGTTTTACCAATTTTGAATCTTAAAACATAAAAGAAATGCAACAAAATGTTTTGCAGAAAAACTCAAAAAACTTCACTTCCTTGCGATTTCACGCACCGAAATCTTTTCCCTGTCAAACTGATTTATAATTTCCATTTTTTCTTTGATTGATAACATATTGTTTTTATTTGCCATTTCTTTTTTTGTCTTCTAAAGCAATCAAAACAAGTTAATCAAACAATTTGTTCAAATAAATAGAAATTTCTTTGTCATTGGTGTTAAAAGGGGAATCACAAAATTGAATGGCATCAACACAAATATGAAACAGAGTTGGCAAAAATTAGTAACTTAACAAGAGTTGTATTTATTTGGTATATTTTTTGGCATTTTTTCTGATAAATTCGTCTTGATTTTAACGCTTTTGTCCGCTTATGAGGGATTTTTAGATCATTATTTTAAAATTTTGGTGTCCGCGTCCGGTTATTAGAGTGTCCGGTTATGGGAATACATTTTGTATGAAAAAACAGTTAAAAATCACGGTTCTGCAAAGTTTGTCCGGTTATAGGAGGTGTCCGGTTATGGAAGGTGTCCGTTAGGAGAGGTTTCACTGTACATCAAATTACATCAACTATTGGGACACCCTTAACTTCTAATTATAAATATTTAATTTCCGATTATAAATATGGGACATTCTGTCCAATTTTCAAGTGATTGTCTACAATGGTTCAAATGGTTCATATATTTAAATTGACGTCACATATGGGGACACCCTTTAATTTTTAAGTTTATTTTTTTTATTAATTTTTGTTATTTGCAGCTATAGTGATATGCAGTTTTTTTAAATTTTAAAAGGGTGCTCTTTACGGTTCATAATAGACGTAAAAAACACGTATGTTGCATGGGGACACCCTTTAATTTTCAAAATTCTGAACTTCTTTTAAAATGGGTCCAATCTATAAGCATTTCCTTTCTAATAAAGAACAAATTTTTAAAATCGGTTCAGAAATGACTGAGTTCTGCGGGCACAAACATAAAAAAGCAACATTCAGACGAATAGATAACCTCCTTCTTTTTTTGAAGTCGGTTAAAAAGAGGAAGACCATCAATAAGTAATATAGATAAACAGATATACATATGCTAAAAAACGTGGTTTTTTCTGTTTTGTAGGTGAGACTTTAGTCTTTAATTTTTGTTATAAAATGTAAAAATCGACCAATAAGAAAAAATGTAATGGAGGGTTTAAAATACATTTTCATTTTTATTTGAATATTACTATGAAAGTGAAGTGATAAACCGTGCTAAAAAGGGTTTTTATGTCTTATTCAGTAACACTACAACTAATACTTAGTAAAAAGTTTTTAACTTAATTTTTGTCAGAAAATGCCAAAATTTAGCCCCCGAACTGTGGTTCATATTTTGAGAATGGAGCCAAAAATCATTTTTTATGGTAACCGATTTCAAAGTTATATTACTCCTTTGAATGTAAATACCAAAGTACCTCGGGAGCCAAAATATTACTGGTCCAAAATGGGCTTTCTCTGTATATTGTTAAAATGTCCAGACAGATCTTTGGGTATAACGGGTAAATAATATAATTTTATTTATTATTCTAATATTAAGTTACATGTTTTTTTGTTGGCAGGGTCCGCCAAAAGTTATAGGAACCAACACCCAAGAAGACGGTTCGGTAAAAAATTTTTGTTGGTCGAAATACTTCAAGAAGCAACGTTGCAATGTTGTGCGGAAAATAATTGGTTTTGTAAAACTCTTGTTTTCATAATTTGTGCAGAAAATGTCGGACCTTGGGTCGGAATAATTATTCTGGTGCCCACAGTCGCAACCCGGCGCATATATAATGGGGTATTGGAATGTAGGGGAGGTTTCGGACTACATACTGGTGAAAGATTTATTTCTTGAATTTTTATTATCTCTCAAAGCATCTATTTTTTGTTTTGTTACATTCGTTCTGATGTTTCAATATGTAATACATAAAAAGTGGTTTTGTATTTTTTAGATTTACTAAAACCGAACGAAATCTATAGAAGCTAAAACCATTCCGATCGAAATGATAACTACGAAATCATTTCAATTCCGAACAAAATGTCTAAAATGCTTAAATAAATTAATTTTTCGAAAGGCAAAAAAATATTTGTCAGAAAAAATGTTACAAGAAAGCCCGAAATATCTTTAATCACAGCATAAATTGATAAAAATATGTAGCCGAATTTTAATAAAACGATGTCCTGAATAGTTTAATCTAAACAAATTTATTAAATTGTAAGTGGTTTCATTCCGAAAAATTTCTTCGTTTTACGTTTTCTAGAGAAGCAAAGTACGGAATCAAATTCAATTCCGAACGGAAATTAGCTCTGTGACATTATTTATTTATTTTTTACTTAATCTACCACTAGATTTCTATATAAAAAGATTTTTTTATGCAAAAATAAAAAATCATGCACTTAAAGGTTAAGTTTTTGTTTATTCCTAATCAAAAAACAGCATTTCGTTATATTAAATACAGTATGCACATACTTACTTATGTGTATGTATTGGTTTATTTTAAATAGCCCAAATAATATTGTCATACCTTTCCGTGAAGATCGTCGCACATAGGGGTATTTTGCCAATTTAGCCGGACATTACTTTTTTAGTTTATATTGGCTCTTAAAATTTACTTAGTGGTGCTAGATTAATAAAACTTAGCAGAAAAATCTTTTATGGTCATAGTCAGTTAAAGCCATAAAATAAGAAAGTTCTGACAAAGGAGACAAAGTTCCCCTTAGAAAAATTTCATTTTTAAGCTTTTATATCGAAGAGAAGAATATTAATAAAAGACATTTTTGTGATTTATCACTTTCAGACTCTTAATTTTATAGTTCTTCTGATATGGTTTATGTAATTACTTTATATAAAGGTACCCATCTCTGGGGAATTCAACAAATTTGCATAAAATTCCAAAATTATTGTAGAGTACTGTGGGCGGTGACATAAAATATTATTGCAAAAATAATCTAATTATTAAAATAAATGAATTATATACGCCTCAATACCATAAAAATAATATTGTTTAGTTTTTATGAGCAGGGGGGGTATCCGTTCAATCACACCCCCCGAAACGTCCATGTGAGTTTTTTTTTTAATTTTTGTTTTGATAATTTCCAAAAAAAATTAATTTTATGCTTTTATGTCGAAGAGAAGAATATTCATAAGTAGCTGTGCCCGCCACTTCGTTAGCGTCCTTATTTTGCTTTGAAAGTAATCCACTTTCAGACTCTTAATTTTATAGTGCTTCAGACATGGTTTATGTATTTACTTTATATAAAGGTACCCATCCCTAGTTAATTACTCAGAAACATATGATTTATATAAAAATCGATAATTTCAAAATTATTGTAGCGTATTTTAAATAGTGTTTTAAATTACCCGCTGACAAAAATAAAAGTTGCTGAGAGTTTGCAGTACCATTGAATCGGTAAAATTGCGTACTTTCACTACTTGTTCTCCCTCTTTCTTAGTAATCAGATATTTTTACGGGAAAAAATATCCTATATTTGAAACACAATACTAAGGTACCTCTCCAAAAATTTTATTATACTTCATCCACTAGTTTTTACGTGATGCGAACACAAACAGACAGACAGGCAGACAATCACAGTTTTATTATATATATAGATAATAAATAATTTACATTAGTAACAATAAATTTTATTTAAAATAATAGCAATTAATTTATTTAAAACAATTTAGAAACCTTACATGTTTTTGGTTTTTGACCGACAAAAAGGTTTCCTACTCGTAAATACATATGTAGGCAACGTTTTTTTTTTCTACAGAATAAAAGTAGAGATCGTAAATTTTATAGTGATATATAACACTCTCCAAAAATTTTTCACTTTTTTTGGAACAAAACATGATATATTCAACTTTCCTGACTTTAACAGTGTCCCAAAACGACAAATCTCAAACAAAAGCCTTGAAAATTCATTATACGATGCAAAATTTTAAATTTTTACATTTCTTAATTTTTGGCGAAATGTCCGGCTAGATTGTCAAAACACCCCTCCGTCGTCACTGTGTTGTACGCGAGCTCTTTCGATGTAAAGACATAATTTTCAAGCCGCGTTTAAAATAGTAGTGACCGAATGGTAAGACAACAGTATTTTATTTACTGGCGGAACAAATCCAATCAATTTAATACCAACCCAAATAATCATTATACATATTTCTCTCATTTGTTGACACAATGTTATATATAACAAAAAACAGTTAGCAACAATGCAATGTTTGGGTTCGAAAAAAAATCAAAAAACAAAATGAAAAATGTTTTAAGTCTCAGGCTAAACAGGCTATGTGCTGATATACTAAACATGTTTATATTGCTAACATTATTCTCTCTAACATTTTTACAAAAGTATGCCTGGGTGTGTGATGAATTAATGTGAGTTAAAAACGAATGCACTCATGCAGACCTCTACTGCATATGCATGCGTATCATATGTGTACATATAATAAATATACACCCATACATAGAAACAATCGTTAGGTGACGATGACGCGAATTCAATGGTTTTTCTTTAACCAAATAGTACTCAACGTGCCTAAAGAAGTTTTCACTTCAAAAATATATCAAGTAGTAAAAAAGGAAATCGTGCAATATATTTTAAAATCCGTGTAAACAGTATGATTAGCAATCATGATTCAGAGAGCGAAGCAAGTGCATCGTTTGGTCGTGGAAAGATGGTATTAAATTAAAATTTTTGAGGAAAACACCAAATAACCATTTGTTTAAAAATGTTTTTTTTATATTTTCAAAATTGTAAAATTGTAAAATGTTCATTAAATTTTTATTGTTTAATTGAAAAGAAGACAACAAACGTTAGATATTTACAAATTATATTTGAAATATTACTAAACATATTGTATCTTTTTCAAGTGAATAAACAGCATTATTAAAGCTGTTTATCAAGAAACTATCTTTTTAATTTGACCACAACATTTTTATTCAATTTGTGAGGATTCTTAAAACTATTCCGTAATTCTGATTTGGCAGTGACGTCCTCTCTTTGTTCTGTGAGAGAATTCCTTTTTGTTAAAAATAGATTAAAGGCCTCCTGTATGTCCTTGTGGAGCTTTGATTAAGGACACAACCGAATGAATTTAAGAAGCCGACCCATATCAAAAATGCCACTAACACGTTCACCCTAGCGGCCAAATAACGATCAAATAAGTAATATAAGTACGGACGCTGCTCATATTCAAGAAGACTCACCCTGAGGCAAACAACAGTGACACAGATATTCCAAGCATTACCCAAGCTAACCCGTTACCACATAATCAGGTAACATTAAATTAAATTTAACTAAGGATATTGAAGCGATACAACGTAAAATTTGTTCTATACAATCAATCTTATTATCGAATAATGTCGAAATTCAAAATCCATCTCCTCCTTATCAAGCGAACTAAAAAATATTTGTACTCAAAGCGATAGTACTCCCTTCCCTTCTATTATTTTCGAATGATGTAATACTCAAACCGCCTACTAATCCAAATTCCTTCATTTTCAAGACCAATGTCGCATCAAACAAAATGCCAAGCTATTCTCTTCCAAACGTGCAACAATTTTTAGTAAGTACTCGTAATAATAACCAAACTAAATATGCTGTTTTCACATCCAGAACCATAAATTTTTCAAAATCGCCAAAAGAAAATTTGCGCATAACCAATATTTTCTGGCTTACCGGAATAATGGCAAACATTCCATGAATCTTTCAGAAGCTTAACCCTTGAATTTCAATATTCCAACCTTCATAATATTATGCGATTAAGAGACTCACTCGCAGGTGCCGCTCGTAACACTGTTGAGCCACTTTTATCGAATTAAAAATCGTTACTTCCATAATCGATATTCTGGCAGAAACATATGGGCGTCCAGAACAATTGATTAAATCTAAAATTCATAAAATCCATTCCATAAAACCGGTGTAAGAGTGGGATCTTAACTCCCTTATCGTTTTTGCTAATAAAGTGATAAATATGAAAACGTTTTTTGAATCAGTGGGAGAAAATCATCACATAGCAAATCCATTACTAAGTGAACTTGTTGCTAAGTTGGTCATTTCAAGGTGCCTTCAGTGGGCCGATAAATGTCGGAATTTAGGACAAACAGCCACAATTGCCGAGTTTTCAAATTGGTTCGGTGAGTTAAGGAAAGTTGTTATTAAAAAACAAAATTTGCCTGTCTATCAGTTGAAGTTAAAATGTGTAAAATTTGCAAAAACCTATGTACATAAATCATTGGCACTTTGTGAACAATTTTTAGAACTTAACATAGAATCCAGATTGGAAAGGGTAAGAGATCTTAAGGTTTGCGTTAGCTGTCTTAGAGAAGTAGCTTAATGTTTTTCAAGAAAACAATGCGGACAGAACTCATGTTCTAGTATCATCACAAGCTCCTATACAAGGATCGTCCGTCTATCACCCAACACTGCAAATAATTATTCAAATAGTTCATTGCATAACAACACTACTATTTAATCTGATTGTTTAGCTGATATCAGTGCAAAAAAATTATGTTTAAAGTCTATCCAGTACGATTATATGGGCCTAGAAAGAACATAACCATATATGTCTTCATAGATGATGGCGCAAAAGTTACAATGCTTGATGAAAACGTCACGAACCGTTTAGGTGTAACGGGCCAAGGTGATATTTTAGAGCTTCAGTAGATAAATAATCAAGTCACTCGTGAACATACGAAGATGACAGGTGTCAATTTAAGTGATATAGAGGATGATGCACAAACATATGGCATTAACAATGCCTTCGTTACATCCAATATGGACTTGCCTCATCAAAGTTTTAATTCTTCCATGGTCTAAGTGACCCTAGTTGGTCAGGAATCTTTCTTCACAGTTACGAAAACGTAAAACCCAAAATGATCATCACCTTAGCCCATGCGTTTTTGACTGTTGGTATAGAGTCACCTAAAATGTTATCTTCTACAGAACCTATTGTAACAAAAACAAGGTTGGGATATGTAATTTACGGACCGATTAAACAAACACGTGAAAAGTTTGTATCTAGGCACATTTATTTGCTCAGTTTTGTTTGTTCAAACAAAAGCAAATAAATATTTGGGAAAACATGTTTGCAGTGTGGTCATACTAGAGCAAATATTTAGCTAAGATAAATATTTGATTAAACTGTCAAAAAACATAAATTTAAAATATGTACATACATAATAAATATAAATAATTATTGATATGGAAGAAAATTAAAATAAGCTTAAAGAAAAGATTGTATGAACATTTTGCATTTGTAAAGATACATACATACATACATACATATGAACATATCGCACAAATATGAAAAACTCAAAATTCACAAACGTTCAGGAGAGTCAAAACAGTTTTTAAACACATATTTGTAATAATTTTAAGCAACATAAAAATAGTAATAACGGTATTCGAAATTTCCGTCTCCAGGCAAAGTCTGCAAGTATCATCTTTTTCGATTTCCGTCTTGGCTACATGATAATGAAGTTTCCGTGACCTGTCACCAATGCAGTTCTACAGCTTAAAGTACTTTTATAATATCTGGGTACCTTACTGTCCTTCCTGCCTATGGGCTCTTTTTCAGGATTAATGAATTCACCCATTGTAGGACCTCAGTTGCCATTACCCAGCGCTACGCTTGGTTCTGGTCAACAGAAATTCACAGCAGATCCCCCTTTAGCTAGTTGGTCTACTGCTTCATTCTCAGCTGTGCCTATGTGTCCCTTAACCCACATCAATGTTACCTCCTTCACCGAGGTACATCTATTAAGTTTTAAAACACATTCCAGGTGCCATATTCTGTAATTCTCGTAGCTAACTCTATCGCTAAAATTCTAAAAATGCATCAACATATTACGAGTATTCTTACAACAACACTCATAATTTGTTTGTAAGAATTACAGAATATGGCATTGCCACTAGTTTGGAGTACACGTTTACCTGCTTCGTGCGTTTTACAGCCAACTGCAATGCGGACCTTTTTCGCTGCACCCGACTTTCCAGCAGGTAATCGAACTCATGCAGCAATTCTGCCTGGTAAACGGAGACGTACTTTCCCAAACGCAGACTACAGGATAAGTTCAGCTCAACTGAGTATACACCCTCTCGTGCTCTACCTTCCATAAGATAACCATCAATAAAAATGCTTATGTAGTTCTCCATACAATTATTGTGTACAACGCAGTCGATGCAGTTTTTCGACTATTATTCTTCTCATGCGTTCCACCGGCATTTGAGCTTCCATATCTTCCTTTCTAACTAGGTCCAGGATGCTCTTATGCCCGATGTTCGGACCGGAACACCCTTAAATTTTTAATTAAAATTTATTTATTTATTATAGAGGGCTTAGCACTCTGCAAGTCTCAAAGGTCTGCTATAACGGTTAAGAAATTGAGACCATATATGAGAAAATTACGCCTCTATTGGGACACTCTATAATTTTGAAATTCATTTTATTATTTGTTGTAGCGGCCAAACAATACAACTTCCGTAAAAACTTCACGCATGTAACTATTATTGTTCAAGAGAAAAGAGAGGTTATCAACAGACGGATAGACAGAAATTGTAGCGATATTAGGGATTACGATTTTAGCCTTTAGGTACGCAACCCTAAAAACTGTGTATTATCACGTGTAATTTTATTTTATTTGCTAATAATAAAGTTTTAAAAGCAAACAACTCTGCTGAATTCAACTATTGTTTTTTTCCTGTTTGTTCTTACAAAAACATTGTAAGAACAAATAATTATTTGCCCAAAAAATAATTGCCATTGGCAACATTTTTGTTTGCCGGCAAATAATTTTGTTTGCCGGCAAATAATTTTGTTTGCCTAGAAACAGCTGTTTTGTTGTTTGCCTATCAACTTTATTTTGTGGTCAAACTATGGCAAACAAATATTTGACGATTTCGGGTAAATGTTTGCCTAATGTGACCGTACCTTAAGACGCAGAATGAACAAGAAACACTCGACGAAGTTGAAACATTGATAAAAAGTTATTTTGGGTTAGAAAATTTTGAAGTTCGAGCACCAGTTAAGACATTGTTATCCAGAGACGATCAAAGAGCTTTGAACATATTAAACAGTACTACAAAGCGTCATGGAGAAATATTTGAGTCGGGTTTGTTATGGCACGAAATTTTTTTTATTATTTCCGGATTCTTATTTAATGGCCCTTAAGCGATTGACCACTTTAGAGAAAAAAATGACTAGAGATCCAGAAAAAGGATACGCTAGAATAATGTCAGGAGAATAAGCCAAAATTTGATCAAATATGACTTTTTACTTGCCACATTTTGGAGTTATAAACCCCAATAAGAAAAAACTTCGAATAAATACAGCAGCAGAAATCGAAAAGGTTTCGCTAAATAAAGCTCTCATATTGGCTCCTGATATCAATCAACCCCTTTTAGCAGTACTTCTAAAATTTCGACAATCGAATGTAGCTGTTTGCGGTGTTTTAAAGCAAATGTTTCACCAAGTGATCGTAAGTACTATAGATCAAGATGCACAGCGTTTTCTGTGGAGAGATGGATACCCTTCAAAGAATGACTTTCGAAACCTGTTCACCCACTATGGCTCAATATGTGAAAATAAAACGCTCAGAAATTTATTGGGAAGTATCCACGTGCATTAAAAGGAATTATTTAGAGACACTTGGTTGATGATTATGTGGATTGCTTTGAGACTGAAGAAGAAGCTATAGAGGTTGTTCAATCCATAAAAGAAATTCACAAAGCAGAATGTTTCGAAATGCATAATATGTTAACAAATTTAACCGTTATGGCCAAGGCATTAGATATAACAAACAGTAATGGCACGGTCGATATCGGGAAAAAAGGGGAATGAATTTTGGGTATGCATTGCGTTCCAGAATCTAAAATTCCATAAGGTTCCAGTTGAGGTGTAAGAAATGAAAAGAATTCCCACAAAACCAGAATTACCTTGTATTGCGATTTCTGTATTTGATCCATTAGAGCTTGTTGCAGATTTCATGATTTTAATTAAAATACTAATGCAATACATTCAGACCATCGAAAACACAAGCAATATGTGGCAAATAGAGTATCCGAAATACTAGAAAAATCAGAAGAGACTCAGTAGAACTGGTGCTCAACTTTAGAAAAGCCAGCTGATAAAGGTACTCGATTAATCTATCCTATCAAGAATTAAGCATGTGGCATATGAAAAAAGGTCCAAAATTTATTTTAAAGGGAAAAGAAAATTGGCCAGTGGATTGCGGATCATTAAAAGAGGATGACCAATCAAATGATTACCTAAAACCAAGATATTTTGTCATATTCAGATTACTTAAAAGTTCGTAGAATCCTTTCTTGAGTTTTAAGGTTTCTTAACGATATTCGCCAAAAGAACTATAGAAGAAATGGCGAATTAACCATAACAACTTTCGAGAAGAATATGCTTGTATGGAAATTAATAATAAATAAATCCAAATTAATTCGTAGATCTTTTGACACTTAGTCCAGACTTAGATGATGAAGGTATCATCATAAGAGTTGCAACCTTCCGTTATATTCCAGAAGACCAGTAGTACTACCAAAATCGCATCGATTATCTCGAATAATCGTTGAATATTACCATAAAGGAAACTGCCATCAAAATTCTCCGAAGGTTAAATGTGATGTAAGGGAAAGATTTAACCACAAGTATTTGTATGGCCAACATTTTACGCTGAGGACAGATCATGCCGCACTCAGGTGGTTGCTGCAATTCAAGAGCCCTGAAGGATAGCTTGCACGCTGGATTGAGCGACTTCAGAGCTATGAATTTAGTATTGAGCACAGAAAAGGAGGCCAGCATAACAACGCAGATGCCCTCTCTAGGCGGCCATGTGATCTAGAGTGTAAGCATTGCACAAAGGCGGAGAGAAAAGAATTCGTTATTGATGTTCGGCTTACACATATAGAATCTAGTGAAGACTGGCCGACTGAATAAAATAACGATCCCGTATAGGCAAAAATTATAGCGGATAAAGAGGAAGACAGAAGATCGACGCGAAGTGAGATCACACTAGAAAGTTCACTGGCGAAGGCATATTGGGCCCAGTGGAACAGTCTCAGGTTGAAGGATGGCTGCTTATGTCGCACCTGGGAAAGCACAGACGGCAAAACTGCGATAGACCTAATCGTCGTGCCATCCTCCAAGATCAAAGAGGTCATGATACAATTCCACAATGGTCCTAGTGGAGGTCACCTTGGTGTAACGAATACGCTGGTAAAGATAAAACAACTTTTCTCTTGGGTCGGCTGTCAACAAGCCGTAACCGAGTGGATAGCCAACTGCCAGGAGTGCATTGCAGCAAAGGGTCCAGTACGAAGAAGTCGGGGGCAGCTTCAGCAGTACAATTCAGGCGCTCCCTTTGAACGTATAGCGATGGACGTAGCAGGTCCCTTCCCTGCTAGTAATGCTGAAAACCGATACGAACCCTGGAGGAATACCTGAGAAAAGTGGTCAGCGCA
Source organism: Phasia obesa (assembly GCA_949628195.1). Taxonomy (NCBI): domain Eukaryota; kingdom Metazoa; phylum Arthropoda; class Insecta; order Diptera; family Tachinidae; genus Phasia; species Phasia obesa. The sequence goes on from OX451220.1 coordinate 4,001,769, forward strand.
CACCAGAGGGACTGGGATGAGCATATACCCAAATTTTTGTTGACATATAGATTAGCTGTTTACGATTCAGCCTCACGAACACCAGCGAAAATAGTCTTTGGATCTAAGCTAAATTTGCCTGCAGATTTAGAGTTTGGTGTTAAGCCAACATCGCCAGAAGAAGACGGCGAAAACTCTCTTCAGGCTCAAAGGGACTTCCAGGGGATTTACGAATTCAGTGCTAAAATGAAAGCCAGATATGAACGAGCTGCGAGCTCTAAGGCATTTAACGAGGGACAACTGGTTCTACTTTTTAACCCAAAAAGGAAGAAAGAATTAGCACCCAAACTACAAACTCATTGGGATGGACCTTATAAAGTAATAAAGCGGCTAAACGACGTAGTTTACAGAATACAGAAGTGGCAGAGCCCAAGATCAAAAATGAAAGTTGTGCACTTGGAGCGGCTAGCCAACTATGGAAAAGATACATCTGTGCCTGTTGGGACGAACAGGCTTGAGAAGGGGGTAGTGTTACGAAAGAAGTATTTATTAATTATAGGCTTCGAACAACAATACTCTCGAACAACAACATCAAGATTAATGGTTTGTTTTCTTGCAATGATAAAAGAAAGATACAAACAACAAAGACCATCGCTAGTTATCTAGTTGTTGTTGTCGAATATTCTAGAAATGCCTCATGTACAAGCATTCTTAACACAATAAGCACGAGATGAGTGGCGCATATACACACGCACATTAAATAAACACTCTTCAGTTAAATACACAGGCATATACATAAATAAAAGCATGAAGAAATAAACAACCACACAAACAGGTATAAAGAAGAAAACAAGAGCAATAACAATCGAACCTGCCAGATCTGTCTGGAATAGAACATTTTTGTGCTTTTAAATCGCCTATATAACCAAATCGTGCTGGCGAGTAGTATGTCAGTATTAATTGAAAAGTCAAAGAGTTCAGTTTTCGAATTTTAAGAGTGTTTAATAGTTTTTGAACAGTGGTGCTAATAAATAAAGTGACTTACAGTAAAAGTAATAACAGTGTGTATTTATTTTGCAATTAAGAGAACCCAACGTAAAGTAAAATCGTATCAATATGTTAAATATGAAATAAAATCTGTTTTGTAGTTGATCTCAAGACATTTACATAGGTATCGTTTGGTGCAAAAAACAGAAAACATAAAATTTTGACCCAAACTCGTGTATTGTCACATACTGAAAAGATAAGGTCCCTTTCGCTTAAGTCACATATTAATATATGTTATAAAAGAGAAGATTATTTTAAGATACATTTATTTTGGATTATTTTAAGTTTTGTGTTTACAAAACTGTAATGAAATTTAAAAAAATGTAAACTTTTCAATGAAAAGTTCGTAAAATAGTTGTGAAAGTAAGTATTTAAATTAAAGTATACTAAACGTAACCTTGAGATCTTAAATTGAAAAAAATGAAACGAACCAGATTAAAAGCCTTAAATATCTATTACGCCGCAAAATCACCGAAGAAGAACCGCGATCGGGACAGGTGTTTAAACTGCCAAGAATTTTGACACTATATGGCCCATTATTATAACTTGCCTTTAAAGTACGTTTTAGTTAAATTTCACTTTTTCCCAAGTGAGCGATAAAGTGAACAATAACTATTTTTCGTTATTACAACTTCATTGTAAAATAAAATTAATATTTTCGAAAATATGGTAGTACAAGAAGAAACACCGACTACTTTTGACAAAATAAAATAAATGTGGTGGCAACATAATACCTTGAATTTATTACTTTACTTTCAAAAAACCACAAATTAGTTATCGGTGCAACAAACAAACGAAAATATTTTATATACAACAAACGAGATCTGTTTTCCATTTTTATTTTTCAATGCCAAATTAAATTAACATCAATTTATTTTCCTTCATAGATTAGAAAATACGGCAACTTTATAGATGACAAAACATGGCAACTTCAAACTCTTATATCTGATGTTAAAAGTAAAAGGCAAGATGTTGTTCCCTTTAGTTTATTAGTCACTTCTAGCTTTAAGTATACTTATAATAACGAAAAACTACTTATCTCCCTGATAAAATCCTAACTTTAGCTAATGGCAAGTTATAATAATGGGCCTATGTCTTATTGCAAGGAACGAGACAAAAGTTTTGAAGTGTAGAAGTTGCAATGGAATTCACATAGCTAACTGAAGAGGTTGTCGTGTTTATTTAATGGAAAAGAGTCTTTCTTAAAAATAACATACCTCTCCCAAGCAGACATAATATATTGCAAAGGCAAATTACCTCATTACTTTTTATACGCCGACATTTTAAACACAAAAAAATACCACGCGCTACCAACAAAATATTCCAACACTATTTTGCAACTCCATCCGTCAACTTTAATCGTGTTGAAGCGACCATTGAGACTTAAGTGCAGTCGCTAAACAGTTTTATTAGATCTTTTGGCAAGATGATGCAAGAAATAGTAAAACTGAAAGCTGTTATATTGCTATCTAACAAACCATGAACTGGCTGAAAATATCTTTCTGGAATGCAAACACCATGCCGCTTTCTGGAATAGAGAACAAATATCTTCTTCAATATCGATGGCTATATGATATATGATGCTAAGGACCACCATGAAAGAGCATAAGGATCGGCAATACTGATTCAATACTATCATTTGCCGTCCATTCCGCTAATGTTTAGACAAGAGAAGCAATGTCCCTCATTCTTAATCTTATATATCCAGTTTCAAGCTTTTTTAAATACGTTAACGAATGTTTCGCTATTTCTGCCTCAACTGATGGTATGCTTAGATCTTTTTTCGAGTTTTTTATATGCCATTGAGCAACTGTAATCCTACGTAGTATGATTATGAAGCAGTGCAGCATAAATAACACCAAATTGGTTTTAGGATTGACTTTCACAATAGAAGTTCGCAATGTACGCTGATAGTAGAGTTTCTGCCGATGTGATACAAAAAACTTTTGCATCACTTAGATTGGGTTACACAGATTGCAATTAAAGTTCCCCATTAGAATAACATTAGAAAAACGATGAAAGAAATCACGATGTAGGCTTTCAAAAGCGCCAATTTAACACTAGAATTAGAAGGCCTTAAACTTTGGGCATTAAAACGTCCAATATTTAAGTTGTAAGAAAACGGTAAAATTTAAGTATTAAGTAATGATACATCTCCAGCTATAAGAGCAAGATTATTGTTATGTGTCATAGCAACACAAATAATACTCATATGATGGGGGAGGCATAAAGTACACACGAAATAATATAATGTAAAATGTAAAAATATTACCATTCTTAAATTTCTTGCAAATCAAAAAATCTTAAATATATTTTTGAATTGGACGTTTTAATGTCCAAAGTTTAAGGCCTTCTAATTCTAGTGATAAATTGGCGCTTTTGAAAGCCTACATAGAGAACAGCAAAGTTGTTACATTTATTCTTTTTTACAACGGCATTTTTACTAGTAATAAGAGAATCCATAAAAACAGTGCTAGGGCTCATTTATGAGTCACTCAAATTTAAATATATCTGAGAAAAGTGCTAACTTAAGCAGTAGAAATGCATATGTTATACTAAATGCTGACGAAAACAGTGAAAACGTCGAAATAAATAAAAAAAACTGATTTGTTTTTAAATGTTGCGCCAATTTACCGCACAAAATAAATTCGAAGAATGCATCTTCACCTTTTGAACACACTATGACCAAATCAAACATGGACAGTGCTCAAAAACTCAAGACGCAAGTGGGAATGGATAGATAAGTAAATGTATTGAAAAGAGGACGAAGCCCTAAATATTCGCAATTAGCACCAATGTCTATAGTACTTAAGGATAAGAAGGCTAACGGAATAAGTTCCCAAAATCGTTTTGCTATTTTAGATAGCAAAACAAGTGAACCTAAAATGGCACCCAAGTAATTTAAACTACCACCAATTTATTTAAGAGAGAATAATTCAAAAGAAAACCATCAATGACTTTGAAAGCTGCGAAAAAAAACTTTTATACCTATCTGCTGAAGAGTAGAAAAAGGGCTACAGGTAGTTATTAAAGCTTTAGACTCATACGTTGATCCAGCGTGTCCTGAACGTGTTCCCCAACCACTATTTCGGGTAGAATTAGAGCCTGGAGATATCAGATTGAAAAAGAACGAAACGCACCCTATTTATAATCTGAAATATCTGTTACACCGAAGGATAAGGGTAGAGGAACTACATTGAGAAATCGAATATTGAAAATTTCATCTAATTTTCGACGAAACATATCGTCGGTAGAACTAGATCGTGAATCTAAGTGATGCAAAAGTTTTTCGCGAAGGCACATGAATATATAAACAAAAATGTTAACCCTTTACTGTGCAATTTTTCTTTTTGTTTTCAAAAATAGGATACAATACCTTACACTTGACCGAAGACGATATAAATAATAAAAAATAAATTTGTTTTAGGACAATACCTGAAGAGCCAAAAACTCTATGTTGCAGAACTGCAACATTGCGCAGTCGTATGTGCGCATTCGAATAATAACGATGACAAAATAAATTAAGTTTAAACATTAAAATTAATTTTATTTATATTTTAAGCATGATTATATTTATAAAAACAATTATTTTCCTTATTATAACATAACTTGACATTTTTGACAGAATGTGTACGTGTATCCCTTACAATTCGGAAATTTACATATTGCACGAACTCCTAGTTCCTGCTAATGGTTGATGTTATCTAGTCTAGTTTCTTGTGATGGGGGTACTTGAACGGGTCCACGATACCTTTTCGACTCAAGTGCACCTTGAAGAGAAGAACTTACTCGGGCTATTCCCAATGCTTGATAATCCATCAATACTACACAATGTACTAGTAATTTCTAACCTAAAGTTACATAAATTAATTGGTTTCGCAATGGGTTTATTTTTTTGATACTTGTTTTTTTTTAATAAAACAACCTGTTGGTCCATTTTTTACTTTTACGTGTAATATGGTATTTTCCAAGAAAACTATCCAGCAAATCTACGCCCCCCATATGGGATTTATAGTCCTTTATTATTTGAGGGCAAACGATGGGAACTCTTTCCTTCTTAGCTTTATCGAATCTCAATATTGAGCCAACCGGCAATGCTCCTACATAGCTTGACAAAAGTGTAACCGGCTTGTTGTCTTTCCAAACTACTGCGCTCAGATCTACCCCATCGACTGAAGAATATATTAAAATGCCAATAAAACGGTTGTAATCAGTTTTTGTGATAGTAAGTGGTTTAGAAATATTTTTTTTTGGGTTGAATACGGCTTAGTTTCTTAAATGATTTTTCGCTCAAAGCGTGAGTAAAAAAGTCCGAAAAAAACTGGTATGGTGTATCAAGTTTTAGAGCTTCAATTGGATATTGAATATTCTATGCCTCCATACTAGTGGACGGGAAGGGCTGAAAACTGTATTCGGTTACCAATGGTGAGTCTTTCTTATTGTATGCCTCTTCATTTTCTTCCATTTCTAATTTTTGAAGAAGTTGTCGATTACTGTTGTAGACACCTTCGTCTGCTTCATCATCTTCTGAATCATCCAAACTATTGAGGTAAGCTTGTAAATCTCTCTCAGACAGATTTGACATTTTTCTTAAGTAAATCTATATAATAAACACAATTAAAAACTTAATAAACGCAAGAAAAAAATAACAAAACATAAAATTAATTACATTTACACCGAGAATTAAAATACATACGTGTCGAGTGCGCAATGTTGCACAATTGCAACAAAGTAATTTCGACTGAACGGTTACATTTACATATATTTTCTAATGACAAAAATTGTTTGCATACATAATAACACCATAAATCAATTAATAACACACAAAAATTATACGTACCTAAAAAATTTGGTAAAAAAACACTAAAATTTAACGGAAAAATTAAGTATTCACAATGGAAAAATTTAGAAAAATAACGCAGCGCTGCCAATCATCAAAAGTGTAAAAGAATAATCTTTATCAGTGATGATACTAGATTTTTATTTGAAAACACCCAATTAGTTATGAAAATTGCGCTGAACAGTATGCCATACTGCAATACAACGCACTTAAACCGATTTTTAAATTACATTTAAACAAAAAAAAATTTTCGCAAGCTTCTCAAAAATCCTCTTCTGAAACACAAGAATTGTTTTCATCAAAACAACCAATTTTTTTTCATATATTATTTATTACATCTTCAAATTACATAAGCTAACAATAAGCGCTCAAATCTTAGGACTAAAAGTAAAAAAAAAATTAAATATATAAAAATATATATATATATATATATATACTTAAGTCCAGCCGGTGCTAGACAAAAACTTAATAAGGTTGTTGTTATTATTATTTCGGTCACCTTTCTGATGTTCGGCCAAGAGAAGCAATATTCCTCCTTCTTAGTCGAATGTAACCACGATCATTCAGGATGTTGCGGGCGAGTGGATTTGGATGCGTTGCAAGCTTCCTTACATATGTTGTTGCATATTTCGCTATTACTGCATTAACTAGTGGAATGTTCAGATCTTTGTGGATGTTCGAATTTTTAATATACCAGGGTGCGACTGTAATTTGTCGTAAAATCTTATTTTGGCGTCTTTGAATTTGCTCTATGTTAGAAGCTGAGGCAGTACCCCATAACTGAATGCCATTTTGGTTTAAGGATTGAATTATAAAGTAGAAGTTTGCAATCTAGGCTTAGGGTTGACTTTCTGCCAATGAACCAATTTATTTGCACTGCTTTTAACTTCTTTTGTGTCAATTTGGCTTCAATGTGACTTTTCCAGGTTAAGCGTCCATCGAAATGTATACCGAGGTATTTGACCTCTGAATTTAGAGGTATGGTTTTGTTATTGATTTGAATAGAAGGGCTGTGTGAAAGTTATGTGAGTACATTTTTGTTCGTTAATTTTTATTCTCCATTTTTTTAATAAAAATTCCAAATAAAAAATGTGGTGTTGTAAGTATTGGGATGCTATTTGGAGGCTTTCATGAATGCTTAGAAAAGCGGTGTCGTCAGCAAATGTTGATGTGTGGACTCGATTGCTAGTTGGCATATCGGATGTATACAGCAAATATAAAACGGGTCCCAAAATACTACCTTGGGGAATTCCAGCTTTAATTAAAAATTTCCTTAAGTATAAGCTTAAATTTTCCACTTTTTTGGGCAAGTTTTGCTTTAATTTTGAAAATAGGCCTTCGTGCCAAACTTTTTTAAAAGCTTGATACACGTTATAAAAAGGGCAAAACAATATTTTCTTTCCTTAAAAGCTTTTTTACATTTACTAGTGAGTGCTTTTGTTCAATACTCCTGTGCTGTCTTTTAAAACCGAATTGGTCGATACTGTTAATATTGAGTTGATTAGATGAAGAAGTAAATGTGAAATTTGTGGAAAAATAATTGTTATACATTTTATAGGATATAATCATATTCTGTAACATTGTTAAAAGAAAATGAATTAGAATTTTCTACGAAGTTTTCAAAATAAAAATATCCCAGATGATTAGTACTTAGATTACCTAAAAATCTCTTCAATATCTTCTTCGCTAATTTCAGACTTTTCACTTCCAATACACCCAAGCTTACGAATATTTCTCCAAATTTCAATATTATTAGAATTAGCAAATAGACTTATACCATGTTTATAACGTTCTTTTCTTATTACAGATTTAGTTATATTTCTTAGTCTGCAGTATGATCTCCAATTTTCATATATACGATTTCTAAAATTTATTCTATAAGCAATGTCTATTTCTGATCCAGCTTGTACTATTTTTGTAGAGTTCGTCCACTTAGAATCAATTATATTTGATTTATTTTAGATACTGGGACAAAGGAAGAGAGACAATTAAATAGCATTACAACAAAAAAAAAAAAAATTCTCAAGTTTCTCAAAAATAATCTTCTGAAACAAAAATAATTGTTTCACAACACTCCGAAACCCAGGCTGACATTTTTACCCGTTGAAATTACACATCGCAGATGGTGTATTTTTTATATAATTAAACTTACTTATTAAAAAATACATTCATTATGTAATAAACCAGCATAAGCAGATGAGTCCAATTCATCCTTATTAACCTCCATATCATCAGGCGTATCTTTGGAGACCAGCTTGTTGCCAATTTGAAGATTTTGCAGCTAAATCTAGCGTTTTTGCAATTCCAGTCGTGGGGAAAATTGTCTTAGCGGTTAGCGGGAAATCTGGTGATTTTCAAATAGATATTAGGAGATACAATTTTTGTTAAATACCCAATGCATTTAAAAAAAGTAAACTTTAGGACCAAAAAAAAGTTTTTTACAGTGACAGTTGAGAATTAGTTTCATGACTTTGTAAAGGTCGACACTTTTGTCTACTAATGACAAAATAACCTTAGCACCTTAGATAGGTCTTTCTACCTTACACATATCTTGCATTTGTTTATTGTTGTATTTTTTGGATTTATTGTTGTTTTTCAAATAAAATTCTCTGTAAATTTAAGTTTTAAGGAAATAGTGCTTTTAATGAGCAATTAAGGGTGCCTGGCAATGTTAAGATTGTATTATATTCACAAACGTTGTTCAATCCTATAGTGGCTACATTTTTCCTATATATTGTTAGTGAAAATTTAGTAAACGCTGTAAGTTATGCTGAAAAAAAAATATTTTTTTAAATTTTGTTATTCAAAAAAGTTGCAGAAATAAATTATTTTTTGGCATAAAAAGTTAATAGGATTTTTTCAACGAATCTTGAGCTACATTATTACCAAACAAAATTAACCGGTATCACCTAGTATGAATGCGATAACAAATTTTCCCTAGAATACGACACGCTGTCGATTAAATGAATAATTTAATTTTTATTAAAATTTCTTAGTCGTCATCCATTCGCGTAAATTTCCATAATTTAATGGCATAACCTACTGAACAGAAATGGCTTTAACAATTTCGTGGTATCGGCTTTTCACGTTAATTCTCGCTAAATGAAAAATTTTGTAGTTTCTGGCGTTTTTAAATACAAATTTGGTGAGCAATCATAAGAAAAAGTTGGCAACAGTGGCAGTCACCCAACAAACTGCCTAATTAATACAAATGTTCGCGCTTTTATACCTACAAGCAGCGTTGCCACAAAGAAAAATATTTAATATATATATTATATATATATATATATATATATATATATATATATATATATATATATATATATATATATAAACTAAACTAAACTAAAAAAAACTGCCAAAATTGTTTTATCATAAATTAATTGTATCCATTATTTTGTCAACTACACAAATTCGTTTGAATTGCTTTCATAATATCCTTTACTACGTTTTCTTTCATTCATTTTAGAGTAGATAAACTTGTACTGACATATATTTTTTCAATTGTTTTAGTAAATTGTACAGAACTTTTTAATTACTTTTTTAGAAAATAATAATAAAAATAATTAAAATTGACGAACAATTTATTCTACCAAAAACGCATGAAAACTGGATCAAACCAATCAAAATACAAAATCATAAAAAAAAGAAAATCGGACCAAAGTGGCATCCCTGCCTATAAGCAAGAAGACACATTCACTTATACACGTGTACACTAGCATTCGTGTCACTAAATTATGAGTGGCTGTGTACATTACATCTTGCTACTTCAGTGTTGATATTTTAATTATCGCAGGCGCTTTCGTTCATTCTGCCTTTAAATTCAAACTTAACTGCTAACTTAAATAATAACGAATTATATGTAATACTAGCTGTGCCCGCCACGTCGTGGGCGTCCTGACAATATTTTGCTCGATTTTGCTTTGAAAGTATTCCACACCAATTGTAGGACAACAATGTAATTCCACAAAGTAAAAATACAAATCAAATACAAATTTTATTCAATTGGCGCCTAATGTTACGCAATAGTTTTTAAAATATCCTAGTTTTAAACCGAAAATTTCAGTACCTTTAAACCGGAAATTGCGTATGAGATATTTTTGCGGAAAAAAGTATCCTATATTGTAGTAAGGATGCTAAGGAACCTCTTCACAAAATTTTGTTAAAATCCATCCAGTAGTTTTTACGTGTTGCGAACTCAAATGAAAGCAGACAGACAGACAGAAATGAGTTACTATTTTATTATATGTATAGATTCAAAAAAATATAATCCTTTATGATAATTATAATAATTAATTAATAATTATATAAATTATAACAATATTCTCACAATAAACAAATTCATAATTCAGATGTTGCTCAAAACGAGCGTAGCGATACGAGAGCTCTGCTGGGTGGATTCGGGACTGAGGTTGTGGTAGTGGAGGTAGACGACGATCCCGAAGCCGTTAATGGCGTTTGTGATACTGGTATCGGATAAACATGTCTCGGACTACAGTATTTAACCTTTAACTACTGAAGTGAAATATTTGGACGTAGTTACTGAGGTGGAATTAAAATTTATGTCTTTTAATTCTTTTAAAAATTTTTACCAACAAAAAAAAATCTGAAACAGGAGGGGTAAAACTTACCACCGCCTTAGTAGTTAAAGTTTAATTATGGAATAGGTTAAGATCACTAAGGTGGGCTGTTCCATCGTCTTTACTGTTTTTTCCTTAAATTTTAACGATAACAGGGGACACAAATCCCTTGATTAAAAATGGTTCCCCGTATTTCGGATTTCGGAAGATTGCATGGGATCAGTGGGCACACAAAAACTTTTGTCGTGAAACTAGAGAACTGCGAGTTTTCGAGTTAAAGATTTGCCAAATGCTTACTTTCAAGTACTTATTGTATTTTTTGCGGATGGTGTAGCGAAACGCACACGGAATAGCTAGTACTTTACAAAATAAGAAAAATTTTGAAAATCTAAAATTTTATTAGTCGAACTATTTGTATATTACATACATATAAAATTTGTAGTCAAGCTTAAGTTGGTTTTTATTCTCTCTAAGAAAGAATAATTTAAATTACAAATTAGGTGATAATATTAAAGAAAATTTGGGAAAATTTAATTTTTAGACACCAGCAGAGCGGAATGCATATTTTCTATGTCCATAATCAGCACTCTTCGTATCTATCTACTTAGGGTAGTGAAAAACAAATAAACATAAATCAGCTTTCATTGTTAATCAAAGGTTGGCTGAAGCAACAACAAATATGAGGTGTTAAATATTAATTTCAAAATATTCAACAAGAGGGAAGCTTAAGGTAGTGGGTAGACTTCGTTCTCACCAACTGACGATTGATGATTGAATACAGTTTTCTCGTATTCCTTTATCTAAGTTTGGTTGGTTAAATAGATGATGCTTATAACTAAAAAACATTACTCTAAGTAGATATGTAGATACGAAGAGTGCTGATGGCTAAAATTAAGTTTTCCCAATTTTCTTTAGCACCTAATTTGTAATTTAAATTATTCTTTCTTAGAGATAATAAAAACGAACTTAAGCTTGACTACAAATTTCATATGTATGAAATAAGAAAAATTGTAAAAAAGGTTGACAAAAAACCAAAATATACTCGCATACTGTGTTCACGTTTGCAGATATAGAGTTAAGCCAGATATAAAAGAACTTCAAAGCACAATTTTCTTTTGTGGACCGCTTCACGTGAAATGCTTTATAATTATTGAAAATTATTTTAATTTCTATTTATATTGAATATTTAAGTTTTATTAGTCAAACTATTTATTAGCATACAAATGAAGTTATGAGGTAACGCTAAAGTTGTTCGCTCTCTAAATTGAATGAATACTTTTTACAAATTACGTGACTCATTTTAAAGAAAACTGGAAATAATTTAGACAATAGCAGAATGTAAGGCATTTTCTGGATGGCTACATCCGTCTTCAACATTCTTCGCATCTATCTAGTTTGGGTGGTGTTTAGTTGTATACATCATCTTTTTAACAAACGAAAGAAGAGGACTCCCTCTTGTTTGCTGATTTACTTTTTTTGTTTTTTTAATATTTACCACCTTATATGAGAATGCAGAAGAAGGATGTAGTGATCCAGAAAATGCATTACATTCCGCTAGTGCCTAAATTAAATCTTTCCCAGTTTTCTTTGAAATTATTAACCTAATTAGAAAAACTAACTTCAGCCTTGTATGACAAGCTATTTAGTAGTTTGATTGAAGTAAATACTAAAATCTGTTTTCTTTTTTCTCTGAAGACTCCAGAGTTAGCAGTTGGAATATTTCCAACCACTTATTCGTACTTCAATACGTTTAAAGACAACAGTTATAAACTGCATGTGATGACAAGTGAATACACAGTGGTGAACACTATAACAGGTCCCAATGATTATGTAGCCTACTTACAACCTACAGCAAAAGCTACTCCAGCCCTAAAAACGAACACCTATTATAATGAGGTAACACTTAGCCAGAAGATAAAATCAAAGATGCACACAATAAAAAGAAATTTAACTCAAGTAGTTGTAACAAAGTCGTATACGCCAGCATACAGTACATCAGTTTTAACTTCGTACTATGCTTACGATGGTGATAGTTTAAAGGATTCAAAGGATATTTTAAATTTATTAAAAACTTCATTGGCTTTAAATAAGGGAGAGAAGGAAAAGGAAATATTAAATGAATATAAAACGAAAGTACTAGACGATATACACATATATGCCACCAAAACATTTTTAACCACATTTACATATTATACCACAACGGTTTTAAATAGCTACTTATCTGATACAAGCCAAACGGAATTGGACATTAAGCCTATGTCGACGGTTTTCAATTACTACACCCGTATTATAGAAAATGTTTTAACAGACAGTGTACCTACCACCCTATTGCAAAACGAGCTATTAACGAAAATAAAAATTGAGTTGAGCAAACAAAAACCAAATCAACGTCGTCGGCTTATTGTTACGACAGCAACATTAAAAAATGGTCAAACATTAAAAATTTCAGCAATGGAAATGTATAAAGGTAACTTGGCTTCTGATTCGTTTAAACAAAGCTCTTCATCGTTCATTGCAACGCCACAATCACAACCAGCAGAAGAATCGTTAAGTCATACACCGGAGGAAATAGAAAACCTTTATAATAATCAAGATGAGGCTAATGAAGATTTTCAATTACAGGGGACTTTGAATTTTTCTGATCATTTGCCATTTTTAAAAAATGTTAAACAACCAGAAAATGAAGGAAGTCAAGAAGACAACAATGGTTTTGCTTCTTTGCCTTCCGAACAAATCTTGACTGTTGTTCAACCCCCGATTAAGCAACCATCAAATGCCAACACACCCGTCGGAATAAATGACAAACCGTCTACATCAGCTGCCAATAAGCTGATACAACGTTTAACAGCCCTAAAACCAATGTTCAGTGCAGTGGCCGGTTTGTTGCAAAATAATTTTGGAGTTACCAGAGATACTATAAAGCCCATTACAAATATCGAAAGCAAGCAATCATTAATCAAAAAAAATAATTCTTCAGCTACAAACTCACTAATTGATACAAAGCATCCCATTTATATACCCGTACAAAAGTCACCCACAAAAAATAATCCCTACGAATTTTCCAATTATACTGAGTTCATACCACAAAGTTTGCACATTAATCCTCCCTCGCTGGTAAATAAGGAGGAAAATAATTTTGAATTGAATGGCAAAGAAAACACCTTCAAGGACAAACACACAAACATTATACCTTTGTCAACATTTACGCAAGAACAACCGCTGCATAATGGAGGAATTTATATTCGGCCTGGAGAGGTAATAACAGCCAATTCGGATGTAATAGTTGGAAAACCAAATGGCATTGAGTACGTTAAAATACCCAATCAAGTGTTTATTAATAAAAATATTTCAAATGCTTTCCCTCTGGACAACCGACAGTTTCAGGTTACTTACTACCATAATAAAGTTCAACATCCATATAAAAAGAAGACCTCCTCTGCATCATTTACTTCAATTACTCATAAACCTCAGCATATACCTGTTGTGAATAATGGTAAAACCAATAACAAGCTAAATCCACAACTAACAATTGGACTGAGACCTCCAAACGAACATTTTAATAAAAATATACTTAGGCCTCCACCGCCGCCGGCACCTTCAATTATTCAGACTTCTATACCAGTACACTCTCAGCAAGGTTTATCGCTTATGTTAACAGCTCCAGACAAACCAGCAAGAAATAGAGGCAAACAACCCACCTCAGCGAATACCCACTTATCAGCTGAATCCACATCTCCTTTCGATTTGCATTCACCTCCATTGTTGGCCGCCCCAACGCATAAAATATCAGAATTTTCTCCTTCCCAGGCACCACCTTCTATAAGCAAACCAAATTTTTACAATTTTAATAATGACTTAAAAAATAATGAAGTATTGGAAATCCAACAAAATAAACCGGCTTTGGGCGCAGATTTTAAACCAAGTTCAGTGCAAAATCCAAATTCATCTCGAAAGCCCCAAGCACAATATCATATGTCTACAGGTCATGTAACAACTGTCACAGAAGCAGACTTTGATAAAAATCCAAACTCTCTGAACTGGCAAAATACTCGAGAACCACTTACTCTAACATCTTATATGAGATTACAACCGGAAACAAACATTGTGCAACCAGAAACAGATCAGGTGTCTTCAGAATATTCTTCAAAACATGCTACAAGTTCAAATTGGATAAATATCCGCAAGACTCAAAACAAAACTTCAGCTTCTCCTTCTTATATTAATGTAGAGAACAAATCCAATTTTGGTGTTTTAAATACGAATTCAATGTCAGAAGTTGCATTAACAGGTTCTTCATCAAATTATCAGCTTTATTCTCACGTAAATAACGAAAATACAATTTCTTTTCAAAATCATCAAAACCCTGTGTTGTCTTCAAATCAGCAAAAGAGACGCCCAACTGCTGTAAGTTCAGCAAACGTAGCAGATATGAAGGTATTTCTGAAAACCCTTCATTCGACTCCAAGTACAAAGCCTCCCTTCTATTATTCTTCCTCTAATTCACTTCTCAATAATGAAAAATTCAGAAACTATTTTAATGAGTCCGTCACAAAAAATCATCAGAATGTTAGTTTGGATCAGCACATTTTTAGCCACACGGTAGACGTTAATGTGCCTCCTCTAACATTTAATCGGGAAGATCATGATTATCCACAACAGGCGGCAACAGCCGTTAGAGGACAAATTCCATCTGCCACGGTTAAGGATTTACACGCTCAGGCGAAAAACGTCTACAAATACATGCCTCTAATAACAATACCAGCAAATGAACAACAAGTACAGGTTAGTTTGACTCCACTTAACTCCATTAGCGCTTTAACACTACCACTGGAGGTTTCAAATAAACCATCCTGGAAAACTGTAACAGCTATCAACGATGATAATAATAACCACACTGTACGAAAGATTTCTTTGCATAATAATAACTTCAATTTTTTTACAAACGATCAAGATCAGAAAACCTTTGCAACAAATAACATTCTAAATTCTAAGCCGAAACCTGAGGTAAATTCGAATTGGAAACATCACAGAAGGCAACAGTTACCTGAGTTAGATACTACCAAAACAGTCAACAATGCCGTGCGTCCAACGGAAGGGAAAAAATCTAAAACGGAACAACATTTCAGATCGACATTGAAACCAAAACGAAAAGACCAGCAAACAAAATTATCAGGGGATTCACATATTTCGTCTAGAAAAACTATTCAGCCTTTAGTTCATATTCAAACGGACTTAGAATACTCGCCCCAAACACTAGTGAATGAATTGAAATCAGTTTTTGCTCAACCAAGTCATATTGAATCGAATGACTCAGACTGTTTAGTTTCAGAGGATCATAACGGTGAAAAAGAGAAAACCAGAACACAACAAATCCTAACAATTAAAGAAACATCTAAAGAGCAAAATCGCGCAAACAGAGTTCCTATAAAAAAACCAGATTCAATAACCACAAGTTCGAAAACTTCTAAAATCACTACAGCAACAACTAGAACAAGCGAACCAACGCCTGAAGATATCAACGAGATTATGAACTTTAACAAAAAAGCCAACGAAGCCAATGAAGCCATGCAGGCAACTCAAATAGTTATTCATGGCGAACCTTTTAAGAAAAGAACCCAAAACAACAGGGAACAAAATAAAGAAAGTTTTGCTAGAAGCAATAACCAAACTAAAACGACGGGCCTTTTTATAGCTCCCGGTGAAACTTTTAAAACAGCAACAAGTATACATGATGCAAATGTAAAAATTACTACCATCAAACCAGAATTACCACCGATTAAAGAAAATCTAACTACGGAACAAAGCTTATTGGATATTTTTATTAGTCGAGAAACACAGCATTCTACACAATACAATAAAAAAATATTTAATAGAACTCCAACAATAATTTCAAATCCATTAAATACCGCTATTACAGAAACCGTTTTTGGCTTGCATCCTCCCCCGCTCATAACATCAACACATTCAAACATAACAACCAAAAAAAGTTTGCCGAAATATTCCTTGTCTATTAGCGAAGAAAAAACTTATGAAGTGACCAGAAAACGTCAGCCCAATAAAGCGAATGAGGTAATGCAAAATTATATTAACAGTGAGGTGTCTCCGAAAAAAATAAACTACACAAGTACTACTTCGGCATACAAAATTAAGTTTGGTGAACAAAGCCAGGTGAAACAGACAGATGAAAGTTTTGAACGCCAAAGCATGGTTGCAATTAACACAGTATACAACAACGAAAATACCACGTTAGAAAGTAACCCCAGTCTGGCCAATATCAGGGTCACGAAACATTACGAAAATGAAAGCCGATTGTCCAATGAAAGCTTTAAACTATCCAATTTGCAACCATCTGAATCTTACGAAGGAAAAATATCCTTAACAATGACTTCGCCTTTAGTTACGTCAACACTAACATATACAACAACAATAAAACGTATAATATTACCGACCAAATATATTACGAACAAACGTGTTTATACGGTAACAACCACAGCTACAGCACCAAAACTACGACCAATCTCATCGACCAACTTTTTGTCTACTACAGAAACCACTACTGAAGTGACTACTCTTTTTTTGACGCACACTAAAATCAACACAATCATTGATACAGTGACCTCAGTCAAAACTCTTGAGCCCATAACAATAACGGCAACTACGACAGTTAAACCTTTGGAAAGTCGCGTAATGGAACTATCTTTAATTAAGCACTCTTTGTCCGACTCGACCAATAATGATTCATTTTCATCTACCGAGCAAAATGCACTTGAAAAAAATCAAGATCTAACATATTTGCCATACCCTTCCGTAGAGGTTGTATCAACCAATATATCCCAAGAGTCAACTCTCAATCCGAATGAAAATAGCATATTTATAATCATGACAAACAACAAAAATAAAAATAATACTGTTTTCACCCT
The DNA here is from genome assembly GCA_949628195.1 of Phasia obesa. Taxonomy (NCBI): domain Eukaryota; kingdom Metazoa; phylum Arthropoda; class Insecta; order Diptera; family Tachinidae; genus Phasia; species Phasia obesa. The sequence continues at coordinate 4,019,135 of OX451220.1, forward strand.
ACATCACTCTACATCGCAAATCGATCCAATTCGTCAAAACTTAGAGGACGATAATAACATTGGACAAATAGATCAGACAAATGAGGTGATGATAGAATATGACAATGGGATATCATTTGATGATATTTCTATAAGAGAGGAGGAACCGTTACAGATTGTTAATGGGAAATCAGTTGCCTCTTCCGCATTTGTCAATAATGAAGCCACAGCAACTGAAAGTTCTACAGATGACCATATATTTTTAGGTGGAGTCTTAATTGCAACCTCACCAAAATTGCCTACTGAACACCTCAGTTCAAATAGAAGTACCAATGCTAGCTGTCAACCTAAGTGTCGGGCTTCACGCAACGAACAATGTGTTCTAAATGACAATAATTGGTCTTGCCTCTGTAGATCAGGATTTGCCCGCATGTTTCCAGATCGTTCATGTAAACGTAAGTATTTTTATATGTCTTACTATGTTCTCTAAAAATATGTATCTATTCTTTTTTTCTCCTTCCTCTCATCACCCAAGTTTCTGGTTCTGAATCTGCTTTACCCTTAACTTATTCTTGTAAGAACCATTTTTTTAACCTGTGATATTCGCGGGGTTCTAAAACAAATAAAATCCAAATGTATATTAACAAAAATGAAAGTTATACACTTGGAGCGTCTAGCCAAATATGAGAAAGGTGCATCTGTTCATGTTCGGAACGAACAGGCTTGAGAATGGGGTAGTGTTACGAAAGAATAATTTATTCTTCATAATCTCTGAAAACAAATACGCAATAATAATAATGTATATAAAAACAACACGTTAAAGGTCGTTACACTCATGAATGAAAAAAAGCAAAGAATGTCGCTAAAGGCCATGATTCACTATCATACTCAGTCGTACGATCTGTCAAAAAATGCATGTGTGCTCAAAAAGTATGATAGTGTGGCTTAAAAATGTATGTATGTGACACACTTTTTGACAAGTCGTACGATTTAATAATCTTTTGAAAAAAATCATAAAATATTGTTTTTCCATGCGATTAGAGTTGCAAATACTTGTTTTGTATGATAGTGTGGCATCTACAACGCTATTTTCAAACGATTTTTAAAGTAGGACTGAATTCTGTCAGATTTTTGGTTGATTAAATCGTACGATTGTGTAGGATAGTGAAGCCTGGCCTTAAGCCTGTATTAGTGTTGTTTTCGATTTCTCCAGAATACTACATATTTAAACTTCATAAAAAAGAAGTACAAAAGAAACATGACTAGCCCATACACACATGTACATACATTAATACAAGTATAGAAGAAACACGAACTCCCTTCAGCAGAGATATACACACGTATGTACATACATACAAGAATAAAATAAATATCTAGAAAAGGCCTGCCAGATATCTCTAGAATAGATTATTGTAGGCATTTTTGCCTGCCTTTTAATAGAATTCATGCTTTCGAGCGGTATGGCAGTATTATTTAGAACCGTCTACGATCAGTTGTTGTATATATGTAGTGTCAGTGTCGTCAATTACAGTTATATAAAGCTGAATAAAAAAAGTGACTTACACTAAAATTAATATCGGTGTGTTTTTATTTTGCAATTAAAGAACCCAACGAAGAAGTAAAACGTAACAATATATAAAACAAGCGCTTTATAAAGGAAAGTTTCGTACTCGTATACGAAATTTTGCTGAATAGTAAAAAAAAGGGCAGTTCTTTTTTAATGCGTTTGTGTCTTAAATTAAATCAATTTTGTACCTTTATCTGTAAAAATAAAATCACCATGGTGAAGGGTATAGAAAATTCGGCACGACCGAATATAGCACTCTTACTTGATTTACTTCTTTTGCGTTTGCTCTTTCATTACCGCAAGATATTTGTGTTTATCGAACGAATTTAATATCAGACGCTTTCGCATTACAGAGTGTAGTATTTCCAAACCTCCGAAATAAACGGGAGCAGTGTTTATTGAAGTTACTACGATGAAAATACTAAAAGAAACGGAGTTAGAAAACTGTCCTCGTATAGAAGCTTCTTATTATTCGATGGTGTACTAGTTCTCTGTAACTTAATCCTAGGCGACTCATATATACTGCAGATTATTTAGCCCATTTTCCTTTTAGGCAGTATCCAATTAGAAAGCAAGGTACAATTTTTTATTAAAGGCCTTATAGAAGTTTCAAAGTGAAAAGAAGAAAGAAAAGGCCTCTAAGAAAGAAGGCAGAATAGAATGAAATTAAATCGATACGGAAGTAAATGACCTTTACGTTAAAGCCCCTCTTTATTTATGATAAATCCCCACACAAATATTTTATGATATCAACTATTACCATCACATTATATTTTTAAAAACAATGAATATTTCCAGCCATGTACACTTATGACCTGCTCGTGCATGTCGAGCGCATTGGTAATTATCCACTACACGTCAATGAACTTAAAAATAATAAGACAGAACATTACAAACAATTATCACAACTGGTAAATAACGCTTTAGATCGTATGATCATGCAGTCGGATTTTCGAGATGCCTACCATGGTGTACAAGTTACAGATTATATGGCTGGCGGTGGCAGAGACTATCATGGGATATTGTTTAATGTTTTATTACAGGTATTTTATAAATTTATTATACTCAATTTAACACTTTAATTTTAGCATTGAAATTTATTTCAGTTATCCGACAACAGTAATGAAAATCGTTTAGAAGAAGTGTTTAAAAAAAATTTAAGATTAAGCAATTATAGCATTGGGGAAACCGATCTGTACACCAACAAAGCTGGTGTAGACGCTTTAATTGTCAAAGGTATTCATTCGTATATTAACTGAATATCTTTTTGCATTAATTTAAAATACATTATTTTACAGACTTTAACGAATGTACGACTCGAAAACTTCATGATTGCTCAGAAAATGCTCATTGTTTTAATTTACCTGGAACTTACACATGCAGCTGTATGGTAGGCTTTGCAGATTTATCTGAAAATCCTATTTATCCGGGCCGCATATGCTCCTCGGAACAAATTGGTTGCGAATTGTGTCACTATCATGGAAAATGTTTAACTTTAGTGGCAAATTCCAATGATCGAAATTATTGCGAATGCTTTCCCTGGTATGCCGGGTCTAGATGTCAAGTAAATTTAAAAATTCTGTTAATTTTGCTACTAGGAATCGGCACATTATTATTTATTTTGCTGTTATTTTGTATACTAATTACGTGTACAAAACGTCGACATCATCATCTTCAACATGCAGCGTTAGCTCCGTCCACTATGACAACAAGCAGCGAAGGTTTACAAAAAAATCCTCGACTTTCTGCCAACATGGTAATTACAAGTGTTGGATTGAGAAATTCTTTTCATGGTGTAAGTCTTAAAAATAACAAGCGACCAAAGTCAACTAAACTTGAGAAACGTTTAATGATTAAGGACTCAAGCAGTGAGACAAGTCAAAATTCATTGCCATATGTTTTGAAAAATGTAAGTGAATATTGTGAATAAAAAGAAATATAAAATGAACCACTGGCTGGCACCTGTTGCAGAGATTAATTTAGTGTACACATTTTATCCTCTATACACACAAAGCTACACAATGGACATCGAAAAAAAATACATTGAAAAATGTATGCATGACTCACTTTATACACAAATAGCTCTTGAGTGTCCACTGCTGTGTATTATATCTAAATGTGTACATTGAAGACATTAAAAGCATCGAATTAACTTTATATACGTATGCACATTCGTGGTGAAGATACCATTGATTTTGTTTTGTAACTTCATAAGATTAATGTGTATGTGCGCAGTAAACGCAAACAGCGTTGCCGTTTTTGGTTATGCACATGAAGATACATTGAATTTGATTTGTAACTTCATAAGATTAATGTGTGTGTGTGCTGTAAAAGCAAATACTGAAAATATTATTAATACCCAATATCATTTTTATGTCTCTAGTTCAAAAGTTACAAAAATCACTAAAATGCAACTCCCACCCATGTGTTTGCTTTCTAAAGCATATACACAAGATGTACACAAGTACAGCCATAGCCACACATTAATATCAGATGTACATGCCGAAAGAAAGGCAATGTCTTCAATGTATAGAAGGTATACAGTGTTTTCAAGGTGTACATTAAAATTTCTTGTACATTTCTACGATCTCTGATCTGTTGCGCATTAATGAAATGTATGTACATAGATAATGCGCAAGAAATAAAAATGCAATAAAACAGCATCAACAACGCAAAATAAGCACGAATGTGTCAAAATGTACTTACATTTGTTTTTTTGACAACGATTTGTACGAAAACAAAATATACGTATTTTCAGTGCATAGTAGTACTTTTTTCGCTCCGATTTTTCCTGGTATAAATGTGCGTTGTGTTTGTCGATATTAGCAAAATATGGTTAAATAATCAACTGTACAAATGGTGGCAAATTCAAATCTTCATATTATCTCCCTTTACATAAAAATTTATTTCACAACCTAAACTAATTTTTCTTTCAGAGAGAATCCATTTCGAGCAGCTGTAACAAGAAAAAAATGTGTCTTCTTAAACACAGCAAAAAATATAGAAACTGCAGTTCTCAAGGAACTACAATTGAACAGTACTCTTTGTCTGTTCCCTCAAATATGCATAAAGAAAATCAAAGCGATTTAAATACAGTTATAGCAACGTCGTCATCGTTTAAAGAAAACGGTCAACAAACAGAACAACAAATTCTATTAGAAAATGTCACCGATTACGAAGGTCACTACTGTGAGCAGTCTGATCGTAGCTTAACTGTGATGATTCCAAGAGCTAAGTACCACTCGTCTGTATTATCGCAAAAGCAACTGATGCATCATCAGCTAACTATGGAAAGAGTACATAAAACATCAAAATCTGAAAATAATGATAAAGATCCTGAAGTAAGAAGAAACCACGTAAGTAATTAGTTTTTTCTAATGGGAATTAAAAACAACGTTTAAGAACATTCAATTGGATATGTGAATACGTGAACCACTAAGAGCGACAATGCATCATGACAGCGAAGATATCGCTATCTTATATAGGAAAAAAGACTGCAGAACAGATGATCACCCACCCTGCACTGCAGAACCGATGCCTTTCAAGGGATTCAATAGATTCTGTAAGATAGTGAGACTAGAATACAATTAATTCTTATACGATACTAGGTATCCCCGGTGCGCTTGTCTACCCCTATCCAAGCTTTAACTCGAAAACGCACGTTTTTTTTAGATAATCCAATACCAAATTTAGAGAGTTATCTAAATATAGGATAATTACTTTATACGGCGGGTACCCGACCCTATCTTCTGAATGCCTGAGCTTTAGCTCAAAAACAGTCCTTATTCTCAAAGTACAAATTTTCAGCACTGTGCCTTTTATAGGTCCCTAGGTTCACGACAATAATTTTTGACTTTTAATGCGGAGTACAACTCCCACTATTCCAGCCCAGCCAGTTTTTTGCTTGTCTATGATCAATAATACGGGTGTTAGTAGTATCTAAGTTCAAAACCTTTCCTATTAAAGTTTATAAATTAACTAAGGATGAATATTTACTTTTTATGGAAATTAATACACCTAGACTTCCAAACAAATAAATTTGTTGTACGCATATTAATAGGGAAATGCATCGTGCAAAACTTCAAGACTCTATCTGTTATAGTTCTCTAATTATAGGATAATAAGTTTTTTCTTTTTGTGGGAGTTATCAAGTCCAATGTTTCAATCCAGCCTCTTTTCCGCTTTATATTCGAGTTACTTGTGCAATTTTAACACTCTACCTATTTCACAGGTACAGGATAATAATATTTCACTTTGTATAACAGGAAACACTCTTTCAATTTTTTTTTTTTGGCTAGACTATGCATATTAATAACACGATTACTTTTGCAAAATTTCAATATTTCAGCTTTTACCGTTTCTTAGTCACACGGTGATAATTCTTCACTCTATATGGGAGATAACACCCCCACTATTCCAAAATAGTCTGTTTTCTGCGTATTAACATGGTGGTGATTGGAGCCCGATTTTAAGTTTTTGCCTATTATAGTTCTCTAGTTAGACGATAATAACTATTCACTTTGTATGGGGGTACCACACCCACTATTCCAGTCTGTTTTTGCTAGACTTTTACTTGCACAAAATTTTAAAACTTTAGCTATAATACTTCCTCATATACATGGGTACCGTCTTAAGATCCAATTACGCCAGGAAGTTTGAATTTTTCATAAAATTGCATTTTTGATGCCAGTACGTCTGATTTTGTCATCTCCATTAGAATCCAAAGTGTGCAAGCCGTTCTTCAGAATGTAGTACGTCGCATACTGATATTAATATCACTGGAAATTACGCCTTGGAAAGATTCGACTACCATGAATCTTAAAACAGAAGCTAAGTGGACTAATATCGTAATGGAATTTTTACTCATAAATCCAGAAGCTTCTTCGAGAATCGTCAAAAAAGCAGTTTTATTTTTTAATTAATTCCTATTTTAATTGTAGCTTTTTAAATCCCTTATAGCTGTTGGCATTTTCATTTAAAATTTCTTTCGCTTTGTTTACGTTTTATTATTACAAAACATATCTATGTTTTCATTGCTTGAACATATTTTCGAAAGATAAAAAATGCTCTCAAATCGCGCGATCCTCAGAACATGCTCAAAGGAGTTTTGCGTTTTTAAAATTGTGTGAGATTTGAAAGACGATCATTTGTGAGCTTTATATATTTGTCAATTACCATAAGGTGCACAGATTTTAAATCCTCTATATTCTGAAAGAAATATAAACAAAATATTTATTACGTCTGTGTGATAATGCAGGCCATTTACAAATGTAGTGGAAAGTATTTTCATCTTCTTCTTCTTCATATATCGTTACTACAAAGTCAAATCGTCTTAGAGAGAAATGTAAGATCGCTGTGTGCTGCTATAATATTTGCACATTATAGCAGCAAACATTCAAACCTACTCACACGCAACAGCCTGTTCAGGACCCTGCTACCTTTCTGCTCCAGCCAGGATTTCATCTGTATGCATCATGATGACCTTGTCCACATTGTGCTTGTATCACGTCTATTTCATTATCATCCCAAGCACAGAGTCAAAATTTGACGATATGTACGAGTATATCCCTACCACTAGCACTTGTATCTAAATCCTCTCCCACGCAACTTATAAAGTTAAATAAAAAAATAATAATTTGTTTTCGTTTTTAAAACTTTATTATTTTAAATGGATATTAAGACTAAATTTTGAAATTATCTTATTCTCTATCGAGCTCAAAAAATGTTTTTCTATTTATTGATATTTATGTACGGATCAGCAAAAGAAAGCAATCTTGGCAATCGTAAAATTTATTTTTATTAGTTTAGTTTAGTTTTATTAATTTTTATTTTATTGATAATTTACCGTTTTCAAAAACTTTTTTGTTTGGATCTAATAATACTTTTGTCTGATTTTTAATTTGCTGCTAACAGTGTTGTCATAATAATTCTTGCAAAAAAAAACCGACTTCAAAACAGACAAACATAAAATCATGTTTCTTTAAGACAGTATTTATACAATGATTATATTATATTCGAGGAGGAACTGTCAATTCAGATAAAAAAACTAATTTTTGAATTCAGTAATCTAAAACAAATATCAGTCGATTTTCTACCGGGGGAGCAGTACTTCCGGAGTATATAGGGGCACAAGACCCCAGAGTTCTGTACTTTTTCAGGTCAAATTAATGCCAAACGACTGTCTGTATACAGCGGATCAAAAGTTTGGCTATATACATAAAATTACACTAACTATTGCGACACCCTGTAATTAGCGGTCGTAGCAATACAGGTTCATTATAAATTTCCACCGTCTGTCTGTAACGGTTTAAAAGTTTGGTCATATACATCAAATTACATAAACTATTGCGACACCCTGTAATTTATAATTTTAAATATTTATACTTATTTTAACACACATAGTAATGGACATTCTGTCTAATTGTTAAGTGTTTTTCAATAAATATTTAAAAGATAGGGTCATATATATCAAATGACGTCACCTATTGGGACACCCTTTAAATTCAAATTTTAATATAAATACTTGTTAAAGAGAACTTTGTCATACAGATTCTTTGTAAAATTTAACTTTGTGTCCATATACATCAAATTACATTAACTATTGGGACACCCTTTAATTTCCAATTTTAAATATTTATACTTGTTGTTATACCAGACATAGTAGTGAAAATTATCTCTATTTTTCAAGTGTTTGTCTATATCGGTTCCAAAGATGAGGACATAATGGTCAAATTACATCAATAATGGGGACACCCTTTAATTTATCCAAATTTTGTACTTTTTGTAATAGCGGACTAAGCAATATAGGTTCTTTCTACATTTCAACTGTCTATCTATAACAGTTGAAAAGTTTGGCCATATATATCACTTTTATATTAACTATTGGGACACCCTTTAATTTCGAAATTCATATTTTACACTTGTTATTTTAGTGGACTTAGCAATACAAGTTCTTTGTAAATTTCAACTGTCTGTCTATAACGGTTCAAAAGTTTGGCCATATATATATCAAATAAACCAACTAATGGGACACCCTTTAATTTCTAATTTTAAATATTTATACTTATTATAACAGACATAGTAACGAACATTCTGTGCAACTTTCAAGTGTTTGTCTATAACGGTTCAAAAGATAGGACCATAAAGGTGAAATTACGTCACCTATGGGGTCACCCTTTAATTTTTAATTTTATTTTTTAATTACTTTTTGTTATTGGGAGCTATAGTGATACGCACTTTTTTCTAATTTTAAATGGGTGACCTATAAAGTTCATAATACACGTAAAAAACATGTATGTTGTACGGGGACACCCTTTAATTTTAAAACTTTTACACTGTTTTTAAAATGGGACCAATCTGTAGCCATAACCTTTCTAATGGCGCAAAAATTTTTAAAATCGGTTCAGAAATGACCGAGTTCTGAAGGCACAAACATACAAAAAAAAAAAAAAGCAACACACAGACGAATTGATAATCTCCTTCTTTTTTTGAAGTCGGTTAAAAATAATAGAAAACACTCGTTTAACATTGAAATGTTCTCCTTAAAGGAAAGTTTAACGAACTTTTAAATTTTGAATAGCGTCTAATTATATATTGGTAGGTGGACAACGTCATTTTATAAACTTTTATGAAATTAAAAACCAAAGAAATTTATTTTTTAAACCAAAATTAAGGTTTGTTAATAATATGTTTTATTGTTTTTACATATAGATAGAAAAATTTTACTTAAATCGAGTTTATACCAAACATAGCACTAGTGTTGCAGGAATAACGAAGATATTTGCACCGCCAAATTTTTTACCACAAGAGTGTTCTTTTGCATGTTTTGGTGGGTTAAAAAAGTTATACTTTCTCTTGTAAAAATCTGTCTAAAGCAATAATTTTCTCTTCCTACTAACAATTTTTTTTAACAATCTGATGGCATTTTAATTATACGTTTTAGAAAAAAAACTTACCCTCTACAAGAGAAATAGCGGATGAAGAAAAACGTGCAGAAATACCTTCCAACCCTGGAGCTTTAATATCGGCTGGTTTTGAAGTTTCAGCGATTGTAAAAGATAACACGAGGGTTAAAGATTCCAGGGAACAGAAGCACAATGATTTGGTTAATTTTGATTCGATACCACCAAATTATACTATAAATACCACTTCGGATCTAGCAACATCTGTCGACTCGAATGCTTGTCAGACACATCTGTTAAATGAGGAAAGACAGCAATACGCAGCAAATAAAAAGTTTTCCATAAATACATCAGACTATAATGTTTATAAATGTGAGAAAGAGTAAGTACGCATTGAAAAAGGACAAATCTTTTACTGCTGGCCTTTATTGTAAATACAAAGATACTTAAAATTGATTATAAATATTTAAGTAAATCACTGTTGCTTTTGAGGATTAATAACTTCATCTTATAACAGTAATAACTCGTATATTGGACGGTTGGTTTAAAGTCATCTAAGTTTAAAAATATTTGATATCGCTATGCACGCGGGTAAGTCAATAGTTCTTCACAAAATCATAAGGCTGATGTCAGAGTACGCACTACAAAGGAAGCTATAATACGGCAACACGCTATAAACCACTGCATGTGTTTTTCTTATGAGTTCGCTTAAAACATGTCAGAGTGAGAGCGAAGCTTGATGCGAGTTTATACTACAAAGCATGTTGTGTAATGGTTTGTATCGCGTTGTAGCTTCTAATGTTTTGTTTGTTTATTTTTTATTTAGCTTTACAAATTTATTTTGTATGCTTGCATTTTTAATACGGTTTTTGATGTTTAAATTAAAAAAAAAAATTATACATGTAATAAAACAGTAACTCATTTCCTGTCTGTCTGACTGTCTTTCTGTCTGTGTTCTCATCACGTAAAAAATACTGGATGGATTTTAACAAAATTATCTGAAGAAGTACGTACCTTAGTATTTTGAATTTAATATACTTTTTCCGCAAAAATATCTTATTTCCAAGAGAAAGTGGAGAAAAATCAGTGTTTACCGATTTAAAGATACTTCATAACATAAGGCAACTTTTATTTTCGAAAACGGAATATACGGCTACGCAACAGATGGCGCTGTTTCAAAATAATGACAAAATATGAATTGAAAGCGAGATATTTTAACAACAGTTGCGCAAAAGATTGCGCTGTTTTAAAATATTGACAAAATATCCATTACTTACTGCCAAATAGCCAATTGAATAAAATTTGTATTCGATTTGTATTTTTTTTATGCATTACTTACTGCCAAATAGCCAATTGAATAAAATTTGTATTCGATTTGTATTTTTTTTCTTTGTGAAATTACAGTGTTATTAAAATATTTTAAACACCTTTTTCAGAGCTTTACCCTAATTTTTAGAATTATATATAAAGTAAATACGTAAGTCTTAATATATGGTGTAGATCATTTTCAAAGCAAAATCGGACAAACTATTGTCAAACTATTGTGGGCACAGCTCTAGTATAAAATAAAATGTTAATCGATACGGAAAAATTAATTTCGGAAGTAATTACACGTGGTTTTATCCCACAGAACAGGAACTCTTTATTTAACGATCGCCTTCTATTTATTTGAGCTTAAAATATCACCTTCTCTTAGTAAAAACTTTCGAGTCATTAAATAATTTTTTAAGAGCTTATAAATGTTTTCGGTAAAGTTCAGCTTTAACTTATATATTATCCTTTTATATATATATATTATATATATATATATATATATATATATTATATATATATATATATATATATATATATATATATATATATATATATATATATATATATATATATATATATATATATATATATATATATATATATATATATAATATATATATATAACCTTATCGAAAGTAGAGTTGTGTAGTTCGCGAACGAACTAGTTCAATTGAACTATTCGCTCAATTGAACTAGATGAAACGCTCTTTGTACTGAGCTCTTTTAGCTCAGTTATCTAGTTCAATTGAACTATTCGCTCTTTTGAACTAGATGAAACGCTTTTTGTACTGAGCTCTTTTAGCTCAGTTACTGAGGGCTTTGTTCATTGTTCAAATTTTTGTTTTATGACATTCAGCTTTTGGTTATGTCTATCATACTGACCAAGTCAAATTCATTTTATGTTGATACATGAATGTATATAAACTCTAAAGTTTTTTTTTGATAATAATCTTATGTGCGGTTTCTGTATTAAATTTGTATGAAAAGCACAAAATTTTTTTAATAATTCCTATACAAATTTTTTAGACGATTATGTATCTTTATGTTTTTATATTTTAGTTTATTAGGCTCAAATTCATAAAAAAAATATTTTCAGTTTATAAAAGGTTTAACAAACAAATTTTGTATGGAAATTTGTTTTATATAATTTTTAACTTTATCATTTTTTTTATGGCCCAGGATTTAATTTCGGGTGTGTCAAACCAGTCATCTTTAATTTTTCTTCTTTTTCTTGGATCCGTCTGCAAAATAATTTTAAGCCAGAATATAAAACTAATACTGTCAGCTACATATGTACTTAAATTAGGTTTTAGTTTTTCCAAAACACTATTTAGCTAAGAATAAACAACTCCAATTAGCAATAATTTAAGTATTATTCACTTACCGATGAAGTACATTGTGGTTCCTCCAGGTCTTCTTGGGAATCTTCATTTCTTTTATCTACATATGTATATATAAAAAATTGCATTTTAATAAACGTTTTAAGGCATTTATCTTTTAACTTACCAGCTTTTTTGATATATCTCAACATTTTAAACTTTTTTCTTGTTGTACAAAACCAGAACATTAAAATATTACCGGCACTTGTGGTTTTACAATTTAATATTTTTTCGTTTACATTTTTTGGTTGGTTAAATAAGTCCTATTTGAATAATATACACACATAAATATATGAACGAAGTACCAAAATTAACAACGCTTATTCAAAAACAAACGCAATAATAAAGAACCTTAATTGCTCTCTCTTTTGCTCTTTATTAGAAAGACTTCGCTGTTGATAAACACAATGTTGGGTAAATTGCTAATTATAAAATATTATGAAAAAGTGTTGCAAATTTTTTGTACTAAAAATCGTCAAAATTAGGACAAAAATCGTCAAATCGTCAAAGGGTTATTTTTGACACTAAAAATCGTCAAAATGACGTAAATCGTCAAATCTGGCATCTATGTAAGTTAAATTGTTTTCATAAGTAATTAACATTATTGTTGTTTCAAACCTTTACTCATAAAAACATACACCCTTATCGCGGTTGGCAATTTTGTGGCTTTTTTTGGCGTTTTACAAAATGGTATCGCGGTTGGCAAAAACGCCAGCGTATACGACACTCTTTGCAAATCTATTACTAAAACGGTATCGTATTTGCCTGTCAAAATTACAAAAAACTGTCGTTAACTTTTTTGCTCACGACAGAGTTTGATAATTGAGAAAATATTTTTAAAAATGGAGTCAAATAAAACGTAAGATGAATAAAAACCATATTTAAAGTTTTTTATTTAGATTTTAGTGTTTTTTTTATTTATTTTAGTATTAAAATTACCACTCCCGCACAATTTTCTAAGTTGGTGGAATTAATGGGAAAAAACCTTATTTGGCTAAAGGATGCAATAAAGGATTAAATAAAATTAATATAAAAGAAGAATGGAATGAACCTGCAGAAGAGCTAAATAGTATAGGCCCTCCGTTTCGTACAGGCGATGGTTGGTTAAAGGTATGGGGAGATTTTAAATTCAAATTAAAAAAAAACTGTCACACAACAAGGCCGAATGTCATGCAACAGGTGGAGGTGCTTTTAAGCAGTTTGTTTTGACACCAACTGAAGAGGCTGCAGTTAGTTTATTGGAATTGCACTCTATTGTGCAGCATAAAGAACCTTTCGGACTGAAGCGTGCTCGTTGCAATTCCGCTGATCATAGACTTTCTGCTGATGAAATATTCAACTTCGTAATTGTCGAAAGTAATGAAACTAGTACGCCTGCAAAAAGGCAAATATTTCGGGAACCACTAAAGATTTAAGTCTGCCTGAAGAACCTTGCTGTTCGTCTAAAATATTTTCAAACGATGAGAACGTGGATCCTGGTGCTTCAAAAAAAGTTCGTAAAAATACAGAAAGTCGTAAACTAAAATTGTTAGAAAAACAACTAGAATATCAAAAAGAAATTAGTTCAGAAAAGTAAAACACCGCAATGAACTTTTAAAACTAAAAGTAGCTGAACTTGAAATTAAAAAAAAGAAAATGGAAATGGATTGCTTAAAAAATGACTTGTAGTCCTTTATTTATAATAATAATAACAATATAATTTATAATTATATTTGAATCATCCTCTTCGCTATAGTCAGATACATTCATATCTTCGTCAATGTGTTCTTCAGGCCACTCAATATTATAACAAATACATATATTGTGCAATGCAGCGCAAACAGAAATAATTTTTCCAACAAATTCTGGAGTATAATAGAGTTGTCTTGCTACCAGTAAACATCGAAAACGATTTTTTAAGACGCCTATAGCTCTCTCCACAATATTTCGAGTTTTTGCGTAAATATTGTTGAAGTTACTTTCTGGAGAACCATTTACAGTTGACCGAAAAGGTGTCATCAAGAATGTCTCTAAAAATTAACCAGCATCGCCTAAAAATTAATATAAAAAAATTACTTTATAGAAAATATCACATTAAAAAATACATGTACATTTATGCATATGTACATACATACCTACCTAGTAACCATGTATTTCTTTCTCCACTCTGGTATTGCTCTTTTAAGTGGTGTTTTAAGTCACTTATATTCCATATAAGAGAATCATGGCACGACCCCGGAGAATGGGATTGAATATATCTTATTACAAGCTTGTGGTCACATACCTTTTTAAAATTAATAAAAAGAAAAATAAATTGCTTATATTCCATATAAGAGAATCATGGCACGACCCCGGAGAATGGGATTGAATATATCTTATTACAAGCTTGTGGTCACATACCTTTTTAAAATTAATAAAAAGAAAAATAAATTGCACAAGCTTTAGGAAATGTGTTTGTTTTTTATACATACCACCATTACGTTCAAACTATAAAATCCCTTTCTGTTTAGATATTTAAATCGTCGTTCAACTGGTGGGGGTATTATTGCTACATGAGTCCCGTCAATACACCCCATAACACCAGGAAATGCAGTTTTCCTAAAGAAATGTTTTTTGATTTCATTTTTTTCTTCCCCATTTGTTACAAATGAGATCCAACGGGGACAAAGTTCACTGTACATTGCATCAATGCATTCATGAAGCGCATCGCTTACAGAGGACTGGCAAAGATTAACACTTATATCATTTCCAACCCCTTTCTGGTAACTGCCTTCAGCAAGTATCCTTAGAGTTGCGGTGAGTTTTACTTCTTTTGAAACTGCTGATTTCTTTATGGGTTCTTTTAATTTTGATGAAATTGTTCGAAGAACATATTTAAAGGCCGTTTTATTAAGCCTAAAATAACTAACAAATCTAAAAAAAATGTTTAAGTTTTAACCAACTAATAAATAAATACAACACAACTTACTTTTTGTCAGGCAAAGAAAATATATTGCACTGCTGCCTTAAATGCTTTTTTAAGCATGCCTCTGAATTAACAACGTCTTCTTCATCTTCTGAAGATGAATAAAAACCAATACTCAGCATACCTATTTGTTGAAAAAATTGAAAGTTTTTATCGTTACCCGCGTAAAAGAATATATGCATGTAGGTATTTTAATTTTTTTTCTTATTTTTCTTATTTTGTAATCAGCTGTGAATTGTTGACATTTTAATAACAGGGTTCTTCATAATAAAATAAAATTAGGTATTCTGTTACAATACGACTCTTTTACAAAATTGGCGTAGGCGTAAAACTTCCACGATACCATTGAATTGTAAAAACGGCAGCAAATACGCCATTCCTCTAAAAACGCCTACGCCAACCACGATAAGGGTGATTGTGTTTACTATTATGTGTTGCCAGATTTTAATAAACAAAAATCCCTGAAGAAGTTGGAAAATATCAACGAAACGTCGGAAAAATTAAATAAATAATCTTTTATTTATTAAAAATTGACCTTAAAAGCCCAATATAAATTATATATAAATACAATAACAATTTAAGAAATATAAAAAAATAAAAAGAGGTCGTAAAACTAATTAAAGCAACAAAAACTATACCACTTTTCAACAAACTGATGATGTTGCTACTTCATCTGTGGCCACTAACTACATCTTTAATACTGGTCCAATCCAAACACACACGTCTAGTGCTACTGTTATTGACTCTGCTTTAAATATCAATTCCACATCACTACACGCTACTGATATATTTATATCCAATCAATACAGTCAACAATCAGTAAAATTAACTGTTATTCCTCCAAAAAAAATCAATATTTACCTCTCGATTTGCTTAAGTTTAAAAGCAGTGCTGACATAAAAGTCAAAAAGTTTTCATATTCTCAAACTAGAGATATTACACCCTTTAAAGTAACGGTACCAGCTGATATCTTTGATCGAATAAATAACTCAGGCTTTTGGCCCAGAAATACTTTGGTTTATGAATACATATTTAATGAATATACTCAACGTAATAATATATCTCAAGTACCATCAAATCTTGAAGTTAATCCAAGAAACTAATTAAGCCTGTAATTTTTGCCTATCAGAACGTACGGGGATTAAACCAAACTGTCAAATTTATATGTTGAAAGTTTTAATTTGAACATCATGTAATTGCCTACACTGAAACATGGCTAAAAACTCTTGAAATAACGTGTTTAAATATGTACATATGTTATAAATCAGATGGTGACACTTCAATAAAGTCGTATATTGTTATAAAGATGCTAATTATAGCATGTTGAATAGTATCTTACTAAATACAAACTGGTCATTTTTGTCCCTTAATTCTATAAAAGGTTTCGGTTCCATTGATGCAATGGTCGAAAAATTATACTACGTCATAAAAACTGCAATGGATAATTCGATTCCTAAATATAGAAAAGAGAAAAAATGGGCCGGCGTGGAAGACAAACCAGTTAACTAAACTCAAAAAGAATAAGCTGTTTAAGATATACAAAAAATCTTCGTCAATTATTGATTACGGAAACTATTCTATCTGCAGAGCTGAATATAATAAACTTAACTCTTTATTATACAATAACTATTTAAACAGAATGAAATTAAATTTTAAACGTAATCCCGAATCGTTTTATTAATTTGTAAATTCTAAAAGAAGATCGAAGGAATTTCAATCAGTTATGAAATTATACAATTCGGATTCAGGAGACAAAGCTGCCATTAGAATTTATTTGTTGATTTATTTAGATATGCACTGTTTGTCCATTAATCAATTTCGTTTCCGGCTATTTGTACTGCTGACGTATTGCATGGTTTAAAAATGTTAAAATGTAAATCATGGACCTGATGGTATTCCTAGCTGTATAATAATTAATTGTACTGAAAGTTTATCAGCTCCATTGGCAACTTTATACAATATTTCCCTACAACATGGTTCTTTTCCTAAATTTTGGAGAGAATCATATATAATTCCACTATTTATTTAAAGCTGGTAGCAAATCCAATATTTCAAATCAAAGAGGAATTGCAAAGCTAAACATAAAACCAAACCTCTTCGAAAAACTCGTATTACATTATTTATGCCATCACACATCCTCAGTTTTGACACCTCATCAACATGGTTTTCGTAAAAACTGTTCAACTTATTGCATTTTACTACAATAATTAATCAGGGTTTCGTCAAAGGTGAGCAAACTGATGCTGTTTACACTGACTTTGGTAAAGCCTTCGACAAAGTTAATCATAAACTTCTTTTGCATAAATTGAGCTTGCTGGGATTCACTACGAATGCCCTTAAATACTTGAGTGAGCGAAAACAAGGGGTGCTATTTAAAAACAACACCTCGAAAGATATTTTAGTTTTATCTGGAGTACCCCAAGGCAGTCATCTTGGGCCAATTTTATATTATTTTTTTTAATACTTGTGAGAGCGAAAACATGGGGTGCTATTTAAAAACAACACCTCGAAAGATATTTCAGTTTTATTGGCAGTCATATTGGGCCAATTTTATTTTCCCTTTTTATTAATGATCTCCCAAATGTGATCCGATTCTCCAACGTTTTAATGTACGCAGATGATGTCAAAATTTCCTTCAGCTACACTCATCTATCAGATCAGTCATTTTTTCAATCTGACTTGAATTGCTTTCAAAGATGGTGTTATGTTAACTTAATGAAACTGAATCTATTGAAATGTAAATGTATTTCTTTCTCGAGAAAACAACTATATGATGTGCATTACTTTTTGGGAAACCATCAACTGCAATTGGTAGACAACTATTTAGATTTGGTAATTTCGATGGATACCAAATTAACTTTCATATCTGATATGACGGTTAATAAACCCAGAGGCGTACTTGCATACATTAAAAGTTGGGCTAAAGAGTTCAATGATCCGTATATAACAAAATAGTTATACACTTCACTCGTTAGACCAATTTTATAATATGGTTCAATAATATGGGACCCACAATATAATGTTTAAGAGGTTTGACATGGAAGTCTGGAGTACATCTTCCACCTTATTGTTGTAGACTAAAATTAATCAGATTGCCAACGCTGAAAAGCCGCAGAAAGATTTTAACAGTTTATATCAATTTATTGATCATTTATTATCGTTAAATGTTGTAAAACGACATATAATTGTTTATATGAACAACTAATTTTAGTTTTTATAGTCTGTAAGAATTTTATATATAGACTAATAAATAAATAAAAAATCCGTTATTGCCCTTCCAATATCGCTAAATTCAAATCTTAGGGGTACTTCGGCACTAGTCTCTACTGGTGGCAACTCAGTTATATCAGTACATTTATTTGGAGTAAAAACCTTCTTCAAATGTCCAACAAAAAAATTGGCTTTTTCGGAATCATTTCTTGCCAAGTCTCTACAATAAGTTCGCAAGGGAAGCCTACGTACGACCGTTCTTTTAAGGTTTCTACATGCATGCCATAATGAATAATCTGAGGTCTTCCAAATAATTTTTCAGAGATGGTACTCTTCGAGAATAAATTTCATTGTATCTAGCTGGTTGACGGGTTACTGTTGCATATTGGGCAGCTGATTTAAGGATTTGATCAAAATTAGTTAGACTTTGATCGACGTCTTCTAGTGAATATAGCGGTATATCTTCCGAATAGTGAGTACTGAGATCTCCTGTATATTTCAACCAATTAATGCTTGTGCTAGTTGTTGGTGACAGATATTTTGCTGGTTCCATATATAGACAATATTGGGTGAATGATCTGAGGATAATTCAAATGACGCTTCAACTTTCATCATTTCTCTCGGAATACCCTTAATCAAGCCAATATCACATTCACGCACATTTTGAAATTATGTCAAACAAAACGCGAGTTATTATCCGTGATCCCAAAAAAATATGTTTAGCGTTGTAGTCGCCTGATGCTATGAAACAGGGTTCTGGTGATTTTAAGAAGTCGCTATACTGACTCTCTGATACTTGAAATATAGGAGGTGAATAAATCGAAGAAATAACAAAATGTTGATCAAATTCTTCAAAGCAGATATTTGTTGCTTGAAGGTAATCCTCACGAAAATCAGTCAGTAAATAATGTTTGATTCGGACTGTTTAACGAATACACTAATGACTTGATGCTTACTTCGAAACGATAACAGTTACCAGATGGTGTTTGTTCTTTACGTTATGGTTGCAAATTTGGAGTAGAATTAGTTATAGGTGTCGCTTTGTGTACTGAAATATTATTGGATTTTAACATATGCGCGTATGAAACATGTTGTGTTGTTGGTTGAGCAAACTGAGGGTAATGAGCATTTGCTCGATATTGTGGCTGCTTAGCAGGATTATCTAATTTCTGAATTGACTTTCTTACCATAGAAAAAGTGAACAGCCTCTTAAGTTAGCTGTGTGATTTCCACCGCAATTGCTACATTTTGTAACTTTCAAGTCATCCCGTGCTTTGTCGCATTGGGTAGCTCGCCACACACAACGCCAACCGGAGGCAACTTGCAGAAACCCCTAGTATGACCATATTCTTGGCAATTTAGACACTGTACGGGTGCTGATAGCTTATGCGGTTCCTTTACGCTTATTTTGTGGTGTAACAGATATTTCAAATTATAAATATTGTGCGTTTCTTTAAGAGACACGTTGTTGATTTCTGAGATTGTCTACACTTCTTACCTTTTTGGAAGCAATCTCTGATATCAACTGGATCAACATATGAGTCTACACCTTTAATAACTGCCTGTAGACCTTTACTACTCTTCAGCTGATAGGTATAAAAGTTCTTTTTGTAGCTTTCAAACTCGTTTACTGCTTAACTGCTTTCAACAATAAATTGTATTTTTGTCTCATCAATGTTACCGCGCTTGATCGGAATTACATAAAATGAGTTCTCGTCCATACCTGAAATTAACTTATTTATTAAGTCGTTCGAATTTGTCTCTCTTAAATAAATTGGAGCTGGTTTAAACGACTTGGGTGCCGTTTTAGGTTCACTTGTTTCGCTATCTAAGATGGCAAAACGATTTTGGGAATTTATTCCGTTAGAGCCCTTATCTTTATGTACTTTAAACATTGGTGCAAACTGCGAAGATTTAGGGTTTCGACCCCTTGCGTCTTGGGTTTTTCTACACTATCCATAGTGGTTCTAATCAGGGTTGCCACTTTGGTCCGATCAGACATAAATTGGTAGTTTAATTTTTTTATGAACGATTTGGTAGTTTGGATGTTTTTTTCCAGTTTTTATGCGTTTTTGGTAGAAATAATTATTCGTCAATTTTAATTATTTTTATTTTCCAAAAAAGTGCTTAAAAAGTTCTATACAATTTACTAAAACAATTGAAAAAGTATATAAGTATAAGTTTACCTACTCTAAAATGAATGAAAGAAAACGAAGTAAATGAATTTGTGTGTTTGACAAAATTAAGGATACAATTAATTTATGATAAAAAAAATTTGGTAGTTTTTTTAAGTTTTGCTAGGTTTTGTAGATTTTAGGGATGGTAGGAAAATATTTTGCTTTGTGGCAACGCTGGTTCTAATTATACTCTGTTCAGTAGGCGACTTGTTTTTATTTATTTTATTGTCATAACTTCACAAAAGCGATGAACAAGATTGGGCACGAATAACTGACGTAGCATTTATACACAAATTGTTACTAGTTTTTTGTTTTTATTTATTTCAATATTGTCCACATTTTTTTACTTAAACTAAAGAGGCTTATTAGCCTCTATTGTTTTTGTTTTATTTTCAAAGTAGGAATGCAATATGCCGTTAAAGAAAAAACGAGTAAACAAATATTGCAGACAACTTTGTTGTATTAAAAAGAGGTTTGTTTTTTTGCTTTTGTTTGAAATTATTCACAAAATATTCGTGGTTGTTATTTGTTAATTGCGAGCTTAAAAAAATCACGTCCGCACTTATCAATGCACAAACTAACGAAATAAAAAACCATTTGAGTAACTACAAACTTCGTACTATAAACAAAGTTCATTAACACCTCATTTTCAGAACTTGTTAAATAAGTTATGTTTATCTACTAATATACAATCAAAATGTTGTGATCTTATCCGTATGAACTCCTGAAGATGGCACAGACAATATCATCACTTCGATACCTTCCTTGCAAGTCTTACATTTGCTATTGTTTGAAAGTTCTATTAGTATAGCGACAAGTTCGCTCAGCTTAAGTTTTCGTTTTTTTTACCACGGCATTATTGCTTTGCTACTTTGAAAATAAAACCAAAACAATATAGGCTAATGAGCCTCTTTAATTCAAATCAAAAAAATGTGGACAATATTGAAATAAATAAAAACAAAAAAACTGCAAGTAATTTCTGTATAAATGCTACGCCAGTTATACGTGCCTAATCTTATTCATCGCTTTTGTTGAGTGATGACAATAAAATAAATAAAAATAAGTAGAAAAACCCAAGACGCACGTGGGAATGGGCAGATAAATAACTGTATTAAAAAGATGTCGAAGCCCTAAATATTTGCACTTAGCACCAATGTATAAATTAAATAAAGATAAGAACTCTAACGGAATAAGTTCCCACAATCGTTTTGATATCTTAGATAGCGAAACAACTGAACCTAAAACGGCACCTAGTCGTTCAAACCACCTCCAATTTATTTTAGAAAGAAAAATTCGAACGGCTTAATAAAGAAGTTAATTTCAGTTATTTGGGAGAACTCATTTTATGTAATTCTTATCAAGCGTGGTAACATTGATGAGACAAAATTCAATTTGTCGATGAATGTAGGTATCGTAAAGTAGTAAACGAGTTTGAAAGCTGCAAAAAGAACTTTTATACCTATCAGCTGAAAAGTAGTAAAGGTCATCATACAGTTTTTGTCTAGCACTGGCTGGACTTCAGTATATATATGTATGTACATATTTTTATTTTAACTTATTAAATTTGGAAACACAATTGTTTGTAAATTACAGGGACCGTAAATAACAGTTATCGGTTTAAAAAAAAATTATTTTATAACAGTTATTTTTAAAAATTAAATATTTGAAAAATAAATAAAATAGTTATTTTTCAAATAAAAATTTAAACTCAAATGAAAGTTTTAAAAAAAGAATTTTATTTTGACGTAAAAAATAAAACTTTTTTGGAGTTTTATTTTTTTCATCAGAAACTAAAGTTCATTTTATGTAAATGCAGTCATCTTGCATTTCAACTGAATAAATCGTTATTGTTTGATTGACAATCTTCAATTTTCCAATTTTCACCGGATTTTTGCGACACATGTCATACATCGCCATTGAAGCAGAAAAAGAAAGCGAAGAAACTTACTATGAGGTTGAAAAAATTTTTTTGGAAATTAATAATTTTTTATCTGGGAGGAAGCAAATACATTATTAATTTATGGATAAATAAATTGGCAAAAAAAAGACAACAGTGTGTTCCGGCAACCCAGGTGAGCGTGGAAAGAGTGTTACATGCTCTTAAAATGGTATTGACCGGCCTCTGTTCAAATCTGATCACAAAAAAAATATGTAAATAAACAAAATCAGTCTTATTTTCTGACAGAAAAAATAACACTCCTTGATAACTGTTATTTACGGTTCCTGGTAAATTATTGTTTTTATTACCTAATGCCCGATTTTAAACCAGATTTTATTACGTGTGAAAAAGCATAATAATTATGGTTTCAAAAAATCTGTTTGACAAAAAGCATTTTCGGTAATGTCCAACAAACAGGTAAAACAGTACTCATAAATAGTATTGCTATAAAATAATTTGCAAAATATTTTCAATTGAACTGACTACGTGGTAATTTCGAATTTGAAAAAGCAATAAAATTTTTTCATAATTCAGGTCATTTTGGATGTGAAGTACTAATGTAATTAGAAAAATTCCCACACATTTGGAAATTCCAATAGAAAAAAACAGGTAAAAGAATATTTATATTATAACTTTCAATTGAACATTGATATGGAAAATGTTTTATACAAACTGGCTGAGGTAATTTCAAATGTGATGTGAGAAGGGTAATAAATAATGCGGTTGTAAACAAACTGTTAAAATACACAAATTTGTTAAAAAAAAGGTAAAAGATTGCTTATAAATAGTACTGCAATAAAATAATATAGATGTTTGAAATTGAACATTGAAAAATGTTATTTTAGAAATGAACAAATAATAAAATATAAATAGCTAATTTGCAAAATAAAAATGGAGATTTCAAGCCAAATAAGCTTGGAAATCGCTCAGAAAGGCAGACCATTTATGGATGGAATGCTAACAAAAAATAATAATAATAATATAATAATAATTTATCTTTATTTCAATAAAAAAAGTAAAATATGTTTACAATTTTCCAATAAAGAAGTTTGTTTATGACAATGACATATACGTCGTCTGTCACATAATGAAGTTAAAAATATTTGAATGTAATTTAATTTTAGTTTCGTGAGACAAATCAATTAAATACAGAGTTTAAATAATTTCTATGTTTTAATGCTTCAATAACATAATTATAGAGTCTGTTCCAGCCATCTACTATTTCTCCGTTGAGAATTAATATTAAATAGTCTTGATCAAACTGGGCTTTGTCAAAATATCTGATCCTGAATTCTTTTAAGACGGGACATTTAGCCATGAAATGGAGCAACGTTTCTTCTTCGCCTAAATTACAAAGGCTGCAAATTCTGTTAGTCTGTGTTCAAAAGACATTGGCCTTTAACCCCACGATGTCACATTGTGCTTTAAATATTATCGTAATCTTGTTTTGATTTATTGTATCTTGAATGTAACTTATTCCCTTGTTATGATCCAGTAGTTTATAGAACCGTGTAGATATCACTTCTCATAGCTCTATCTTCTGCTTCTTGTATGCTTTTTAACTTTAAGCTTTGTAGCAATTTGGCGCCTCTGTTTCTCCATTCCAAATCAGGGACATTTTCAAAAATTATATCAAATTCATTCCCCATAAGATTAAGTTCTTTGGCCCAAAATATATTTTTTTCTAATATTTCTTTGGAAAGTTTGTGTGGCAGTCTGTCAGTATGAAATCTATATAATGTTTTGTAAATATAATCCATATGCAGATTTAGGCTATAGAAGTGGCTGTCTTGGACATTAGTTTCTAATGTTATAATATAATTTGGAGTAAAGTCCGGTAATTTCAAAATTCTCGTAATGAAAAACCTTTGTAGTTTGTCGACTTCTTCGAATAAGCCAAATCCTCACACTTGTGCTCCATATACCTGTATTGATCTACAAACAGCTTGGAAGAGTTTCCATTTGGATGGTAGTGTTACTGCGTTATTACTCAGAAAATTATTCCATGTCGCGTTGATGCTACAATTAGCAGAGTTATTTCGTTTTTCAAGGTGTTTTACGAAGGACATTTTAGGCGTAAGTATAACACCTAATTAACAGTATTCATTTACTATTCTCACTGGAAGGGAATTGTGAGTAAACTTTTCATTTCTCGCTAGTGGTCCTTCTTTTCTAAATACTACCATTTCCGATTTGTTTAAGTTTACCTCCATACCCCATAGAGAGCTATACCTTTCTAAATTGTTAATCATCAATTGCATAACTTTTACATCATCTGCTAGCAGCACAATATCATCGGCGTATAATAAAAAACGCATATACGTAGACCTCCTTCTAAGAACTCATGTAAATCATTTAAATATAATGTAAATAGCAATTGTTTTACACCGGAATACGTTTCAAAGCTTTCAGATAGCTCATTTCCAGTCCACACTGCCGATTTTGTATTACTATAAATATTTTCGATAAGGTTCACAAACTTCGTTGATATTCCAAGCATATGCGGTTTATATATTAAACGTTTTCTTGGTACCTTCTCAAATGGTGCCTTGAAGTCAACGAAAAAGGCATAAACTTTTTTGTTTTCGTTAAACTTCAGGTCAACAATGACAAAAATCGTTAAACATGCATATCTTCGTCTTTAGCGTTGATACGATGAAACATTTCCGCTATGTCACACAAATTCCAATTTGCCCAACTCGTAACTCTAATAAAATATTGAAAAGGGCCGCAAATTAAAAAATCATTTAGCGATTTGTTGTGTGACTTTGCTACTGAGTCCCATACAATGCGAAACTTTCCTGGTTTATTAGGGGTAAGAGCAGCAAATATTAGCAGATTCCATGTACGACCCGGGAAGGAAAATATTTCAGATTTTAACAGCTTTCAAGCATAACCTTTGGATATAAACATTGATGTTGTATAGTTTGTTGCAACTGTGGGTCCTTTTTAGACTTTTTCTGAAGGTTCTGAGCTCCTTCTTTCTACAGAAGACCCACTTCGAATTGTTTATTTTTCTTTATGGCGAAGTTTTCAAGAATTTCCATAGCTCTTTTATTTTCAGGCGATAAAATACTCTTTTCTTTGGGCACTTCCAGGGCAAAATATTCTTTGACTTCATCGCGTCACGCGTCGTAACTTTTTTCGCATCCATATGTGTGTATATTTAAGGCTGAAATTTTATTGGATTTTGTGCTACTACCTTGTAGCGTCCACCCCAGGCGAGTTTTAGATGCAATTGGCTGACCACACTTACCTTCCTATGAGAACCATTAGTTTAGCATTGTATAGGCAAACCTCTTAGGTATGAGTAGTCTTTCATGATGTCATCAAATTTAATTGACTGAATGGGCAAACCAAGATTATGTACCGTTCGCACATCGTGGAGAGTGAATCTGCTATCACTTTTAACGCTGGAAACTTATATATCGACATCAATTGAATTTCGCGAAGAACGAGTAGTTTCGCCAGTTCATTGTAGTTCTAAAGGCTAACTTTTACCATGTTGATTCAATTTTTCAAAAAAGCTTTGCTGCATTAGGGTAACGGATGAACCCTCATCTAAAAATGCGAATGTCTCGATTGAAGAACCATTATAATGTATACAGATAGGCAAGATCTTGAAAATCTGAGTACCTTGACTGCTATCATTGTATGCGTTTACGTTTCTACTGCTTCCCTAAGTCACTATTTCAGCTGCATTATTTATTACTATATACCTATGCAACAAGGGGTGATGCTTTGCGAAGCAGTTGCTAATATCGCATACTTTTTTTGAAAAACATTTGCGTCGATAAGCATTTAAACATTGGCGGCATAAATTATTTTGTTTTGCTCTGAGTGAGTGTGCACTGAAGCTCCTTTTTTGGCTTCTAAGGGGAATACGATTTGATTTGCAGCTCCTGCTATATTGTAAATCCAATCGCTAAACGCTTTCACCACTGGGACTTTAGCGTCTTGTGTATGCATTGCCCAATTTAATTTTTGATTGGCGGGTAATTTATCGACTAGCGTTCTTACGAGCATCGGATTATTTAAGAGAGCTGTCAAGCCACAGGCCTCCATATATTTCATATGGTGAGGGCATATTCGATGAGGCTGTCGAGTCTGTCCTTAAGCGGAGGAATTTTTTTTTGCTTTTGAAATCATGCTGTCTAATATATGCTCTGGACGACCGAAACACATCTCCAAAGTTTGAATTATTTCATTCACCATGGATGGCATAAGCAGTTTGCTTTTTACTAGCTCTCTGGCATGACTGCAATTACATTAAATTTTCACCATCTGTGTAACCCGCTATTTGTGTGCTATTTTAAAATTACTTATTAATAGGGGCCAGTCTTCTGGGTAACCATCGAACACTGGTAGCTCATTCGGTGTAACCTGTCTCGCTGCTAACTGCGCTGCATTGGGCCTGAAGCAAAAAATATTTAAAAAAGAATTTGAATTTTGGCAAACGTCACCTTGTGTGGGGATAATGTATTTTTTTTCCAAATATTGCCTTTGTATTTCCTTTTCTTCTTCCGACATCTGCAATTTCAGTTGTGTGTGGGAGTTCATAGAGCCGGACGATAAGCTTGGGCCACAAAGAGAATTACAATTTTGCTGTACAAATTTGTCACCTGTTGTTGCCCTATTTTGCAAGTTATTTCCTGTAACCTTCTCTGGATTGCCCTTTTCGTATCCATCATTATTTACATTTGATAGCTGACGGGCTTTATCCCTTTACAATGAGCCAGATGCATCTGAAAGGGTCCTTTGGTCTGGATATCAGCTGTGGCATTTATATGCGGCCGTGTTGATGGAGCCACGTTTGAAGCACTATTTTTAATAGCAACGCAGGAACAGTTCCAACTTATATTTTTAACGTCGCTATTTACTCCAACGCTCTCATAGTGATACCATTTATCACACGAGTCGCATTGCACCATTTGCTCGGTGTCTTTTTCTTGGAACTTGTTGCAATTATAATCGGTTTGTGACATTTTTTATTATGTTTTATAAACACGATTTTATTTTTGAAAATTTATTAATTTTCCCGACACAGTTCCTTCTGCAGCACAATTAAGTTATTCTTTCGTTTTTATTTTATTTTAGAAGCATTTTTTATTTGAATCGTTTTAAGCACTTCTAAATTGCTTTAAGAAACATAAAAATTGATTAAAAAAAAATTTTTGAAAAAAAAAAACTTAATTCAGTTCTTTACCTCTTCTTTTAAACCAGTAGTTAATCATACGAGAAAGCCGCTATTCTAAATATTTTTGTATATGCATACTTACATACGTATATACCATCCACATTGAGTGCATGCAATATGTATGTACATATTTAAATGAGTGAATATAAAGAAAAACAATTTAAAGAATAAAGAAAGTTAATTTTGGTATATCTATATGTAAGCCTAAGCCTGGAAAAGACCACACCAAGGTTGAATCTTATAGACCTATAAGCCTTTTGTCAAACGTATCAAAGCTGTTTGAAAGAATATTAATAATTAAGTTAAAGATAAAAAAAATATTTAACTGATCGAAAGTTCATACTAAAAGAAGGAGATTTTTTAAGCTCGCCTTTGCTGTACACATCCGATATTCCAACTAACAATCAATGGCACACATCAACATTTGCTGATGATACAGCTGTTTTAAGTATTAATGAAAGCACCCATGCAGCATCACAACATTTACACGACCACGTAATCAATTTGAAAAAATGGTTGAAGAAATGGAGAATAAAGGTGAATTAATAAAAATGTACTCATAATTATAACTTTCACACTGCGTAGGGAATCTAGCCTCCCTATTTGTATAAATAACCAAATGATACCTCAGCTTTCAAACGTCAAATACCTCGGTATACATCTTCATCGTCGCCTTACTTGGAAAAGCCACATAGAATCCAAGTTAACACAAAAGAAGTTAAAAGCAGTCCAACTAAACTGGCTTATTGGCAGAAACTCTACCCTCAGCTTAGATTGCAAACTACTACTGTGCAAGTCGATCCTTAAACCAATTTGGTGCTACGGGATTCGATTATGGGGCACTGTCTCAGCTAGCAATGTTGAAAAAATTCAAAGGCGAAAAATAAGATTCTACGAATGATCACATTTGTTCCCTGGTATATCAAAAACTCTAATATCCACAAAGATCTAAACGTGCCAACAGTTAAATCAGAAATAGCGAAACTTGCGGTAACATATTTGAAGAAGTTAGAAACTCATCCAAATCCTTTGGCGCGTAACATTCTTAATGCTCCTGGTTACATTCGACTAAAAAGAAGAGATACTGATTTTCTTGGCCGTACATTAGAGGGATGGCCCGTAAATGATTTCAACAATCGTGAAACATACATTATTTTTTGTCTAGCACTCGCTGGGCTTATTAAGTATATTTATTTTTTATTTTAGACTTAAGATATGTGTAATTATTGTTAGTTCAAATATATAAGATACAATAAATAAAAATTTAAAAAAAAGTTCTGAAGAAGCGCACATTATTCGATTATTCGATTTTCAATCCAACTACAATTCAGCCAACCTAACATAACCTTAATTTTGAATTCCATCTCTTTGCTGTTTTGAATTTTATAAAATAGCTTGGTAAAAAAATTATGATTAGCTTATAAAAAAGTTGGAGAATCACTATAAAAAAATAGAAAAAGGATTAAATTTAAAAGAAATGAAGAATTTTCATGTTTTTCTGAAGACTTATTGACTTTCTTTCGTGGAAGAGACTTTTACGACCCAATGAAGATTGTTTTGAATACACAAACCAGCGACCAGTGAACCTTATCTTTTGAGGAACTTAACCTTTAAATATGAATTTTTAGCCATTTTTATTTTGTATTCATTGTTATTAAAATGCTCCATCTATTTAAATTTTTTTTAGCCTCATTGAAACTATGGACGAATGGCTAGGAAATGTCAAACTCAATGAACTGTAAGTTATATGTAAAAAAGCCTACATTTTTAATAATTCAGACTTTTTTACAAATAAAAAAAGGCTTTCAAAATTTGAATTTTTTTATTGTCTATGTATTATTACAGCAGCGATATGTATATATATAATGAAGCTTTTATATAAAGAAAATATATTTTACGATTTCTTTTCTATTTTAAAATTCAGTTCCGCTGAAGCTCGCTCTTTTGATGAAACCACAATAAGAGCATCTACAAAACCATTACGAATATCTGTATATGGGACTCATACGCAGTTGCATGACGTAAGTAAAAAACGCCAGAACTACTTAAGAATGCTCTATTCAACTGGGCAAAATGCTCTATTACATTTAGATATGAAGACATTAAGGTATGTGATGGAAATCAATTTTGAAAACTAATGGATGTTAGAACGAAAATGGTTGCGATGAACTACTTTTTGTTGTTCTGTATTTGTATGAAAATGAGTTTTTTCTAATTTTTCATATTATTTTTCTAATATTTTTGTCAAAATTTTTAATTCTTGTTTAATTTGTACCTTCTGGTATACATTTCAAACCCAAATATTAAGGGATTGGATACAAAATAATAGTTAAAATCGATCGAAATTCATCACACTCTTTAAAAACTATCTTATTTAAATACATGATTTTTATTTATCGAATAGTTTTTTATTCTAAATAAAAAATTGTATTTATTCGAGTAAAAAATTGTATTTATTCGAATAATATTTAAATATATAAATTTATTATGCAAACTATTTAAGAGCTTAAAAGTTCGTTTATTAAGAATATTTTTTACAATATTTTTGGGTGATTAATTTTAAAGAAAAATTGAAAAAAATATTTTTAACACTAGCAGAATGTAATGCATTTCTGGATGTACATATAAACTTTGTTTAGTTGTAAACATCATCTATTTAACCCACCAAACTCAGATAATAGAATATAATAAATTGTATACACTTATCTATCGCCAGTTGGGGAGAAAGTCTACCACTCTTGTTTCATGTGTTTTTCTTCAATCTTCCACCTTATATTTGTTGCTGCTTCAGCCAACCTTTTCCTTACACGAAAAAATATGTATGTCCTAGCCTTGATTATAATAAAATTGAACAGGTCATTCACGAGTTTTGATAAAATCTATAGAGACGCTTCTTTAAATTCACATATTTTAATTAGAAAATATTCTAAATAGCCCAAAAGACTTTCTTTCTTAACTTTCGAAATATTTAAATAAAATTGGTGACAAAAAATCACCAAAATAATAGAAAAAAAATATTACTTTGAAAAAAAAAACTGATAACTAATTTTAGATATAGTGTTTTGTTATTATTTTCATTGAATTAAAATGTTTGTCAATTTTTTGTAGGAAGTAAATACAATGGCTGAACGAGATATAGGTTCAACATTTTTACTGCCCCATACACATCTCTATAAACCGGAGAGAGTAAGTTTTAATTATATTTTATTTGTTTTTCATGCATCTTATTCATTTATTTTTAATTTTCTTTTCAGCAGGAAAGTGAATTATCTGGTTTCGACTCCTTTTAAAAAAATTTAGTTTAATTGTATATATTTGCAAGGCGAAAAATAATTAAACAATAAGAATTTTTTATTATTTATTTATTTACTTAAACGTTTCCGTAAAGAAAATATAATTTTCTAAAACATTTGTAACTTTTATGCATTTATTTTTTTATTAAATAAAATATATTTATTGAGGCATAGCAATACTTAACTATAAATGTTTAGAGTAACGTAGCCGAGTTAAAAAAATTTTAAAGAAGCCTAATGAAAAAAATCAAAGCCTTTGAAACAAAATGTTTGTTGATTAAATAATAATTATTTTTCTTCTCTTTTTTAAGTTTAAAATTTTAGGTTAAATTTTATTATCTATAATTTTTTTAAATGGTTTGTAATTGCACTTAAGTACCATGTGTTTAGTTATGTTGTTCTTCAATTCTTTTCATTCATAATATAATATAATACTTACATCTTGATCTTTAATCTCCACTCTCATACACGTTAAACTGTTAAACCTTGAGATCAAGTTCCAGAGTTTCACGGTCTCCGCCGTTTTTTTAAGTTTTTTTTTTTTTTTTGATACTCAAACATTTTAAACTACAATTTACGAAATAAACTTATCTTTATTCAATTAAAATAGTTATGGTACTGCACTAAGCATTTTACACAAATTTCAAAAGATATTTTATAACTAGCTGTGTCCACACACGTTGTGTGCGTCCTGACAATATTTGTATCCATTTTGCTTTGGAAGTAATCCACTCCAAATATTAAGACTACTTTTATAGTTCTTCACGTAAACATATTTACTTTATATAAAGGTACCCATCCATGGATAAAATTCTAAATTTTATATAAAATTCTAAAAATTATTGTAAAGCTCTCTAAAAGGTGTTTAAAATATTTTAATAACAATGTATTTCCACAAAGTAAAAATACAAAGACATATCAAATACAAATTTTATTCAATTGGCTATTTGGCAGAAAGTAATTCATATTTTTACAATATTTTAAAACAATGCCACTGTTGCACAACCTTGTTAAAATATATAAATATAATGGAATTGGGGT
The DNA here is from genome assembly GCA_949628195.1 of Phasia obesa. Classification (NCBI taxonomy): domain Eukaryota; kingdom Metazoa; phylum Arthropoda; class Insecta; order Diptera; family Tachinidae; genus Phasia; species Phasia obesa. Next base: position 4,051,076 of record OX451220.1, read on the forward strand.
ACAAAGGTACCTCCTCACAAAATTTTGTTAAAATCCATCCAGTAGTTTTTACGTGATGCGAACACAAAGAGAAAGACAGATAGGAAATGAGTTACTGTTTTATTATACGAATATATAAATGCGTAAAGGTGAAAGTCAATACCACGCGTTTTACGAGTACACGATTTATATGTGTCTGTTAAAACAAACAGTAGAATCAGTGTAATTGTATGTGACAAGTTACACAACACATAGAACACAAAGCGTAGAATGCTTAAGACGCGAAAAGTAGGTTTACTTCCTCTTTTTCTATTGTTCGCAAGCGCCATGAAAAAATGTCAACTGCATTGGTAACCAAGGATGGTAATTTATATTTTATTTTTAATGCTATCGATAAATATGTTTGTGTCGTTGATTACTTTTTACTTTTTAAGTATAAAATTCATTAAAATAAATTATTACCACAATTTTTTTATAAACAAAATTTACTGTTTCGTAAGAAAAATTTTACATTTTTTGCTGTTTGTGTAATTTTGTCCAAATTTCTAAAAAATACAGCAGTGTGCATCACTCAACTCATAAACAATTCTACTATAATACAACGCCTCCCTTTTTTCTTATAGAAACTCCTTTTTTTAACATGTTATATTAAATTTAGAAATAATTTGTTCACTTTCATTCTCCATTGCTATTTTTTATGAATGTACATTCCTATGTAAAACACAAAGCACAAACAGCTGATTCCATACAGAATGTGCGATCGGTTTCGTACTCTGCTTAGTCCCTTTCCACACGTGCATTTTTTGTTTCTGAAACATTTTTTAAATTCCCTTTTGAAGTTGCATTTGTGTCCATACATTGAAAATTGTGTTTCTGACGACTTTATACTTTTATACAGCCATTCTCATGTCGAAAAGAGCAAACAGCAACAACAATAGAGAGTCGCGGCAGAATTTCAATTACATGAAACCTTGTACGCTGTCCTTTTTAATTCCTCATGTGTTGCAGAAACAAAACTTGCAAGTGTGGAACTGGACTTAAGCAAATGAAATTTGACGAAACTTAACGAAATGTTTGGTTAAGTACATTATAGTTTGCCACATATGATTTATATGTATTCGCACAGTTGCTTAATTTGGCTTAAACTAGCTCATGTATATTATAGTTGGTCCATTAGTTGTAGTCCACCTATTAGTCAATGCAGTATGATACTGGCGATCAAAAAAGAACAAGCCTGACTGTCATTAAACGAGTGTAAATAGTCATCAAATTGAACAAAACATAAACATGACGCCGGCAGAGCAATGGAATTAATTTGTCGATGTTGTAATAGGTGACGAATGCGTGTTTATGTCATTTTCTGTTTAAACATAATTTCTGTATTCCAACAATGTTGTTTGAATGCTTATTGCAGACCGGATAGTAGGAGCACCGTTTAGCAACAGATAGCACTGTTCGCAAATACTACTGTCAAGTTAAGGTGTGTTTAGATTGAGTGTACAAGTCATATGGAATGTCAAATTTTCCATATGTAAAACTGTACATATAGTGTAAACCTCTTGAAACATAACATATGTTATTTACCTATGTGCAATAACATGTGTTAGTTTTTTATTTAAAGCACGCTCTATTTGATGTGTAAAACTATATGACAACAGCTGTTTTCAGTGATGTTCACTTTTATTTTCAAAAATTCCGCTCATACATTTTTATCGTGAATGTAAGGAGTTTAAAATTAACCAATATCTTTATTCTAACTTTTGTTAGTAATTTAATGTTTGAAGATTTATTTCGATACCTCATAGGTGATATTAATAATAAAGTTATGTAATATAATATAGATACATATATTATATATGTATCTGTTTGCGAATTTAATGATATTTAAAACATAGACAGATCTTTATTTTTTGTGGGTCCATTGGGATATGTTTGTTTTCAAAACTAGGGCCAGGAGGGTATAAGGGACATTTTTATACGATTGACTCAATTTTAATAGATGTTGAGAACACAATTTCATAAATGTATAGTGATGAAAGGCAAGGTGTGCTTATCTATATTACCGGTACTACGAAAGACTGAGTTAAATTAAAATTTTACTTTACTATAGTGCATTATTTTTCAAATCTTTTTTAAGACGGTAACTGTGTAAACTGTAATATTACCTAATTAACAACTTTGGACTGTAGGACAAAAAAATGCTATTGAAGTATTGTGGGTATCGAAACTGCTGCAAATCACTTAATTGAGCCGTTGCTTTTGAAAATGAGAGAATTTCATTTTGAAAAAAAAATAAAATTAATAAAACCTAAATCTTATTACAAATTAACAAAATTTTATGTTTTTAATCCATGTTGAATAGTTCTATTTTTATATTGCAATATATTAGGAAAAATCTACGCTATGTAACCTAGGAAATATAAGTATTGTAATTTCTTTCTTTCTTTTTCCACTTTTTACTTTAAAATTTAATTATTTAATTTTAGTTTTTTTTGGGTTTTTTGTTTTGCTGTACCAAAAAAGAATGAAATGATAGTAAATAAACTATTTAATTTTTTGGTATTATAATTACATTCCAGTAAAAGAAAATCAACGTTTTCATCAAACATTTTCTTTGAAAATGAGACAACTACATTGACGCATACAAACTTACATACAATAAGACCACAAAATAATAAGTCTATTACGGCTTGTGATTTTATTAACGCCATTCAAATGCAAATAATTAAATTAAATAAAATGGAGTTCTTTCTTTCATTTTCAAAAGCAACGGCTTTTTAAAGAAATTTAATTCTTTTCTATTCTCATAAGAATTAGGATAAAAAATATTTTATTCCTAATAAAAAGGAGCGAAAATAAATTGACATTAACATCAACAAAATTATTCATTTAATTGTTGCTGATATAGTTCAAATGATATTAATTAATACTTATTGTATTATTTATTATAATTATTTTTTGTTTTTATATAATTTCTCTCTTACAAATTGAATTCTGTACTGTTGTAGAAGCTTCCAAATGATAACACAAAATGGTAGTTCTTTGCATAGTTGACATCACTAGCGGTTTTCTAATAAAATGAAATGGCGGCAAAAATATGAAAAATTGGCTAATAACTTATTACAGCAAGTCCCAATAAAGCTAATATTATTAGTTTTATTATATAGACTAATAATTTAAAAAAATAATTCATCTAAACCACACTTTGAAGACCAGCTGTTTTTAATATTTGATTTTTGTTTTTAATATTGGAGGTTATGTTATATGTACGTAACATGCGTACGTTTAAACACAAAAATTATAAACCATGTGTAAAACACTGATTTTGACATACGCATGAAATTCCATATGGATAGCAATTTTGACAGTACATATGACTTGTACACTCAATGTAAACACACCTTTAGTGTTAATGTTTTTCATTTTATGTCTAATGTAGACTGGGTATCGACAATGACATCTTAGTTGTTTGAAATTGCATTACGACTCTGGAACAGAATATCCATAATTAAAAGAACAGCAGTAACTTCAAACTCGTTTAAATTTCTTTTGTGTTTAGTTTTCGTTCATAACATTATTAAAAAAATGAATAAAATTTTATGAAAGTATGGTAACATTTTTGAGAGTGTGAGAGGCTAAAATTGAGAGCATAAGTAGAAATAGTAGACGAGGGTAAATCCCCGTCTACATTAGTCATTAACATGTCTGAACAAAAAACAAACTGCATATGAAAAAAAAGAGTATTAATAATAATGTTTTTTTATATGAAGTTTGACTTTTGTTAAGACAGGTTAATGACTAATGGAGACAGGGGTAAAGAATATCTATCAACAGTGTTAAATTAAAGTTAGTATCACTGGCCTGTTAAATGTTATATTAAAAGGAAGTTGCAATGCAAGCCGAATATATTTATATTTTATTTTAATATTTTATTTTAATTTTAAGTTCTTCGAAATGATGTGCATTTTATAGACTCTTAAAAATATTTCAAGTTTGGAATATGAGTTTGTGCGAAAAGAAGATCAAAAAATATTTTTATTCAACTTTTTGTAAAATTCTCTACTCTTTATTTCATAAAATCATCCAAGTTATCTGTTTAGCGGACATTGTTTCCCAACAGTTACGTGGTGTTTGTTTTAAACCACGTAAGCGCCATTTTTTTCAAAATTTACTTTTTTGTTTTTTATGATAGAAAATAACATTTTCCACCTGACTACATTCTCATCTTAACAACATTGTACGAAAGAAAATAAATAAAACTATTTTTAAAACCTCGTAAGCGCCATGAAAATGACATTTGCATGCAAAATGCACTGGTTTTTATATTTCATGTCGGAAATTTTAAAGTCTTAACCAATAAATTTTTGGTAACGGAGATGAAAAGAATTCTGGAAATTTTCAGACCATTCGGAGTATTTTTAGTAAAGTTTAAAGTTTCTTTTTGGAAAACATAAGATCAAATGTTAATCTACACAGAATTTTGGGTTTTCTGAATATAGCTACAAAATTTGCAAATTGCTGTTGGTGCCAAAAGCACGTAAGCCACAGATTTGGCTAAAGTTATTTTTAAGTAACAAATTTTTTAATCAAAAAGTTTATACAACTAGAGAATCGCACAGACATGTTCTGCAAAAAAAAAATTGTTTTGAAATCCATTTTTAAAAAGTTATTATGTTTTTTTGTTTTATGAAAAATTATTGTTTTCTGAAAAATGATTGCTTCCTTTTAAAAAACAAAAAAATTTTAAAATAATTGACTGTAGACGAAGGGGAATTAATATCCTATATGATTAAAAAACATGATGTTTTATCCAATTAAAAAGCACTAAATTTTTTTTTACGAAAGTTGAATGAATATCCTTCTATTAGTGATTTTATTTCTGTATTAAAACAATATTTCTCTCATAATATAACAACTGACATTAGAGTTGCCATTCCCAAAGTATCATATCAAATCATATTCCAAACGCAACATGGATGAACCGATGTATTATTGCTATTTATTAATAGTTATTTTATTATATTTATAGTATCAATAGTAAAACTTTGTATTTAGAAGCATTTATTTATCATTGTGTCATAAAATAAAGTAATTAATGTTTGTTCTATTTTTTAACTATTAATTCATTAATTTATAAACCAAAATTTCAAATAAAAAATAATTTTAATAAAAAAAACAATACATATATTTGCAAGAAAAAAATTTTTTTATTTAATTTTTTTTTTAATTATTATTCTAAAAATTAAGAGATAACTGTGCCGATTTGTAGGATTTGCTTAAATAAATTAAATTAAACTTCATATGGTCTCTCTGCCATCACTTTCAACATTCTATACTAAAGAAGAACCTAAACCTATTCGTGTGCATGGGACAATGATTAGCCATGATGACTTTTTAGTGAACTTTTCCGATTACGCATTGTTACACATATGTTTCGCTTCTACAACCATATAATACGACTAATAGTCTTTTTACACTGACCAACATGTCAGTCTCTCGCCCTTTTTAGGATACTGGAGTTGATTTCGCCGCACCCTTCGACCTAAAATCTTATGCCGGACGCTGTTGTAGGGTCTCTAAAGGATAACAACTCCTTAAAGCTACTGGAGAAATCACGACGTTGAACCCTCCGTACTATGTATTCCGATAAAGGAACTGCCGTTCTCGGTGCGACGCGACGACAAAATACTCTTTTTATCCGCTCTACAAGCATTCTTTTTCAGAATAGCAGGGTGAAACTTCTCGTATGGTGCTTTATACCGCCTGGTGCACCCCACATGGGCGGCCTCTGGGAAGCAGGAAAAAAGATTTTTAAATTCCATTTGAAAAAATTACAATAGCCAAAGTTTCACATATGAAGAGTTTAGTACAATGCTTACGCGAATAGAAGCTTGTCTGAACTCAAGACCGCTAAGTGTAATGAGTGATGACCCATCAAGCTTCTACGTTCTAACCTCTGGCCATTTTCTGATAGGAACTTCCCTATTATCCCACCAGGGCATGACTTGTCTAATCGATGGTAAAAGAAAAGATCGAGAACAATGGAAAGATGAGAATTTTAAGGAACTCCATAAGAGAACATAATAAAAGTACCCTCAACGATATTACGTAACCGATGATCTGGTTTTTATCAAACTAGGTACTATGCCAATAGTAACGACGCCTAGGTCTAATATAAAACATATATTAATTCCACAACCTTCCCAACAATACTATGATTTTTTTTTCTTTTTCTTTGTCAGCCAATGCCTCGTCACAGCCGAGGAAGAGCCACCCATAAAAAATCGGAAACCAATATCTATAGACTCTAAATCTAACACTAAACAACACAACTACGACGTATAAAATTCTATAGGATGAATGTTGTGGACAAGCTCTAAATAGTCCAACGTTTTCAGTATTGTGTGAACTGTTTTGCTCACTCTAACCGCGTGTCTAAATACCTTTATCCCGACCGTTGTAGACAATGTGGTGATAGACATCAAACTCTCCTCCGTCCTCTCAAACGCACACCAACAGGAACATCTACATCGGGTAGTAATTTACCTAGAGCCGGCACCGCAACCGTCATCATAAAATTAAACCTGAATCAGTGCCCTAAATGGGCACTGATTCGAAGTCTCTCAATCGCAGGGTACAACATAGCGCCATAGCAGTAACTGTTGGTTCTGTTAATCACCAATATTTTAGATCATAATAAAATATTGTGAAGAGTAGACATAAAAGTTCAAGGCGAAGATTTTCAAATAAAAAAACGTGTTAGTTGTAATTACGAACAATTGAAAAGTATTTTGCTAACAGAATTATCAAACTTCTTGTGTATTGGTAATTCATCATTGGCATTAGATTTTAAATATGATTTCTGTCATATGACCGCCACGGCTGGCGCGGATGTAATCCAATCTGGTCGTCCAATTTTCGATGACTTTTTCCAACATTTGTGGCCGTATATCGGCAATAACACGGCGAATGTTGTCTTCCAAATGGTCAAGTTTGTGGCTTATCCGCATAGACCAATGACTTTACATAGCCCCACAGAAAGTAGTCTAGCGGTGTTAAATCACAAGATCTTGGAACAGAATTCACAGGTCCAAAAGGTGAAATTAGGCGGTCACCAAACGTGTCTTTCAATAAATCTATTGTGGCACGAGCTGTGTGACATGTTGCGCCGTCTTGTTGAAACCACATCTCCTGGACATCATGGTTATTCAATTTAGGAATGAAAAAGTTAATAATCATAGCTCTATACCGATCACCATTGACTGTAACGTTCTGCCCACCATCGTTTTTGAAAAAGTACGGACCAATGATTCCACCAGCCCATAAAGCACACCAAACAGTCAGTTTTTCTGGATGTAACGGTGTTTCGAAATACACTTGAGGATTAACTTCACTCCAAATGCGGCAGTTTTGTTTGTTGACGTAGCCATTCAACCAGTAAGGCGTTTCATCGCTAAACAAAAATCGCTTATGAAAGTCGGGAACAACGGTAATCTCGTTTTGGGCACTTTTGCAAGCGTTGTTCAGGCGTGAGTCTATTTGATATGATGAATTGCCAAACCAAACTGAGAATAAATCACTTGACAGCTGTTAAGTCGGTCGCCATCTTTAAAAGTAATACCAACTTAAAGTTCTATACCTCTATAAAAAAACACCCTTTATTTATAAGAAGTGGCAACTTCATACGGGTTATTTGCAAATAGTTTTGTTAATCAGGGATTACTTTCGTGAGTCAACTATTTGCTAATAAAAAAATACTTCACTGTTTCTATAAACGTAGTACGTTTATACGCAGGACTTATTCACAAATAAAAATATTGGAAATAGAAACATCAATGAACATTTTTTTATGTTTTGGAGAATATAAATAATAATCCTAGCAAAACGTGGACTTTTATACATGAAGCTTTTGGAAGGGTTAAAGAACAGGCAATTGGGGGACATGTTGAGGTGTCATTTACATCGATTATCTTAGAAAGGAAAGAGCAATTGCTGGCGAATATTATTAACGAGCCTTTTGACAGTTTCAATATTGATTTGAAGGAAAAACGACCTTGTCTAGTATAGGCTGACTTCCAAAACGTCAATTGCTTTGTATACGAACAAAGTAAGGTGTTTCATAATGCCGCAGTACTGAACTTTGACAAGTTTTAAAGTTGATGCATTATTTTAGAACTTTGCATATGTGTATGATTTTAATACGGTAACACAACTGTATATACACTTTGTATTGATACATTTTTGAAGTCTGTCATACCCTTCTATTTCCTGTTTTTAAATGACTGATTCGGAAGAGATTTAGGTCGAAGGGCGAGCTCGTCGTTCAATCAAGCGCCTATTTTGAGGACCTTGAGAAATCTTATTATTGGGAGAAATTAAAATTCAAAGACGATGGAATAAAAGTACACAAAACGCTTTTATGCCGAGAATATCCTTTGTTCAAAAAGTCACGGAATTATCTAATTTCCTTATAAAGAGTGTGCTATTGGCTGTCTGTTTTCTAAACTTGGACTCAGAGATAAGGGGAGAAGTGTTCATTAATAATTACTGCCCAATCGATTAAAAAAACAAATTTCTTCGTGTACCCACTTTAAATATTGGACTGCAGAGATGGCGCAGTAGTTAAACCCACAACTACTGTTTTATCTTCAAAACTACCCCTTCGATTTCAAAAATAGTTTATTTTCCGCTTAGAAAGATCCTAGTAGTGAGCTCATGTGTTGCCAGGTAAAATAAAATAGTAAATGAATAAAGTTTGTAATCTTGTATCTGTACCGCTAACCGTTATTTTTAACGTCATAAAGCAATAAAGTGCTTCTAATTGTACATTTTTCTGGATGCTATGGTGTTTCGACAATGGCTTGTGAATTACACAGTGAAAACTTAGTAAGGGTTTTACTACCTTTGATAGTAGAATCAAACCTGTCAAGTCCGTGTTTTTTATCGAAAAGTTTTTATTTGTTGCTTTGTGTTATTATCGCATTAAATGCGGCAATTGATTTAAAAAATATCGTTGTTTTAACCTGAGTTGATTGATAATAAGTTACCAAACAAAAGAAATGTTAAAACAACCAAGAACTCCCAAATCGAAGTCGGTTGTCAAACAAAGGAGGGTTGCCAATTTATGGTTTTACTCTTTTTGATACCATCATACTTACATTTTAGCTCAATTTTTCAAAGTAATCAACAATAAACATATACACAGGTCGTAATTTTTATTTTTAATAAAGATTTTTGTTTTTTGCCTTAAAAGTATAATTTTTCTGTTTCTATTTATTTTCCATGTAAACTTTGCAATTTTGCATTAATAATGAAAACAAATCCACAACGACAATATTAAATTAGTTTTTGTTGTTGTTATTTTTTTTACTTTTTTAATAATTGAATAATAAATTGAAAAACAAAAGAAAATAAAAATAAAATAAATAACCTATTGAAAACAAATTTTACATTACAATTTAAACAAACAGTGTAAAAAATAAATAATCATATTTTACAAATACAGAGAGTATAGATGCAGATGCAGTTGTATATGTATGTATATGAAGTAACAAACACATTGTAACATTGTGGCCTCGCAGCAGTTTTTTATTTATTTTTATTATTAATATTTATATTGTTTTACTTATCATTTCTTTTTTTAACGAAATTTTGTTGTTGGTGTTGTTGCTGTTGCTGTTCTTGTTGTTGCTGTTGCTGTATATATTTCGGTTTTTATACGGCGGTTTCAGTGTGACTGTGTGAGGATAAACGTTCAACGTCTATTTCTGGTATTGTTAATTCGTCTGGTATATTATCAGCATATTCTAAGGAAGACGTCTCCGAAAGGCGTTTACTTAGCGAGGTCTGTTTTCGTAAAACTTCGGCTAAGGAAGTGTTGGCATGATCGCCGTACCGCGCATCCAATCCCTGGCGGAAAGCGTTAACGACACGTATCTAAACGTTTAAATAACGAAAATGAAAATTGGAGTTTGAAAAAGAAAAGGTAAAGATTTCAACAGTGAAACAAAATTATAGGTTAGAAAAAAAGACAGACATACTAACAGTTACAAAAAATAAACATGTTAATAATGACAGCAGAAACAGTTTTAGTTACAGAAATAGACAGGTTAAATGTATGTATGTACGAGTATGTTTAAATGGAGTCGGTAGACAGACCAATAGAAACATTCGTATATTTAGTTAGATAAACAATTTTTAGACAGATAGATATATATATATATATATGTAGATAGATAGATAGATAGATAGATAGATAGATAGATAGATAGATAGATAGATAGATAGATAGATAGATAGATAGATAGATAGATAGATAGATAGATAGATAGATAGATAGATAGATAGATAGATAGATGGATAGATAGATAGATAGATAGATAGATAGATAGATAGATAGATAGATAGATAGATAGATAGATAGATAGATAGATAGATAGATAGATAGATAGATGGATAGATAGATAGATAGATAGATAGATAGATAGATAGATAGATAGATAGATAGATAGATAGATAGATAGATAGATAGATAGATAGATGGATAGATAGATAGATAGATAGATAGATAGATAGATAGATAGATAGATAGATAGATAGATAGATAGATAGATAAATAGATAGATAGATAGATAGATAGATAGATAGATAGATAGATAGATAGATAGATAGATAGATATATAGATAGATAGATAGATAGATAGATAGATAGATAGATAGATAGATAGATAGATAGATAGATAGATAGATAGATAGATAGATAGATAGATAGATAGATAGATAGATATATAGATAGATAGATAGATAGATAGATAGATAGATAGATAGATAGATAGATAGATAGATAGATAAATGGGTAGATAGATAAATATGTATATAGTAGGTAGATGGATAAATGATAGATCTGCAGATAAGTAAGAGAAGCCATTAAAAAAAAACAAAATCAACAATAATAATAAACACAAACATAAAGCACACACAAAACAAAAGCATATACCTAAATATGTATGAATGTAATATTATGTATATGTACATATATTTACAATTATTGAATAAGCTTTCTATAAATAAACATAAGTATATAGTATGTAGAATGTACTTATGTATGTATAATTTGGCATAAATAAAAAAAACATTTTGCTGTTTAGCATGCATTTTTGTTAAATTTTTATAAACATTTACTAATTCGTAGAACAATAATTAACTGGTGGTTAGGAAATTCTTGAGTACGTGTACGATGCATTTCTATACTCTCTCTAATTTTTACACAAGCTGCAGCTTACGTATTCAGTAACAGGGATCAAAGTGGTTCGAGGGCATTGAAATAATTCCGTGACTTTTAGTATTTCCTGGACAGTTACTTTCAATTCAACATTGCTTAAGTTAACTGTTATATATTACTGGACAACATTGAAAGCAAACAACCTCCGCAGTTTTAACAAAAGTGCTGACTCAACATTATTTTTTACGTTTAAACACCATATGGTGACTTGCTTAAAAAAACAATACTTTTATCTGGAGCTACTTTAACGTATATTTTCAGAGCAAAGAGATGTAATGTTTATATGCTTTGTCTAGTCATTTCTTCTTTTTGAGCATCTTTTTTGGCCTACCAACTACAACGAGTTGTATTAACCTAGGGTACATAAATTCGCCAATTGATGGGTGGCAATAGCAAATTCACACATTTTCGCCATTTATTAAATTAAGCGTAAAAAACGATCAGAAGAGCATTTCATTTAATTGAAAGAATATTTAAAATTGCTACAATCGTTCCGATTATGGGAATTTTTTAATTGACAGAAGACGGAATCTGTTTAATCACTTTAGTTTAACTTTTCGAAACATGGCCATTGTCATTACATGAGAAAAGGATTCCTCTTAATACGAGTACAAACTCATGATGCGATTCGTTATATAAGTATGTATATTAAATTCAAGAGTTTGGCTAATTGTTAATTTATCTTTTAGCTGTTTTTAAGTGGAAATATATAAATATATAAGATAAGAGAAGGAGCACTTTAACAAACGTTGTCTAGTTAAAAAGTACAGTGTATAAATTAAAAAAGTTTTAAATAAAATAGCTAGGACTCCAAAGAAACTAAAACTTTATTTATAAAAAAAACATACAAACTTTAATAATAACGCTTTTCTATATAAGCTTTCGTAAAGAAGAAACAAAAGATAAGGGCACAAGATATGAATTTACCTGCCAAACAATTTAGCAGCTGACAGCCGCAGTTTAAAATGGAAATAAAAAAATACTAACATTTATCAGGGTGGCCAAAAATAGAAATTTTGCAAACTGTCTGATTTCTTGTAAAATACTCCAAATATATTGACCAGTGGGAAAAAGGGAAAAAAGTTTCTTATGGTAAGTTAAGTACATCACGGTTTTAATAGTGGATCGTATGAAAAAAGGTACACAAAAACCTTACATAAATTCCTGCCTCATATTGTTGTTGCACAAGAGTGTTGCCACTTCCAATGTTATTGCAGTTAAGTGTTGCCGCTTAAAAATGTTTCCAAATAAAAATGTTGCCACTTGTAAATGTTATATGTTGTATTATAGAAAAGTGTTGACACTTGTGAGTGTATTGATAGAGAAGTATAGCCAAATGCAAGTGTTTCTATAGAAAGGTGTTGCCACATGTAAGGCTTGTTGAAGAAAGGTGTTGCTATTTAAAAGTGCCAATTGCAAATACATTTATAGAAAAATTTTACGACTTGTAAATAATTCTATTTATTCTACTTTTTAACAATTTTGTTGAAAAGAGGTTGTCCTTTTTGAAATGTTTCTGTACAAGAGTGTCTGCATCAAATGTTTTTTTTTTGCTTTCTTACTGCGTTAATAACCAACCAGAAACAGTATTTTAATACTGTTTGTTTATATGAAGTTTGACTTTTGTTATGACAATTTGATGGCTAATGACAATGTTGGTGTTATATTTTAGTTTCTTTTCAAACAGCGCCATCTGTTGCTCAAACGTACTATTACTATCTGCTGTGCAACAAGCACTCAAACAAAATTGTTAAAACAGAAAATGAAATACATATAACAACATGCACAAATAAATTCCGTTGCACTACCGGCGTCATGTTTATGATTTATTTAAATTGATGGCTAGTGAAGACTGAGTGGGGTGTTAAGATATAATCTATTTTATTTCGACAGCGTTTTCTTGTTCGATCTCATTTTTAAATACTCATTTTCTCAACAATTTTACCACAGTTTTATAAAATTAATTGATTTCGTAAGCAAAACCGCGAACGAAAATAAAAAACATTTCATAAAATGAGAGACTTTTTGAAGCCAATGCTGTTGATTGACTTATGGACCTTGTTTATTTGGCAGAAATTTCCGACGTATTCTGTTTCACCACTCATTTCTAATCTTTAAGCACTCCATATTTTGGTCAGATTATATGTGCCCGTGTTCTTCAACTGAGCTTTTTTTTCATTTCAAAAGGTATCAAAAGTGTTTAAGGTCTTTAATTTTTAATAAGTTTTCTTTTTAAATAAAAGTCATAAAAACTAATTTTAAAGGTGGAAAGATCTTTACAAACAGTGACGTACCGATTTTTGAGAAACATACGCAATTATATTTAAAGTCTGAACTGTAAAAATAAAAATTTGAAAAAATTCAAATATAATATTTTCATTATCCTTTTTCTAAATACAACAATATGAATATCGCTCTTCCTCTAATTATTGTTACAGTTGGAGATATATCATTGAGTGAAATATAAATATACAAGTAATTGCCGCGAATAATAGCATCAAGTCTATTCGATAAAGCTTTTTGTATTTCCAGCTCAATAACTTTTAATGCTACCGTTAAATGTTATCTATCACTTGAACACTGCCGAAGTGGCGATTTTTTGTTTATTTTTGGTAGTCATTGAAATCAGACAACCTCATTATTTAAAAACAACGGAGAAATATGAAAAACCAAAACCAGTACCAAAGAAAGGCTTAGAAAGTGTTTTACTGAGCTCCGTTGTTGGCGTACCATCACAAATAATGCATTTATTGAGGGCCTTAAAAAGGGAAATAAAAAATTTTGGACAAATCGTATCCTTACAAAGTCTAATTTCAGGCATGCTAAGGAAATAAAACTCTTTTTGGCCGAAAAATATCCTTTATCCAAAAACTCACGGAATTATCCAATTACTTTGGTCTATTGTCCCATTATCGACGATTACCTATAAGGCGTCAACTGCCTTTGGCCTCCAAAATGGACCATATAGAACAATCTATTAGATTTAATTTTGGGGAGTACGGTGGCCGTAGCTGTGACGAAATAACTCTGTGAACTTTTTTTTTGTAAAAATTTTGAGTTTAACAGGATAATTGGGATTGCAAGTCTTGTTAAAACGTAAAACTTCGTATACTTTTTTCAAGATATGAGTAGATTTTTTTTATTTATATTTACGTCTTCTTCAATAAAAACGAGTAGTGAGCATCCTGTGGCAGTTACAGCGGCCCAAACCACTACTGATCCAGAAGCTAGCTTTCGCAGAAAAAATATATTGCACTTGAATCATACACGTTTCTCTGTTTGTTTACATATTGCTAAACCTTAGAAAATTGCTTTATCAAAAAGGACAAATTTTCATGCTCGGCCCCAACGTGTAAGGGTTTGAACACCTTGGCTTCTGTTAGGTGAAGTGCCTTTTTTGTAGGTGGTAAATCTAGCACCTTTTGTATTTTGTACAAAAATTACAATCGTAGTACAATTTTAATATGTGTTCCATGCTACGAGCAGATTGTCAATTGATTGGAATTTTTGCCAATTGAACTGCGCTTTGTTGTGAACTACGTTGACTTTTGGACTTCACTTTTCGTAACATTGATGTCGAATTTGTTGTTTTTGGATGTTAATCTCCATAGTTCACACGTATAAATACAGTCAGAGACTAAAGTTTAAATACACCTCAAAATTCTTTGTACATTGCAAATGTAACGATAAATCCCACAATAACAACAAAATGCAGCGGACAAAAGTTTAAATACATCTTGCAAAAGAGAAAACTTATTAACCGACTTCAAAAAAGAAGGAGGTTATCAATTCGTCTGAATGTTGCTTTTTTTATGTATGTAACCGCAGAACTCAGCCATTTCTCAACCGATTTTAAAATTTTTTTCTTTATTTGAAGGGTTGTGGTTTCAGGTTGGTCCCATTTTAA
The DNA here is from genome assembly GCA_949628195.1 of Phasia obesa. Taxonomy (NCBI): domain Eukaryota; kingdom Metazoa; phylum Arthropoda; class Insecta; order Diptera; family Tachinidae; genus Phasia; species Phasia obesa. Next base: position 4,066,243 of record OX451220.1, read on the forward strand.
AAACAGTTCATTATATTAAAAATTAAAGGGTGGCCCCATACAACATACATGTTTTTTACGTGTATTAAGAACCGTAAAGGGCACCAAATTAAAATTTTAAAAAATTGCGTGTCGCTATAGCTCCCAACGGCAGAAATTAATAAAAAAATAAATTTAAAATGTAAAGGGTGTCCCCATAGGTGCAGTAATTTGACCTATATATGCATATCTTTTGAACCGTTATAGACAAAACCTCGAAAATTTTACAGAAAGTCGATTACTATGACCGTTATAATAAAATGTATAAATATTCAAAATTTTAAATTAAAGGGTGCTCCAAAAATTCATTTAATTTGATGTATATGGCCATACTTTTGAACAGTTGTACACAGACCTCTGAAATTTACTAAGAGCCTGTATTGCTAAGTCAGCTATAACAAAAAGTATAAAATTTGAATTTGGAGATAAAAGGGTGTCCCAATAGTTAATGTAATTCTATGTATGTGGCTAAACTTTTTAACTGTTATAAACAGACAGCTGAAATTTTCAAGAAACCTGTGTTCCAAAGTCCACTATAGCAAATATACAATTTGAATTCAGAAATTAAAGGGTGTCCCCATAAATTATGTAATTTGAACTATATGGTCCTATCGCTTGAGCCGTAAAACACAAACACTTAAAAATTAGGCAGAATGTCCAATACTTTCTCTGGTATAATAACAAGTATAAATATTTGGAATTATAATGTAAAGGGTGTCCCAATAGTTCATGTAATTTGATATATATGGCCAAACTTTTGAACCGTAATAGACAGACAGTTGAAATTTACAAAGAATCTCTGTGACCACGTCCTTTATAACAACAGGTCTTTAATTTAAAATTGTAAATTAAAGGGTGTCCTAATATGAGATGTTATTTGATCTATGTGACCCTATCTTTGAAACCGTTATACACAGAGGCTTGAATGGTGTCCCCATAAAATACGGATGCTGGTGAAAATAGCCTAACTTTTGAACAGTAATAGGGGAGGCTTGACATTCACATAGT
>OX451220.1:4067468-4088863 GCA_949628195.1 Phasia obesa
ATTTCAATGTTTTTCCACAGCAAAACCAGAGTACTACTTCTGCAACATTTTTTCATGACTTTTTCATAGAAATTTTTTATGTATGTAATTTGACAGCATTCCGCATGAAAAACTGAACAGACTGATACTCTGTTAATAGAAAATATTTAAATGGCTGTAATTCCAGAGTCTGAAAATAAACAAAACGCTTAGCAAACGTTTCATGCAAAGATACAAACTTTCAAACTTCCTTTACTCATTTCTGAGTAAGCAAAACAAATACTTTTTTATTTGACGAAAAACGCAAACAAAAGAACTGGGTTATTGCTTGCTTTGATATACCATTACAATCGTACTATTGCGAACAAAACGAAACTAGAAACGCGTTTGTTTCGAGAGATTGATTTATTTAGTAATTGATTTTAGAATGCCGATTTTTGATTAATTTTGTTATAATTTTGGAAATACTGCTCTTTAATTTAGCTTTATATTTAATTTTTTTTCTTTCTTTAAATAAGATTCTTGAATTTTGCGCTTGACTTTTTATTTTACCATACGTAGTATAAGGTAAAGTATAGTAATCATGAAAAAATCGAGGTCGGGATTTTGACAGATTTATATGTTTTGAGGTCTCCTGAATCCATTTTTACTATTTTCGCGATGATGTCTGTGGGTGGGTGTGTATGCCACTATTTTTGCAGAGCTTATAGAGAGATAGGAGAGATGATTTATATGTAAATAGCCTTATTTTTGGAACCGTAATAGGTAGACTCTTGATGATAGGTACAGTAGATGTTGTACTTCGGCCGTTGTAACAATTACTAATATCTAAAGGGTGTTCCATCAGTGACATGTTTTTCATATATTACCTTATTTTCTTCTTTCCGCAATAGGTAGGCGCCTGATATTTTCATAGAAAGTGTATTACCCTGGCCGTTATAATAACAATTCCTAAAATTTAAAGGTTGTTCCAATAGCTATGCAATTTTCGCGAATATGACTTTGATTTTAAAATTAAAGGGTGCCCCATAAGACATAAAAAAATTAACAAATTGCATTTTTAAACTCGTACTAAACATAGTACGGAACCCTACGTGTGTGAGATTAACTCACACTTGACTCATTTTTTTATTTTGTTTATGTGTTAGCTTCGGTGATTAATTTGTTGTAGGGTAACTTCAATTTTTATAAAAATTGCAAGTTTTGTAACTAACTAAGATGTATCACACTTATTTATGTGGCCCTTTATTCTAATTTTTAATTTTACGTTGACGCCACATATGTATATTAACTGCGCATACACATATTGTATGCACGTGATGCGACAAAGGCGTGGATATTTAATTACATATGTATGAGTTTTGTCATAATAATGATGATGAATTTATACCAATGCGATTTCATTTTCAAATTTTATAAGAATACTTTGGAAAACGAAAATTATAAATGAAACACTCAAATTGAAATTAAAACGCTAATGTAAATACCAGTATTGGAACTTTTTAATTTTCCTTTATTTTATCAATTGATAATATACAAAACATCGCACCGAGTTTATGACATTTCAGTCATTCAGATGACAATCACCTAAATTATGACAAAATTCTATAACTTTTTTCATTACATTGAAGTCATAATTCCGATGATAGTACGTTGTCTTTAATACGATAATGAATTTTTGAGTGTAGCAGATATAACAGATTAGTGACCAAGAATTCAATAATAACGAGTGATTTTTTAAGAGCTTGAGAAATTTTTTTTTTAAAAAAAACGCATAAAATTTGCAAAATCTCATCGGTTCTTTATTTGAAACGTTAGATTGGTCCATGACATTTACTTTTTGAAGATAATTTCATTTAAATGTTGACCGCGGCTGCGTCTTAGGTGGTCCATTCGGAAAGTCCAATTTTGGGCAACTTTTTCGAGCATTTCGGCCGGAATAGCCCGAATTTCTTCGGAAATGTTGTCTTCCAAAGCTGGAATAGTTGCTGGCTTATTTCTGTAGACTTTAGACTTGACGTAGCCCCACAAAAAATAGTCTAAAGGCGTCAAATCGCATGATCTTGGTGGCCAACTTACCGGTCCATTTCTTGAGATGAATTGTTCTCCGAAGTTTTCCCTCAAAATGGCCATAGAATCGCGAGCTGTGTGGCATGTAGCGCCATCTTGTTGAAACCACATGTCAACCAAGTTCAGTTGTTCCATTTTTGGCAACAAAAAGTTTGTTAGCATCGAACGATAGCGATCGCCATTCACCGTAACGTTGCGTCCAACAGCATCTTTGAAAAAATACGGTCCAATGATTCCACCAGCGTACAAACCACACCAAACAGTGCATTTTTCGGGATGCATGGGCAGTTCTTGAACGGCTTCTGGTTGCTCTTCACTCCAAATGCGGCAATTTTGCTTATTTACGTAGCCATTCAACCAGAAATGAGCCTCATCGCTGAACAAAATTTGTCACATTTGAACATTTCGAACCGAACACTGATTTTGGTAATAAAATTCAATGATTTGCAAGCGTTGCTCGTTAGTAAGTCTATTCATGATGAAATGTCAAAGCATACTGAGCATCTTTCTCTTTGGCATCATGTCTGAAATCTCACGTGATCTGTCAAATACTAATGCATGAAAATCCTAACCTCAAAAAAATCACCCATTAGAACAGAACGGGTAACAAAAAGTGATGACAAGAGATGACGACAACTCAAATTTGAAGATATTTCCAACAGAGGAAAAATCGCAAAAAGTTCTTTACAGGGAACAACGTCCACATCAACTAATACGTCGCCAGCAGCTGATACGAAGTATTCACCAGCAGGAACAGAACTTCCAGAAGATCCCTTTTTGAAGCTGAAGAAGATAGAAGGGATGTGGAAACACTGATCTAGGAGTTGGAGAAAAAAAGAAAACTGGTGGTTAAAGGGAGGTAAGTGACAGTGTGTGGTGTTAAAAAAGGGGTCATCTTAATCACAGTTATGGATAACTCGATGACTATGGAAGGGTATGGGCAACTGGAGCGTAAAACCTTGCTCCCATTCCTGTGGTGATTCATTCTTTTGGCACGTAACAATAAACGGTAAAAGTTAAACTGTTGATGTGGTCGGACGTGTTTCGAAGAGCTCTCCTGCTTCGTTTTTTGTTAACCATATTAATTAATAAATATAAACTCCATTATTAACCATAACTAATTTTTTTTTCATAATTTTGAAACAAACATAAATATTAATTTAAAATCACAAATCGAACAACATATGTAAGTAAATTAAAATCATCAAAATCAGATTTTTGCACACTCAATAAACAAACAAATATCACAATACAATAACAAAAGAAAAAAAAACAAATGTAGAGATCACGGAGAAAACCCTTAAACAGGAAAAACAAGAGCAAATCTTTTGAAGTAACAAACGAAGCTATTAACAACAATATGCATGAGTCAAACAATATCACAAAAACAACATCACCTGAATAAACTTCTGCGAATAAGCGTTTAAGAGAAGTTTTACAAAACTCGCTCTTAGAAAACGTTAGTAAAACTCCACGTCTATCGACCTCCGAATCACCTTTTAAATTAATAACAATAATAGATAAACGCTTTGATAAACTTACGGAGCAAATACACAATATAATGGAAAATAAATTTGAAGAACACAAAGAAGAACTATTAAGTGAAATAGATAAGAGATTTAACTTAATAAAACAGATTTACATGCTTTAAACGAAAGAGTAACCTTTTTGGAAACCAATACCATTAGTACAATTGAAGACAGTGTTAATCAGTTAGAGTTAGAAACTTCTAAGTTTAAAAATATGAAAAAAGAAATAATTGAACTCAAGAGAAAACTAAATAAACAAGATAATTCAACAGTAGCTGGTAGTGTTCGAATACGTGGTGTACCATACTATGATAATGAAAATTGATATGACATATTTAAACAACTTTGCCATAACTTAAACGTTTTTACGCCTCAAATTGATAACATTTATAGACTAAATAAAATATACAAGAATAATAAAATAATTTCACCAAATGATGATGTTATAGTTGTAAAAATGCATTCGCCCTATGAAAAAAATTTTCTTTTAAAAACAATTGCTAAATACAAATATATATATATATATATATATATATATATATGTATATATATATAAGCGCTTGATATATATATATATATATATATATATATATATATATATATATATATATATATATATATATATATATATATATATTCTTTTGGCCTTTATCCAGTAAACACAAGTATGCCAACACATTTCTCGATGACTGCTTCTACATTACTTGATGTGTTTTTTGTCTCTAATGAATCAAATATTTTGATGTATGATCATTTATCAGCTTGGTGCTTCTCCAAACATGATCTTATATTTTTAACATATAATATTTCATTGCATTCTACAGAGAACCTTATTGTTTTTCATAATTTCAATCGTGTAAACCAAAATTTTTTAGAAGAAGAAATCAACAAAATAGATTGGAATTACATATATCACTTAGTAACCATAGACGAACAACTCTCCTTCTTAGAGTACCATGTTCAAGCGCTTTATAACTTAATTGTACCTCTACAAACAAAGACTATAAAAAGCAGACAAAATCCATGGTTTACTTCACACATAAAACAACTCATTGAAGAGTTGTCGTGATATTGCCTATTCGCGTTGGAAAAGGTACGAATGATTTGCATAACTGTTTTCGTGCTGCTAGAAAAATATTAACTAAAGCTATTAGACAAGCAAAGTCTTCATACTACACTTCGCTAATTCAGTTAATTCACGTAAAACATGGAAAACTATAAAAGAACTTGGAATTGTGACTCAAAAATCTATCCATGAAAATCTATCTTGCAATATAAATCTTTTAAATGCAAACTTTATTAACTTGCCGATGATACATGCGAACCATTCATATTATGAAAACTATCACATAAGTTACCTGAAAAACTATTCAATTTCGAATGTGTTAGTCAGTTTGATGTTATGAGAACCTGTTTATCTATCAAATCGAATGCCACAGTAGTTGATGGTATTCATCCGACTTTCTTGAAAATGATTCTTAAATACATATTGCCAATAATAACCCATACTTTTAATCATATTATAACAACTAGCACCTTCCCCATAAGATGGAAACAAGCTAAAATCTATCCGGTCCCAAAATCATCTTCTGAATACCGTCCAATAGCTATACTACCGTACCTATCAAATGCTTTTGAAAAGCTAATTCATAGTCAAATAACCAAATATCTTAAAAACTATAATCTCATTACAACCAAACAATCTGGATTTCGTGCTAAGCATAGTTGTATCACCGCTCGTACTGATGTAGCTGAAGAACTTAGAAAGGAGTTAAATGATGGTAATATGGTAATGCTGGTGTTGTTAGACCATTCAAAGGCATTTGATACAGTTGATCACAACATACTGATCCAAAAACTTGAAAAAAATTATGCATTTCTCCTCAACATCTTCTAAATGTCATATCTTAGCGGTCGGTAGCAGTATGTAGCAATTAATTCATCGTTAACATCAAGCTTTCTGTCTATTACTAGAGGTGTACCACAGGGTTCAATTTTCGGTCCTTTACTCTTCTCAATTTATGCTAACGATTTACCAAATCAGTTAAAACATTGCAATATTAGAATGTATGCAGATGATGTTCAATTGTACATAAGTAATAAAAACGGAAACGTTGAAGGAAAATTAAACGATGATTTGAAAAGAGATTCATTATGGGCTTCTATTAATGGTCTTAGTCTTAATCCAAAAAAATCAAAATGCATCTTACTACATAAAAGGTCACAGAATGTTTCGGAAATACCACAGGTCTATGTTAACAATCAGAAAATAGAAATTGTGAATAAAGCCAAAAACTTGGGATTAATTTTTAATAGCACATTAACCTGGGCAGATCATATCACAAGCTCTTGTGGAAAAACTTTTTCTATGCTGAGAACTTTATGGCCTACACAATATTGCACACCATTCAAGATAATGCTACTCCTTGCGAAAACGTATCTAATTCCAACTTTAACTTATGCCTGCGAATTTTTTCCAATTGTGACGCTAAAGGCAAATCAAGACTTAATGTAACCTTCAACAATATTAGCACTTACTCAAAGAACATTTTCGGAGTCTATTTCGGCGACCTATTGAAAATAAGAACATTGATATTTTTACATAAAATTTTAACTACCCGTGAACCTGATCATCTCTATAGCCGACTTAGATTCAGTCGCTTTGGCCGAAACCAAACTTTATTACAACTGAGATATCACACATTAATATCAAGCTGGCAGTTCTTTGTAACCTCAATACGTCTTTGGAATAATATTCCTCCAACTATTAGAGAAACATGCAACGCGTTACTATTTAAAAAAAAGAATTTTTCAATATTATTCCTAACTCAATTGATGTTTTTCACATTAAAATGCCTTGTTTAAAAAAACTATTAACAGTAATATGTTATTCTGATAATCGATCCATTTATTATTTTTTATTTATATTTTTAAAATCTCTAATTATTTTCTTTAAACTTAAAACTTTAGTTTTGTTGTAGAAGCTACCAACTAAGAAATAAATAAATAAATAAACATGGTTGTGAAAAGATAGCCTGTTGGTTTTGGAATTAATAAAAAATATAAAAAAATAAAATTATAATCGTTTATTTATTTTATATATATTTTATATATTTTATATATAAACGATTGTAATTTTATTTTTTTTTATTAACTTCAAATTTGGCTCTTTTTTTGGAATATTTTAAAGACCTATCACGCCATATTAGATCAGGTATACATTCTCTTAAGTTGTGCATAATTTTAATTTTTTAAAGCAAATTGCATTAAAAGTTACCAACAACAATTATATCTAGCGCAAAAAGGGCTTAGTTGGCTTCCTTTTTTTGTAAATCCAAAAAAAAAACGTAAGCAAATACTTATGGTCTTAACCTGCCTTAAGAAAGCCAAAGTTTCGTTCTTTTTTCGATTTTAAATTTCACTTGTAAATTGTTTTGACACCTTATTAAGGTGACTATTATGAGCAAGTTTCGATCTTTGACTGTAGACGAAAGAGCTGATCGAACGAATTTTCATTTGTTATTATTGCGCACATTCGATAAAATAGCGCTATTGTGAGTGACTTAATTGGATTATTCACAATAGTGCAAAATTATCAGTTGGCACTATAAATAAATGTATTACGAATTTATAAAGGAAAATATTGAATTAATTATTAATTAATAAGACCACTTTGCTATATTTCTAGCAGGCTACCCCCAGGTCATGGAAACTTTAAGTATCATCTAGCCAAGATGAAAATCAAAGATGATGAAGGGTGCCATAAATTACAAATCGGTTGCCTATAATCATTGATGGCAGAAGGTGGTCGAAGAAATAATATTTAATGCTCACTACCACCAAGATTGACTTTGTGGAAACGAACACATTTGGTCCTGTAATGAAATGCATTTCTGCGCTGCATCTGACGTATATCGGTGACTAGTTTGCTATGCTAATGCAAATCAACAGATACAGATGCGCAGAAAACAATTGATTATTTTCTACAGAAACGCGAAAGCATTATAACTAAAAAAGATACTAATAAATTTATATAGTAAATTGTATGAAAGTAAACATAAAATAAAAATGTGCAACTGACAAAATAACACGTTTCTAAGATGGGTTGACAACAGTAATTTTGTTGATGAGTGTTTAATGATTTTAAAACATCAGATTTTTTATAGATTTGTCAGTTTATGTTTTTGCGAAAGTCAGTGCCTCACTTGCATCACAGTCTTAATGAAAGAAAAAAATTCTCGATTTAGTTTTGAAAATAAATTTATCGTTCGACATAATTTTATTGTAAAGTTCTTTGTTTCGGCTTTAGGTCGTTTTGTTCTCATCAAATAAAATAATATATAAAAAGAAGAAATTTTGTGTTTTTTATTTTTATTATTTATTTTGTTTGATTTGAAAGTTTCCCAATATTTCGATCAACTTCGTTGATCATCTTCAGGGGATAATTTTCAATTCAAAATCTGCATTTTGAAATAAAGGTTACGTGCTTTTAAATTTTTCCGCGCTTCTGTTGGTTGCACTATTGTCCAAATACATATGTAACTAGAAATCATTATATAGAATAGAATTTATTCAACTATTTTGTTATACAAATTATAAGATTAAACCATAATCCTTTGTGTTTTATTTTGCAAAGGTAATTTTAAAGTTTTTCGATGTAGTTTTTTCGAATCGTGCATACATTTTTACCTTTTTGTAATAAACAAAATTAAAAAATATATTTAAGTTCAAATAACTACAACCATGGTTTCTACATGCAGTCGAAACTCGTTCAGAATTATTCAATTAGTCGATATATTCTACTGAACTCTGCATCTCGATTCTGTAACTAAAGTAACATAGCATGAATGATAGAAGACAAGGTTACGCCATGCGCATGTTTTCCCGTTAGATGACGTTGTTCGGCCATTTTAAAGTTGCCAAGTCTGTAAACAACTAATTGCTTCAAATAAATACGTACAAAAAAGCAAAGTAATAGGCAAAAAAAGGCAACCCTGCAAATAAACTCTCAACATTTTTATTAAAAACTTTCATAATTTATAGTTATACTCTCAGACAGAATTATTTGCCAATAGGAAGACATTTTCCTGACGTTATTCGGCCGACATGCGCAGAAAAGTTCAATTTTATTTTCGTGGTGAAGTAACCTGGTCTTCTATCAACCTTGGTAACATAGCGTCTTAACTTGGGATGAGATCTGGGATATTTATCTCAAAAATGTTAAATTCAATCCCAGAGAGAATTTTGTTACATGTAGACCTCAATCGCAGTGCCATGAAATTTATGATGAGAGCATTTTCATGAGAGATCTTAAACTGCTTTTACAATAGACAGAAACAGGGCAGACATTTTTTGAATTCTCTTTTGCTCTGTCTTAATGCTTTTTACAATTGGACATAAACAAGACAGACAGATTTTTGCACATTCTACTTTCGGATTTATTTACTTTACATCTGTGTGTGTTTGAAAATCTATGGTTCATGTACTTTGTTTAAAAAATTTTAAGCAAGTAGACGCCGACTTGAGAAATATAATGTGAAGCAACAAAGAAAAAAGCGAAAAGCAGAAAAGAGAAACGAAAAAATGTCCAGTACGATAGTCATGAAATACACACTCTACCTCTTCAACCCCTTGCCTACAAATCTCGTCTGTCTGCCCTGTTTCTGTCTATTGTGAAAGGGGACTTATCAAAACAATTTCATGAAATGAACTGTCAAACAAGAGCGCATAATTACAATACACAGACACAGTTGCAATAAATGTTCTCAAGTATGCATGCACAATCAACAAAAAAATTTGATGTTTACTGCACAACTGCCAAATAGTAATGAAATATCATGAAAATTTTACGTGTATATGTTCCCATCAGCGTGACCGTTGTTGCTACTAAAGTAGCAAATTGTTAATTTTCGAATTCTTGCCCCTTTTTTCAAAAGAGCCAAATCTGACACTTTTTGATATATTTTACCCTTTTTTGCCCCTTTTTTCTTATATGGCTCTTCTTTGTTTATTTTCAATTTCTTCTCAGATCATATATCTTGTTTTCTCCACCAAAAACATTTTCTAGAGTTGTTTAAAAAATGTCTAAAAAAGAATATATAAATAAATCAAAAATAGGAAACATAGATTTTCTTAATATTTTGTACGTTAAGAATATCGGTTTTATTGGTCATGAAGCTAAAAGTGAAATATGTGCTAAAGGATTTTTTAAATTTTTTGTAATTCATATTAAAAGCAAAATATTAATTTTTTATCAAACATTGTGTGAAGAAATAGTTTTAAGAATAGACATTAAGGATAAAAAGCTTAATGTACTGACGTATTTGGATCCAGTATTTATTAAGTTAGTAAAGATAATCCTTATTTTGACCTATTTTCAGGGTTTAGCTATGTAATAACTGATCCAGAGGCATTTATTACAGAACTAAAGCTATTAGAAAGTAGAACGAATGATGAAACCTATGAACACATATTTAAAATTTCTGGTGCCGAAAAATTTTGGCATGAAGTAGGAAGTTTAAAAAATAGGTTTGACGAGAATTTGTTTTCAAACTTATGTACATACAGTGGCGTTCCATAAAATAGAGCCACCTTTTACTACACATTTCGAAAAGGGAAAAGGTATACTAAATCTTCATAAAAAATTTTAAGTTTTTTATTTTTTGTGTGACCGAACAACTGACCTACTAAAATGCTATACACCTGTTTCGATAAAAAATTTAAAATGAAATATATACGTAAAAACATTCGAAATTCAAGATTTTAGGTGTGAAAATAATAGAGCCATCCACTTCAATTATCTAAGAAACACAAAATTCCCAGAGATGAGTAAAATAATAAACTTTAATTATCTTTGTTACATTAGTACTAAGTGGAATATAATTTATTTTTGATAACGGCTAAACACAGTTTTGGCGTAGGGTCAACAAGTTTTTGTCATGGCTCAATCGGAATATTACTCCATTCTCGTTTTACTAACGCCCACAAGTGATCTTTATTTGTTGCATGTTTTCCCTTAAGAGCTAATTTAACTATTCGCCACAAGTTCTGAAAGGGGTTTAAGACTGGCAACTGAGCAGTCCAACTTAAAACATCAACCCCATTTTATTCAAGCCAATCTTTTGCCTACTTCGATGTGTGTTTCGGGTCATTATCTTCCTGAAACACAAATTAAAGCGGCATTTTCCATTTTTCGTAAGTCTTCACATAACTGTTAAGCAGAATTCTGTAAAAAATAGCATCCATTCTTTCTTCGACCCGTACTCATAGAATATCTAATGTCCAACAGAGATATTGAGGTATGTTCTCAAAGTTTTTGAGTATTTTTCATACAAGTAGACGTTCGTCTGAAGTCAATCGTCTTCTGGAAAGAGGCTGTAATATTTCACTTTTTTGTTTTTTTATACGTTAATGAAATGTTTTTGTTTTTTTATAAATTAGTTGCTTTTATTTTCTAATAAATGAATTGTTTTTGTTTTTATAAATGACTACAAGTGTTTTTTATGAGTTTTTTGAAATATGTATATGTACATATGTAGGTATGTATTTATGTACATATATAATTATTTAAAATGAAGCAATCCTGTTCTATTATTACATGTTGATGGTAAGTTTGTTATTTGGGATGTTAGGATTTCGCCACGATTTTTGTTTTGCTCTTGAAATGTGATTAAAATGTTATGCAAAATGCAACAAACCTAAATCTAGTTGTTGCATTCTAGCTTGTTTTTATTTGAACCCATTCTAAATTATAATTCTTTCAAGCTGCCAAATTTTTCTTTTAGAATGCCAAAGCAATTTTCAATTTTCGTACACGATATTTAGAGATCCCTTTCAGCTTTGGTATGTTCTGTGCTATTTCTTCTAAAAGGAGTTATGGGTGAGTTTAAAAATATCTTTGCCTCATGCACACTACCTGAATAGCCCACTGTCAATTGCCTTATTTGCATTTTATAGTCAAATACTGCTTGCACCTTAATATAATATTGACATTTTCGCGAAAAAAAAATAGCTCATGGTCTTTAATAGGTGCTTCAGATAATTTGATTTCCGTGCCATCTATATATCCTATACAACCAGGCATTTCATTCTTAGTTGCAAATAAAATTGCCTGCCGTTCTCTTTCATTTGGCCAATGAATGAATTTTTTTTTTAGATTTTAAATGGCTTTGAAAACACGATGTGTGGTATTTTGAATCGTACCTCCATCACCGACACCAAACCAAGTAGCAACTTTGCGTATTGAAAGGCCATCACCAGAGGCGCCAGCCGGTAAAGTACGATCTTTAATTCAACTGGTTAAATCGGTTGCCATCAAAACTTTCTAGAACGTTTTGCTGCCAAATGTTAGATTTTGGGACTTTAAGATGGACGCTACTGCGGCTTGTGAGTAAACAGGCAACGTTAATCAAAAACCTTTCGGTAGTTTCTTCTTCCTCGTCTTCATCACCTTAAAAAACCAATTTTAATTAAAATTATTGCATCTTTCTTTAATTACACAGTGCAACACGGAAAAAAATAACCATATACGGACACCACTACGTGATAAAAGACCAAAAAAAAAGACCTCTGTCTCCCAGTTTTGCCCAAACTCCTCCAGGTTTTTTTTAGGGGCCCTCAAAGATGTGGGACCTCGATGTCATTTTTGCAAAAAAATTATCATTTACTCAAGCTCATATTTTGCAAACCGTTTGGAATTTTGATATACTCTCTGAGGAAAAGTTGTAGCTCTTGTCATAAAGAACAAAAATTGTGAACATATAATTCTTAACACCGTTTAGGTAAAATAAAAACCTTAAAATTTTTTATGAAGATTTAGTATACTTTTTTGTTTTTCGAAATATGTAGTAAAAGGTGGAACACCACTGTATATAACATTTTCACATACATATTCACTTTAGCACATAGTAGTGCATCTGCTGAACGTATTTTTTCAAAGCTATCACTAATGAAAAACAAATTATCCAATAGGTTGAAAATAAATACTTGCGAATCTATGCTTTCAGTTTTGATGTTGATCTAAAAGATTTGACTCCAAGTGCAGATCTTGTTAAAAAATATAGATGTACAGTTTAAAAGAAATAATAATAATATTGTGTACACACGTACATACATATATAAAACTAAAATAAGGAACCATAAAATTCTGACTATCTATATAATGAATAGGAAAATACGATTTTTGTAACCCCTTTTACGTCCGTATTACTGGACTGATTTTGGAAAGATTTATATGCTTTTAAAGTTATTTTTATAATTTTATTTAAATCGGTTCAGTGCTTTAGGAGTCATACGACTATCAAGTTCTTACTAACACCAATAAACAAATAAGTACAGTATGAAAAATCCATATTCGTACAACGATAATATTGTAAATCGTTTCAAAAATATATTAACTTACATACAGAACTTTTTAAAATTGTATATTACAAAGCTTATTTAATGCAATGTTATCGAACTAAATATTAAAATTAGTTTTAAAATTATTTTACATAAAATTTATGTGTACGGATATGAGTTTTGTTTTTAAAAATAAGGAATTCAGACAAAATATTGAATTAAATTTTTTTTGTGCCTTTGTTTTATTAAGTAAAACCTTTTGCTTAAAATTATTCAAAAAAGTCTTTTTAGTTAATTATATTATTAAATGGTAGTCGTTTTTGTGAAAACTGAAGGTATACGAATACTGTACATGTTTTTTTTAGGTGCAAGTCGAAAACACAAGGAAATTTCAAGAGAAACGCGTGCGTTTTCGTGTTTAAGCACGGCCATACTTTTGCTACCAACTGTTTATTTTATTTTTTAAAATGGGGGCAGCGAAGCGCACCAATGATATCTAGTAAATACTAAAAATAAATGTTATATACATACATATATTAACTACTTTTTAGCTTTATTATATAATCTGTATATGCATATTTTTTTATAATCTATTTTAATTACATTTAATATGCATTAAATTTTTTATACATTTAATATGCAATTTATGTATGTACATACATACATATGCATATATGTATGAACATATGTAAATATTGTTATGAATTGAAGTTTTTGTTTATAAATACTGTAAACAATTGAAACGTTAAAGCGTTGAAACATTATATGTATGTAAATTGAAAATGAAGAGTTTATGGTAGTTATGTATTAGATTTTTAAAATAGTTTTCCCTTTTTCCGGTAAATTTTGGTGCCACTTTTTTTTAAATCCCCTTTTTGTGCCACCTTTTGGAAATTTCCAACGGTCACGCTGGCTCCCATTTCGTGAGATTGAGAGTAATTTCAATAAATCAATGGCGTTATTCTGCCGGCGCACAGTGAGACAACACCGGCATTAAATACAAGGAGTCATAGTAGAGCTCTGAAATTTTGGACAGGTTATTTTTGAGACAATTCCAGTTTAAAGAAAAAATTAAAAAAATTCGAAATTTGTAAAATGCCGTATTGTCCGTAATACTTTAGGTATAACTTTCAATTTTGGTATACTTGAATGTTATATTGTTACAAACATTATTGGAAAAAAATTTTGAACTTTGGCCCACTTTTACCCCCACCACCCATACAACCTCAACATAAAAAGTGCCATATTTTCTAAAATACATATTTTAGGTACAACCTTCAAATTTAATATTACTGTAATTTATATCATTTAAAATGTTTCATGCAAAAATTACAATAACACGCCCACTCTTACGCCCACCTCCCATTGAAATGCAATAAGAAAGAAAATTTTTTTTCATTCTCATTCTAAATGAATTAATATAAGGATCTGATGATATTTGCAAATAGTGCATTACATCTTCATTCGAAGAAATATGTGAATTTTTACGAGAATGGAATAGCCTACAGTTGCTATACTCCATTCCTGTAGCAAAAAAAAAATATTAAAGTGATAGGCATGTAATACCAGCCATAAAGCCCTACATACAATTTTGCAGTGTCCATGCAATACGTATGGAATTTACCAACATTTACATATATTTTTACTAATATTTAATATAATTTTAAAGCGGTGAATTATGTCTACATTTAAACCAGTTATGTCAGCGGTTATTTCTGGATTTTCAAAAAATCTTCTAGAGACATTAACATCATCAATAAATAATGCAACAACTAAATTCAATATATAACAATTAAACTATCCACATTAGAAAGTGAGAATAACACAACTTAGATAAGACCAACAGCTTGCACTATCAATTTAAATTAAAAATTATGCAACTATCTAACCCAAAGTAAATGACCTTCAAAAAAATGATCAATCAAATGAATAATATAAATAAAATAATAATAAACAATAAGTGAATAGTTGTAAACAATTAAAAAAAATAAAAGTAAAAAGTTGTTAACATGCTATTGCATGCTAACATACGTAAAGCGACAGAATGTGCGCCTTGCATATTTTTTGTAGTTTTTTGTATGTTTACAGTACTTTTGCAAACTTTTTCAAACTTTTGCTATATTTCCTTTACTTCAAATGAAAGCTGAGACTTCAATCTTTCATTTGATATAAGTCTGCACCTGGGGCGAGGAGCTGCTCTATATTTCCTAGTCCATTGAAAATGCAAAATGTTCAGTTTTTACACCACAATTCTGTTGTTAAGAATTTTTTTTTTGTGTTTTTTTAATTTATTTTTTCATCTACTCATTCTACAACAAGTAAATTAATTAAAAAAATACTTTAAAGTTATATTTATTATGTATTTTTTTATTAATAAGCTTTTGAATATTACATATTGAACTAACATATTTCAAGCGCGTTGGCATACCTCAACTTGGACTTGTTCTAGACCAAAAAGTAATGAAGTTATGAGGCTTTCAGGGAATTGTTACTCATATATCTGTTAATATACTATAAAAATTTCATCCAATCAGAGTCACATTTTTAGAAATTATAGCTAAATTAGCAAGACATTTTACCAACATGTGATTTTTTCACAATTCTAGAAAGTTAAACGTTATAAAGATAACAGAGTTGCCAGAAAAGTTTTATTTAAAAAAGCAGAGTTAAATGGATAACAAAAATTTATAGTTTTAACATTTTTTGCGTATTTAAAAATAATAGTAATCTTTGTCTTTAAATATTCACTAAAAAGACAGTTAGTGTCATTTTAGAACTTATATTTTTACTGTTTTCCTACAAATGTACAACTGTAATGGAGTTGTTAAGTTTATAAATAAATAAAGCAAATATATAAGCACTACTTTTTAATTGCATGTGTAGACATGCATGCAACTTGCCAGATTTTTGGATATTTCTCCGCCATTTTTGTAGATAATACGTATACAAAAGTTGTATTCAAGTACTTGCATGTGTATAATCAGCGTTAGTTACAGAATCGAAGTACTGGCTCAGGGGAACTCTTGCTTAATTTCGAAAAATTATATAAATTTTACTTTTTATTTTAAAAATAAAACGAAAGTCAAAAGCCAAACTTTTGTATTGTGTGTCAAAATTACCTTGTCATGTTAAACAAATTTTTTTGTAATTTGCAACTATCTACGAGTGGGGTTGCTCGAGTAGAGTCGATTTTAATACTAGTATTACTATATATTTGTTATATATGTCTATTAGTAATTATTAAGAAATCGGAAGCTCCAGAAGTTATTGGCATGAAAATTCATTGCGATGTTCGATGGACTAAACACATTCTTCAAGTCTCTACTGGAATGTCAACGCAATTTAGTTTGTGTCGCTGTTTTATCGTTACAACAAATAAATGTGCTGTAGTAAAAATAGGAACGCATTACAGGGAAAATATGTTTTCTAGCCTAACAGTTCTTATGTGGAATTAAATTCCTGCATATTCCATTCCTGTCACTTTTAAAGCGGAATATCCAAAAACACTACTCACTCCATCTTTCTTCATTTTCATAAATCAAATTTTCTAGTTCTAGTACAATGCAAGGCATTAGTAGAGACCATCTCCTGAGTCCAGAAAGTTATGATTTTTAATGCGAGATTTTAATTTCTCTATACAAGTCCGAAAATTAAGGGTGCTTCGTAGAAAATCCATTTTAAACCAAAAACTGACAGATGGTTATAGTCAAATAAACTCCAAGATAAAAAACTTAACAATAAAAACTAATATTTAGGGCCTGTTACTCAATGTCGACAGAGTTCGTTCTTTCTTACAATTTGTTTTTGTTTTGAATGTACTTATACGAAAGAACGAATTCTTTCGACATTGAGAAACCGGCAGTTAAATAAAATATTAATCGGATAAATAATTTTCGAATAAAATAATATTAAAAGTTATAAGGTTGCACATAAATTTGATATGTATGGAAAACATTGAAATTTTATAAGAAAAAAAATGTGGGAGGGTGCTGAATTTGTTCCGGGTTTGGCTAAGCCCTCCCGAAACAGGATTATCTTCGCCGAGGCCTAACATAGCGACAAATCAGATACGAATGGCTCTTGACCGAATAAAAGAGTTCGAAGAGAATGAAAAATACACAGATCTCATCACGAAACGGCTCAGCTATATTAAGCCCGAAGAATTGCATCCGTATAAAAATAATTAAAGACCTTCACTCCTCTTGACAATTGGATTATTTCTGATAGCTTGCAAGAATAATCTTAAAAGACTTGTTTTATGCAAGTCTCCTTTTCGATCTTTGTGTGGAGGTTGGGCAAGAACTGATGCTAATAAAGACAATGTAAACCATTTATAATATGTTAAATATAAATCAAACAATTAACTGTGTTTACGTATGAATAATTTTTGAAAATTGTTAAATAAGTTACTCCACAGATGCGTTGTAGGAAACAACTAAGAAAAGCAAAATGTGATTTCTTAAATGCAAGGCTATGTATTTCATATCTATCTATAACTATCAAAGTTTTTCGAACATATACGCCGTTGATTATAAATCAATCAAACCTTTTTAATCATAATAGTTCGCTCCGCTCAAAACGATTATTTTGACGACGAATAACACGCAAAAATATGATGGCAGCGATAGAGAAAGGACAATGTGTGCGAAAATAATACAGCGGTGAAAGGTTTTCTTGTTTTCTTCAAAATGTCACTTTTTGGTGGCCTGGCACCACTGATACACTCGTATAAATATAAGAATAATAGAAACATCTACAACAGGTCTGCAGGATCTTTCTAGAATAGAACATTATTTACATTTTTGCTCGCCCCTAACTAGAATTCACACTTGCGACCAATATGGCAGTATTATTTTGAACGTCTTCG
Organism: Phasia obesa; assembly: GCA_949628195.1. Taxonomy (NCBI): domain Eukaryota; kingdom Metazoa; phylum Arthropoda; class Insecta; order Diptera; family Tachinidae; genus Phasia; species Phasia obesa. Next base: position 4,085,253 of record OX451220.1, read on the forward strand.
TGATCAGTTGTTGTGCATAGAAAGATTGCTAAACAGTGTCGTCAATAAAAGTTATACAGAGCTGAAAAAGAGAATACTAAGTAAATATTGATAGTCTAATTAAAACAAATAAGCAAAAAAGGCTTAAAGAATCATGAGTTAATAAAACTAAAAAACAAAGAAAAAATTCAGGTAACAGAAAGTAATTAAGAGATAAAAATTATATATTTATACCAAACCTGTTCTAAAAAATGTGTTTTTATTAAAATTAATTTAAATAACATAACAGGTATTTTTTCCCACAAAAAATTTTCAAATCATGTGATTTTAAATCGGTTGGCTAAGTGAACAGATTTTAAAATCACTTGCTTATTTTTAAGAGAACTGTCATTTTTATAATAAATTGCTTATATGAACAAATTAAAGAACACCTTAATGGAAGTAATGTTGAAGTAAATTACAAGTCGGTTGCACAACATTGAGGACGGAAGGGGGCGAAAAGGGACCCACTTACGAAGTGGTCTACTTAGATATTCCCCCTACATTAATATATGTAATATCCCACCAAATCAAATGTTCCGATTTCATAAAGAATTCGTAACGAATTCTTTCAGAAAGGATTCGTAATATTTCGGAACCGAAATATTACCGCAATCGTAACGATTTTTATATGACTTCGTAACGATATGTAGGAACGAAATCGTAACGATATGTAGTTACGAAATCGCAACGATATGTTGGTACGAAATCGCAACAACATATAGGTACGAATTCGCAACGACATGTATGTACGAAATCGCAATGAAATGTTGTCTGTGGGTATAAGCTAAAATATTGTTCTCTGAAAGTTAATTGAGTATATGTAATAATTATTTAATGATTTGGTATTCAAGCCAATACTTTGCCGTAATTAATTCAATTTCAATTGTCCATCTTGTATATGTATACAGTACATATTTATTAAATTCTTTCGTATTTACTAGAATTTTTTATTCAATACAAATGTGGCTTTTATTTTCTTACATATAAATCAAAGTTTTATATATTTTTTTTTATTTGTTCAGACAAACCACCAAAATGTCTTAAAAATTTCGTTAGTTTTTCAGTTTTCAGACAAACTACCGAAATGTCTTAACGCTACGACAAGTCTGATTTCAGAAAAAATCGAAAGCTTTGGTTTGGTGGGATACGAGTATATAAACTATCAGCCGAATAAATTTTTAGAAATAACACCAACGCTTGTCAAGCTTAAAAAATGTTATGGGCATCAAATACCTTTTTAATATTCCCATTTTTTAACTGCCGTTTTTAATCCCTTCGGGCCAATACTAGGCCCATCCATTTGTTTTAACTTTAAGTATTTTTCCCATGGATTTACAAATTTAAAATCACACAAAAAATATAAATTATGTGATCTACAGCACAAGCTAAAATCACACAAGTGTTTCAAATTGGTTTGTGATCAAAAATATTGTAATTTTCATTGAAATTATTTTTTTTTACAAAATAAGTATTTAAATAATAATTTATTTTTTTTTACAAAATAAGTTTTGAGAACTTTAGCAAATCAGTAGATATTCTATTCATTAAAATTTCAAAAGTAAAAGAATTTTGAATGACTAAAATTTGAGACATTGGCGTAGAAAGACCATTCTGAGGGATGCAGACTTGCTGTCAGCGAGTTTGACGAAAATCTCTCTGGCTTAAAAGTGCAAGTATCCGGCTTAGAAGTACAACTGTCCGGTTTAGAGAAAAGTGAACCTCATAGAAACTATTGCCGTCGAAGAACCTGTGATGGATGTTAGCGAGAAACTGCAGGAGTTGAAGAACAAAATTATGAGCTTCGAAATAAGTTCCAGTGCGATTTTTTTTGAAACCACAATCTGAATGAAGGCTCCAAGCATAGCATACCCTTAAATGGTATCCAGTTCCAGTTCGCGACAGTGGCCAGCAAAAATCTATGAATCAATGAGGAAAAAGCCGTTGACCTAATACCGGCCCTAAAAGGATCTGCAGCAGAAGTCTTCGAAATTCTATCAACAAGCTGCACAAATAATTATTTGGACATAATTTTAGCATTACAGCGCAAAGATGGAGCGATATGACAGACAGCAGAAAGCTAAGAACCGCTTTTGGATTTCGCGATTGAAATAGAGCGCTTACGCTTGGTGGTTACTCTGGGTAAAACCATCCAGCTTTAAAACAATTAAAAATGGACGGGAACCGTCACCCAGACATCATTTAAAAAGTGGAAGTGGAAAAGTGAGTGTGAGAAAAAAAGAAGGGACGACATAAAGTAAGTACTCGAATAAGTAAAGCAAGTCTTAGATGAAAGACAAGGCCACAAAAGCTAAGTGCTTCAATTGTGATAAAGTCGGCCATTTTTATTGTAAGACCACAGTCAAGCCAGATCTGCCTCGTTGCTAAGAAAAAACAATATTTCGGCTTATCAAATAAGTCTTTACAGGGCATGAGCTAGCTTCCAAAGCTGAGGGCCACACAAAAAAAACCGTTGCTGATTTTTCCTATGGAAACTATGATACTCCCAGGAAATGTGACCATATATTTTAAAAGTAGAGACTTTAATGAACATTTTGAACCAATTTTCATTAAAGTCCCTACTTTAAAAATATATGGTTATATTTCCTGGGAGTATCATAGTTTCCATGGAAAAAATCAGCAACGGTTTTTTTGCCCACTGGGAATGAAGCCACTTTTCTCGGGAACGGCTCGACGGATAATAAGAGCAATTGGCTCAAAATGTTCATTAAAGTGTCTACTTTCAAAATATATGGTTATATTTCCTGGGAGTATCATAGTTTCCATGGGAAAAATCAGCCACGGTTTTTTTGCCGACTGGGGATGAAGCTACTTTTCTCGGGAACGGCTCCACGGATAATAAGAGCAATTGGCTCAAAATGTTCATTAAAGTCTCTACTTTCAAAATATATGATCATATTTCCTGGGAGTGTCATATTTTCCACGCGAAAAATCAGAAACGATTTTTTTTGCCCACTGGGGATGAAGCGACTTTTCTCGGGAACGGCTCGACGGATAATAAGAGCAATTGGTTCAAAATGTTCATTAAAGTCTCTACTTTCAAAATATATGGTCGTATTTCCTGGGAGTATCATAGTTTCCATGGGAAAAATCAGCAACGGTTTTTTTGCCCACTGGGGATGAAGCCACTTTTCTCGGGAACGGCTCGACGGATAATAAGAACAGTTTGCTCAAAATGTTCATTGAAGTCTACATTTTCAAAATATATAGTAATTTTTCCTGGGAGTATCATGGTTTCCATGGAAAAATCAACAACCATTTTTCCCCCTTTTTATATACTACCTAAAAATTACGCTACTAGTAAAAACTCCCAATTACGTGGTATTTATTTTTCCCCGTTTTTTTCCCGGTTGTAATTTCCCAAATTCGGCGCTATTTCGTCGACGCTATCTAGGCTCACCGTGTATATTTTGTTTACTATGCGTTAAAACAAAAACAGGCAATCAAAAATTTTTTTTACTTTTTTGCACAAATTCTTTAGTTGGCAAAGCAGAGCTGATGAAGTTTGTTGTTAAATGAGTTTACAACAGTTTTAGACAACTTTTTAATTTAAAGTCCACTTTAACTTGTCT